>OX451740.1:924051686-924558766 GCA_948472305.1 Vicia faba | reverse complement strand
TATAATTAATTATGTCAAAGTAGCTAACCAACAACTTTAAACTCTTTAACTGGTTTCAAAATGCTATTGTCTCAAAAATCAAAAAGTTTGAAGGGTGGTAACTATAGGTATGAAAAACAGAAGAAAGGGGTTTGAATTGGGTTTTAAACCCAAAATGTTTCTTTAAAAATTCCCTTTAACAAAAACAAGTTTTCTTCACTTATTGATAATAGCGATAAGATGCAAGAAGGAAAGAACAAGTTATATTTATACTACTTCACTTGAAAACTATCAAGCTAGTCCACTCCATCCACCAAGGTGATTTCGCCTTTCTCAACAAGGTCTTAATCTAATAATCACACAAATTATTACAATGCACAAGCTACTGCAAGTGACTAACGTTACAACCTCTAAAACACACTAATCTTAGACTTCTTAAGGATTCCTGACCAACTGGTCCCCTAAGGCACAATCAAACACCTATTTGAATACAAGTTTATTTACAAAACATATGCTTATATACAAGCGAATATGTCAACAATATTTCAAGAATATACACTAAGAAAAATAAGAAAGCGTATAAGCAATCTTGATAGAATGTGAATTAGCGGCCTTTTCTCTTAGTCTTCAAGCCTTTATATAGCCAATATAATCGTTTGAGGGTTGATACGGTGGCCAGAACCGGGATGTGGTTCCCTATTTTGTTAAGGAAAATTGTTAGTTTGAATTTTGCGTTTGTTTTCGCAAAATGTCGCGGTAAACAACAGTCGCCACCGTCTTTTATTTTATCCAACAAGGAAGGAAAAAAGCATAGAAAAATTCCTTTTTCGAGATATTTTTGAGTACGGGGGGTAGATTTATAGAAAGGGAAGGTATTAGCACCCTTTCTATCCGTAGTTATCTACGGGATCTTAGGTACTTGCTCATCATTTTCAAAATTGTTTTCTTTGTGTTTGTGCGCTTTGAAAAGTTTTTGTTTTGACTTCGATTTAACTCTTGCTTCTGTCTTCAAGAGTGTAATGAAGTGTTTTTGAAAACTTTATTTATAAAGGAGTGTAAGTGTAAGAAAAGTTATTTGGAATGAGCAAGTACTTAAGAACTAATCTACCTACTCGAAAAAAGAATCGTTCTATGCTTGTTTCCTTTAGACAATGCTATTCCACTATTAGTGAGTAGGTAGCACCGTAGTTGGAGTTTTGAGGGTCAATTCGAAAAGGGACGTATGGTCACTAAAGCAATGTTAGGACGTCTTAGTAGTAACCCTAATGTCTTAGATCATTTATCTGAGGCAACAACATCTGAGGCAACCATTCTGAGGCAACTATGATCTTTGGACAAAAGAACGACCACTAAAATATCCTATACTCAATGACCGTTTACCGAAGGCAACCAAGTGGGAGTGTATCCTAGGAGTGCGCATGTGCGAATGATTAAATTTCAAATTATTTTTATCTTTGCACATTTAGGGTGATCTAACTGTTTAAAATTAATCATACATTCTTGTCATGCATCCTTATATCATACATCTAACAGTTAATAATTTGCGGAATTTAAAGTGCGGAATTTAAACTACGCTATTACAAGGCTTCGGGTATTTACATAGCCAAAAACAAACCCTTTGAAAATAAAGCGATAAATGTAAATAAATGTCCTAATTAAACTATTACAAACTGTAGGAAGTTACATCAATATGGTAAATAATAAAAATAAAGGGCGCAAGAAGAATTAAGATCGACGAGAATTTAAGGTTTTGACCCTTCTAACCTAATTAAAAGAAAAATTGTTTTTTGTTGTTTTTAATAAAAAAAATAAGTTTTCTAAATTAATATGCAATAAATTAGTTAATTAAATTAATTAATAAAAATAATTACATGACCTATTTTGGTTTCTTTGGTTATTTTAGGAAAAAATAAAATATAATTAAGTTAGTAATAAAACCTATTTATTCTAATTATTTTTAAGTTATTTACAAAAAGAAATAAAGTTTTACCTAAAATTAAAATTTAATTAAGAAAAAATCCTAAATATATTTTTATGTGATTTTTATATTTGTTATTGATAAAAAAAAATAGGGATTAAAAGAAATAAACAAAACGAATAAAACATGAAAATAAAGATGGGCCTAGTAGCAAAAGTAAATAGGGGGTGCAATCATCAGAAATCCCTAGGGCCCGAATCTTCGAAAGCTTCATGCTCTAACTATGGTGTTTTTTTATTCTTGCATGGAACCTATGATTCAACCATCCATAACTGTTCTATATAAACTCAAACAAACGTTAGCATACCATAAAATATGATTAAAATTAGAGATTCAAAGTTTAAAATTTTACCAAACTGGTGTTGTCAAATGGGGGGCGTGCTAGGCGTGTGATGGATTGCTCTTGGCCTTGTAAGACTCTTGATGACTTCAAGAGGATTGTTTGAGGCTTGATGTCAATTGAGAGAGACCGAACCTCGAGATATAACTTGCACCAATTCTTTGATTTCTGGAGTGCTTTTTGAAGAGTTTTTAGAGAGCTTTTTAGAAAGGATTTTCGTCCCTTTCAAGTTTGTGTGGCTCTATATTTATAGAGGAGAATGAGGAGACAAGAAAGCATGGAAAGAATCTCCCTCATGATGTTGTGTTTTAAGACCATGATCAAAATTTGAAAAAAAATGCCATATTTGATGATTTTATGCCATTTTCACATGTGGATGAACCTGGACATATTTGAAGAGTTATTGCACAAAATGAATTGACATAAACCAGAATAAAACTTTCCCAAAATGGATTCACATCAAAATTTATATTATTTCTATTATTTATTTATTTAATTCTGAATTTTTATGAATAAAATATCAAAATAAATAGCATAAATAGTAGAAAAATGTATGGGTGGGCTTAGAGGTCGTGGACGATGTTAGGAATGAGTTTCAAACTTGAAAAGATAGGCCCATTTGGAAAAAAAATCCAAGTTTGGTCAATATTTGCTTCATGCATTTTTTCAAAAATTGTCCAACTTTGACAATGCATATCTCTCTCAATTTTAACCTTATGAGGGTGTTCTTGGACTTTTTAGAAATCTTAGGATGTCCCCAAAGAGAAATATTTAGTTTCATCTCAATTGGATCTTCCATGTTCATGTAAGGAGCTTTGACCCAAAAGGTGTTTTTGTTGACTTTCCAAAATGACCTATAATGTCCAAATTCATAACTTCTTGTGAGTGCATATTTTGAACTTGGGATATGAATATGGATTGTAGGGAATTGCATCCTATTAAAAATGAGCTTTGGATGGGTCATTTATCATAAAGTATGAGAAAGTTATGTTTGGTCAAAATTGAGTTAACTTTTCCTACAAAACCCTAATTTAGCAACTTTTGAGTCTTGATGAATTATGAGCAATCCTTGATGAATCATGATCAACCCTTGATCAAATGATGAATTATACTTCAAAATGAGTATGTTGACCAAATATCTTGAAGTTTGACTATATGTGGGCCACAATTGACTTTTGCCCTAGCACAATCGATTTTTAGGCCTTTGAGCAATTGACTGAGCAAACTTCCTCTGCAAGGCTTGAAACTTGACATGGATGATCTTGAGAACATATTAGAATAATGTTTAGCATTTTGGGTCCCTTGGAATCAAGTATCTTGATGCAACATGAAACCCTAATTTGAGGTAGACTGCCTTAGGAGAGAGCTTGTCTGGCTAACCCTTGGACTACCTTGAGCAACTTGGGGATCTTTCTTGAAATGTTTTGAGAAATATGGGAGGGAAAATTTTGGGTTACAACAGCTGCCCCTGTTCAATCTTCTTAAACCTGAAAATTTAGATTGGCTTTCGTGCCTTTCGTGATCCGAAGGTGGAAGAGGATTGAACACTAGAGTGCCCAGAAATTTGCACTCGCATGAAGTGGTAATTGTCTTGTGATGTCGGGAATGGGCTTACAGATGCCATTTGGAAATTGCTGACGAGGGTATAGGCTTAAAGATTCCATCTAAAGGAGTGTCGATCGCATAAGAGATTCCTTAGCGAGAGCTTGTATACATGTCGTTGAGGAAGATCCCGCTCGGGAGGGCTGATCTTTGTTGAGAGAAGTAGAATTTTAGGAGCTTCAGTCGTCTGTATTCCAATGAGGAAACATCTCTGTTGAATTTTAGGAACTTCAGTCGTTCGTATTCTACTGAGGAATCATCTCTGCTGATATTTAGGAACTTCAGTCATCCGTTGTTCAATTGAGGAATCATCTTTACTGACATTTAGGAACTTCAGTCATCCGTTGTTCAACTGAGGAATCATCTCTGCTGACATTTAGGAACTTCAGTCATCCGTTGTTCAACTGAGGAATCATCTCTGCTGACATTTAGGAACTTCGGTCATTCGTTATTCAACTGAGGAATCATCTCTGCTGACATTTAGGAACTTTAGTCATCCGTTGTTCAACTGAGGAATCATCTCTGTTGACATTTAGGAACTTCAGTCATTCGTTGTTCAACTGAGGAATCATCTTTGCTGACATTTAGGAACTTCAGTCATCCATTGTTCAACTGAGGAATCATCTCTGCTGATATTTAGGAACTTCAGTCATTCGTTGTTCAACTGAGGAATCATCTCTACTGACATTTAGGAACTTCAGTCATCCGTTGTTCAACAGAGGAATCATCTCTGCTGACATTTAGGAACTTTAGTCATCTGTTGTTCAACTGAGGAATCATCTCTGCTGACATTTAGGAACTTCAGTCATCCGTTATTCAACTGAGGAATCATCTCTGCTGACATTCAGGAACTTCATTCATCCGTTGTTCAATTGAGGAATCATCTCTGCTGACATTTAGGAACTTCAGTCATCCGTTATTCAACTGAGGAAAACATCTCTGTTGACATTTAGGAACTTCAGTCATCCGTTATTCAACTGAGGAATCATCTCTGCTGACATTTAGGAACTTTAGTCATCCGTTATTCAACTGAGGAATTAACTCTGGCTTGAGGAAGCGGAAGTGAACTGCGTATCTAGTTGTGTAAAGGATGCACCGCGACCTACTAGGGAAAGGTGAAACCGATCGTGTTTGATAGGTCTGGGTCTTACAGTGTTGTGGACTGCTATCTGGAGATAAGAGAAAAGAAACCTGGATAGCAGGGTTATAAGAAGGAACCTGGGTAAGGTTGCTTCGTGAGGAGTTTGGATAACACTGCGTCTGAACCGAGAAGGAACCTGGGTAAGGTTACTTTGTGAGGAGTTTGGGTAAAACTGCGTCTGAACCGAGAAGGAACATGGGTAAGGTTGCTTTGTGAAGAGTTTGGGTAGAACTGCATCGGGACTGAGGAGGAACCTAGGTAAGGTTGCTTCAGGATAAGTCTAGGTGAAACTACATTGGGAAAGAGAAGGAACCTAGGTAAGGTTGCTCCAGGATGAGTCTAGGTGAAACTAAATCGGGAAAGAGAAGGAACCTAGGTAAGGTTGCTCCATGATGGGTTTAGGTGAAACTACATCTGAACTGAGAAGGAACCTAGGTAAGGTTGCTCCATGATGGGTTTAGGTAAAACTACATCTGAACTGAGAAGGAACCTATGTAAGGTTGCTCCATGATGGGTTTAGGTAAAACTACATCTGAACCGAGAAGAAACATAGGTAAGGCTGCTTCATGAGGAGTTTGGGTGAAACTACATCAGGACCGAGGAGGAACCTGGGTAAGGTTGCTTTGTGAGGAGTTTGGGTAAAACTGCGTCTGAACCGAGAAGGAACCTGGGTAAGGTTACTTTGTGAAGAGTTTGGGTAGAACTGCATCGGGACCAAGGAGGAACCTAGGTAAGGTTGCTTCAGGATGAGTCTAGGTGAAACTACATCAGGAAAGAGAAAGAACCTAGGTAAGGTTGCTCCAGGATAAGTCTAGGTGAAACTACATCGGGAAAGAGAAGGAACCTAAGTAAGGTTGCTCCATGATGGGTTTAGGTGAAACTACATCTGAACTGAGAAGGAACCTAGGTAAGGTTGCTCCATGATGGGTTTAGGTAAAACTACATCTGAACTAAGAAGGAACCTAGGTAAGGTTGCTCCATGACGGGTTTAGGTAAAACTGCATCTGAACCGGGAAGAAACCTAGGTAAGGCTGCTTCATGAGGAGTTTGGGTGAAACTACATCGAGACCGAAAAGGAACCTGGGTAAGGTTGCTTCGGGATAAGTCTGTGTAAAACTTCAGGAGGAACCTGGGTAAGGTCACCTTGTGATAAGTTAAGTTCGTGTAAAACTTCAGGAGAAACCTGGGTAAGGTCACTTTGTGATAAGTTTGTGTAAAACTTAAGGAGGAACCTGGGTAAGGTTACTTTGTGACGAACCCGTGTAAAGTTGTATTTAGGAGAAACCCGTGTAAGATTGCTTCGTGACAAACCCGTGTAAAGTCTGTTTAGTTTCCATAGTTAATCTTGAACTTGCGGGAAGTTGTTGATGATAACCATCTTTCCTAAAAAGGTACATGATCAATTGTATAAGATGCATGACATGCATTGTATGATAATGTTCTCAAAATAAATGAAATTATATTGTATGCAATATGTATGCGCACATCATGATATATGAACATGAAATGCTATTGTGGTACGTCCGAGTTTGGGAAAATAAATCCCTGACTGTTGTTGGAGAATAAAGAGTTTCGCTCGCTGGAGATAACGACCGAAGATGATTGGGAGAATAATCCTGCAGGAGAGAATAACTCCGCTGGGGAATGGACTGACGGGGAAATGACTTTGTGGGGAGTATATACTATGCTAGAAGATCTGCTGATTTGGAGAAATAAAACTTAGTTGGGGATGAATTACTGTTGCCGGTGACAGTGAACCCTGTTGGGGATTGAATTTCTGTCTATGAAAGGAATTAACTCTGCTGCGGATGATTTTCCAATGGCGACTTCACTGGGGATAATCTTTTAGAATCTACCGGGGATAATCTTCCAGACTCCACTGGGGATAATCTTCCAGTGCTGGTGATAGATAAACTCTGCTCGAGGAGAATCTTACTGACCCATTCGTGGTTGCGAGCCTCGGCTGGTGAGAATTAACACCACTGTCCTTTTCTTACTCTGTGGGGTGTGTAGATGTTACTGGGACGTGGGCTGAGGATATGACAATGAATTTTCATCGAGACTTTTCTACCCCTATATCTACGGGAGAAGGTGCCTGCGGAGGCCTTGTGGATCGAGTATTATTCCAACCTATGAGGTGCTTGGTAATTGCCGATTGAAATGAAAAATCTTCTTCTGATAGGCAAGTGACGAGATGATGGGACATAGTCGTATGCTTTAATCCCTTACTTTTTCCTGGACTGTCTTTTCAGATTTTCAGTCCATCGGGATACCCTTTCTTGCCCAACCCGCCTTTTCAGGTTTTTGACTTGCCGGGTGTACAAATCGTTTTTTGTTTTTATCCCTAATTTTTGCCCGAACCCTTTTGGTTCGTCGGGATGCCCTTAATTTTTTCCTAGGCCTGTCAACCTAGAGGGTTTTTGTTCACGCGCAGTATTTCCTGACTATGTCCACGCTCTCAGAGTGTACGGAGTTATCATTGTCGGTAGCGTTGTGTTGCCATACTACCAGAAGACATTCATTTGATCATACAAGATTCGTTGCTGGAATTCATGTCCAATGCTGCAAGGGATTCAGATGGAGATCTGCCCCTGGCTATTTGGCATCTTTGAGAGACTCCTTGAATCTTGACTTGACTGCCCCAGATGATAGACAATCCTCATGCCGTGCCCCTTGGTTGGAAGTGTTTTTTCCACTTGAGGTGATCCTTTTTATTGAGAATATTTTTGTTCACTAGATATTCGTCGTGCGAATTTCTCTGTTGTTGAACAAATAGTCATATGCAAACAATGTAATTTTAAGAATGCAAAGCTTATGTCAGTCTTGAAATTTTTGAAAATGCATTTTTCAGTAAGACAGGAAAATTTTGTAAAATGTGATGTCAACTCAGGATTTACAGCAAGTCCTACAGGAGTCAGGATACCTTTTGTAACAATATACTTTCGAACTAACCCATGCTTCAACTAGGACTTTTAAGGGTTATAACATGGCCTGGTTCACGGTTTAAGAAACAAAGGATAAAAGCTCAAATTTTATTAGTACCCACCCGTTCTTCGTGATGTTCTTCGATCATAAACTCAGCTAATTGTGCATTTAGATCCCGTTTGAGTCTTTGCTCTAATATTCCAGTGATGGTTCGGATACTGACAGTTTATTTTGAAAAGGCAGTAATTTTTGTTGAGAGTTTGTATGGTCTCTTTCTTTTTGATTTTATTATCCATGTCTTTTTCCTGAACTGTTTCTTTTATAATTACAGTCAGCGGGATGCCCCAGTTTTTTCTTAAGTCTCCTTCATAGGTTTTGACTTAATGGGCTTTTATTTCGAGAGATAATGGCTGCCTGTCTTGATGATTATAGGGAACCATCACCATCTTTTGTTTTGGAAGGACGTCTTCAATGCCATTCATTGTGTACGAAGCAGTATATCGTGACTGACTGCGCCTCTGAATTAACTAAGAAAACTACCCTGCCCCAGGTTATGATTAAGAGTTTTAATATGTGTGAAAAGAAAAACTCCTGCTTCTTTGGCTCGAAGGGGTTGACTAGGGATTATCTTCCTTATAACTCCACTGTTTAGGATTTGAACCAACGCCTGTACATCATTAGCGGGGTCTGTTCAAAAGCATATTGTAGAGATTTTGATATCATTTTCGTCATCCTCCCTCTAAAGGCTTAGATTTTTTTAATCGAGAGTTGAACATAACAAAAAGGAAATATGAATCAATTTAAGCATAGTGAAAACAATTAATTCAAAACAGACACGTGTAATGCATTAATGAAATAAAAAAGTTTGACATGACAATAATTGTTTGAATAAGCAAAGAAAAATACAACTTCAGAATTCAAATGAACAAAAGTGCTTTCAATCCTAGCCATATTTTGGCAAGGGAGCAGTGATCACATTGGGAGTCTCTGGAGGGTCGAATTCGATCTCCTTAGCGTCAATCATATTTTGAATCTTGTATTTTAGCGCCCAACAATCGTTAGTATCGTGCCCCGGGCTACCGGAATGATAAGCACACCTTGCATCTGGGTTGTAGTTAGGAGAAGAAGTCTTAGGGTTCAGATGAGGGTTTATCACCGTAATCATATTCATCTTCAACATGTGTTGCAATGCTTGTGACAATGGCATGTTGATTTGGGTGAACTGCCTTTGAAGTATTTCCCCCTTTGGCTGATTATTTCGTTGTTGTGGTCGTTGTGTGCGTGCCGAATTAGAGATCAACATTGCCCTCATAGATTGGTGGTAGTCTGCCTGGCTACGCCTCTTTTGGCCGTGCACAGCATTGGCTTCCCTCTTGCCACCAAATGACTTCTTCTCTGTACTCGAAGAGGTATCTTTCTGGATCTTACCACTAAGGATTCTAGCTTCTACTCTTTCTCCAGTCAGAATCAGTTCGGTGAAACCAACTGACGAGCTGTCGATCAAATGATTGAAATAGGGGCCAGACAGAGTCCCAAGAAACATATCCACCAACTCCCTATCAGACAGAGGGGGTTAGACTCTTCCAGCAAGATCTCTCCACTTCTAAGCGTAGTCCTTAAAGCCTTCGCCTGTACCCATAGACATACCCTGGAGCTGAGTACGCGTGGCAGCAAGGTCGGCATTATACTGGTATTGCTTGTAAAAATCAGCAGCAAGGTCCTCCCAGTTACGGACGTTAGCTCCTTCCAGTTGACAGAACCATTCAAGTTGAGTCCCTGACAGACTATCTTGAAAGAAATGAACCCAGAGATTTCTATCAGCAGTATAGGGTTGAATCTTTATGACGTATGAGCGAAGGTGTAGCTTCAGGCCGGATACCCCGTCATACTAAGCAAAGACATGAGCTTTAAACTTGTGAGGGATTACCACCCCAGATGCCAATCCCAGATCTCCAAAGTTCAACCCAGGTATCTTCTGAATTTCCATTGCACTGAGCCGATCTTTAAGTTGCTTATATCTATCCTCAGTAGGAGGATACTGGTCTTCATCGAAGTCTGTGTCATTGTCAGAAACCACAGGGCTAGGACCCTTTCTTTCCTCTTGATTCTCTCCCCCTCCAGATGAATGGGACAAAGCAGTCTCCTGTCGCAAATTATTCCCGAATCAGTGACCTAGATTTAAGAGGACCACCTTCTTCTTCTTCTTCTTCTTCTTCTTCTTGTCCTTCAAGATAAGATTCTTCAAATCTTGTTGACTCTTTGCCAAGTTCAAGAACATTTCCTGAAACTGAGCATTATGAGCTTGAAGAGCCTTGATGGCTTGATCAGTAGGTGTTTCAGAAGACATGATTGCTGAAATAAACAGCGAAGAAGATGAGAAACCTGTAATGGTACCTGTAATTCAATGATATGTATGATATATGTATGCAATGTTTTCAAGGATCTCGCGAGGTAAACAAGAAACTGTTAGAATTTGATTGAAGAAACTTCGCGTTTGTTGAGAGTCCTTATTCAAGATTCAAGCTCACCATATCGAGTGGGTCATACCCACCGACTCAAATTATCGTGTTTTGATCTCTAGATGACATTGGCTAGTGGAAAATAAATCCCCTTTTCCCCTTGCTGGACGTTTGATTTACCATAACCTGCATCACAAACCTTTGAGATCCTTGAAATGGTTAAGGAAATGTTAAGGCATGATGTTATGATGTGTATGTTATGCATTTAAGCAAAAGTACGAGTTAATGTAAACAAGTAAATCCGGCAAGAAATCCAAGGTATTGGATAAGGACTATAAACAAAACCTTCAAGGAACTCAAGTTGTTAGATAACAAACATGTGCAAGTAGTTCAAGTTGAAAGCACACAAGTCACACAATAGCCCTTAAATTTCAGGCTGGCATGGAGTTTAGGTATTACCCTCTTTCAGCTTAGTTGGTTCAACCTGTCCTAGTAATAGTAACCGGGTTCTATAGGATCTCAATATCACTGACCATCCTCGATCGGTCATAATTCCAGTTTAGCAGCCTTTTCTTGCGGCCGGAATCATCACGAGAGTATGGTCTCAATGAGTGTAGCATACTGCTACTTTTCTATGACCAAGTTGGTCAAGTATGGGTTCTAAGGTCAGTTGATGCTTAATGACCCTTTAGCAGCCCCATACTCTCCTTGTTCCTCCACAAGGGATATCGGTACCAACTAAAGTGTCACGCCAACGTAGCTACTGCTTCAACCGTATCGGTCTACGCTGTACAGTTCCCTCACAGTCTATTGCTACTTACCTAAAAGGTATCCCCAGATCCGGGTTAGGATCTATAGTAACTGCGATACAAAGCCCACAAAGATAAAGCAATCAAAACAAACAATAGAAAACAATATGATGAACTATACATAAGGTACACCCCACTTATTAGCTCCCCAGCAGAGTCTCCAGTTCTGTGATACGGTGGCCAGAACCGGGACGTGGTTCCCTATTTCGTTAAGGAAATTTTCTGGTTTACGTTTTGCGTTTGTTTTTGCAAAATATCGCGGTAAGCAAGAGTCGCCACCGTCTTTTATTTTATCCAAAAAGGAAAGGAAAAAAGCACAGAAAAATTCCTTTTTTGAGATATTTCTGAGTACGGGGGGTAGATTTATAGAAAGGGAAGGTATTAGCATCCTTTCTATCCGTAGTTATCTACGGGCTCTTAGGTACTTTCTCATCATTTTCAAAATTGTTTTCTTTGTGTTTGTGCGCTTTGAAAAGTTTTTGTTTTGACTTCGATTTAACTCTTGCTTCTATCTTCAAGAGTGTAATGAAGTGTTTTTGAAAACTTTGTTTATAAAGGAGTGTAAGTGTGAGAAAGAGTTTGTTTGGAATGAGCAAGTACTTAAGAACTAATCTACCTACTCGAAAAAAGAATCGTTCTATGCTTGTTTCCTTTAGACAATTCTATCCCACTATTAGTGAGTAGGTAGCACCATCGTTGGAGTTTTGAGGGTCAATTCGAAAAGGGACGTACGGTCACTAAAGTAATGTTAGGACGTCTTAGTAGTAACCCTAATGTCTTAGATCATTTATCCGAGGCAACAACATATGAGGCAACCATTCTGAGGCAACTATGATCTTTGGACAAAAGGACGACCACTAAAATAACCTATACTCAATGACCGTTTACAGAAGGCAACCAAGTGGGAGTGTATCCTAGGAGTGCGCATGTGCGAATGATTCAACTTCAGATTATTTTTATCTTTGCACATTTAGGGTGATCTAACTGTTTTAAAATTAATTATACATTCTTGTCATGCATCCTTATATCATACATCTAACAGTTAATAATTTGCAGAATTTAAAGTGCGGAATTTAAACTATGCTATTACAAGGCTTCAGGTATTTACATAGCCAAAAACAAACCCTTTGAAAATAAAGCGATAAATGTAAATAAACGTCCTAATTAAACTATTACAAACTGTAGGCAGTTACATCAATATGGTAAATAATAAAAATAAAGCGCGCGAGAAGAATTAAGATCGACGAGAATTTAAGGTTTTGACCCTTCTAACCTAATTAAAAGAAAAATTGTGTTTTTGTTATTTTTAATAAAAGAAATAAGTTTTCTAAATTAAATATACAATTAATTAGTTAATTAAATTAATTAATAAAAATAATTACATGACCTATTTTGGTTTCTTTGGTTATTTTAGGAAAAAATAAAATATAATTAAGTTAGTAATAAAACCTATTTATTCTAATTATTTTTAAGTTATTTACAAAAAGAAACTAAAGTTTTACCTAAAATTAAAATTTAATTAAGAAAAAATCCTAAATCTATTTTTATGTGATTTTTATATTTGTTTATTGATAAAAAAATAGGGATTAAAAGAAATAAAGAAAACGAATAAAACATGAAAATAAAGATGGGCCTAGTAGCAAAAGTAAACAAGGGGTGCAATCATCAGAAATCCCTAGGCCCGAATCTTCGAAAGCTTCATGCTCTAACTATGGTGTTTTTTTATTCTTGCGTGGAACTTATGATTCGACCATCCATAATTGTTTTATATAAACTCAAACAAACGTTAGCATACCATAAAATGTGATTAAAATTAGAGATTTAAAGTTTAAAATTTTGTCAAACCGGTGTTGTCAAATGGGGGGCGTGCTAGGCAAGTGATGGGTTGCTCTTGGGTCTTGTAAGACTCTTGAGGATTTCAAGAGGAGGGTTTGAGGCTTGATGTCAATTGAGAGAGACCGGAACCTCGAGATATGACTTGCACCAATTCTTTGATTTCTGGAGAGCTTTTTGAAGAGCTTTTAGAGAGCTTTTTAGAGAGGATTTTCGTCCCTTTCAAGCTTGTATGGCTCTATATTTATAGAGGAGAATGAGGAGACAAGAAAGCATGGAAATAATCTCCCTCATAATGTTGTGTTTTAAGACCATGATCAAAATTTGAAAAAAATGCCATATTTGATGATTTTATTCCATTTTCACATATGGATGAACCTGGACATATTTGAATAGTTATTTTACGAAATCAATTGACATAAACCAGCATAAAACTTTCCCAAAATGGATTCACATCAAAATTTATATTATTTCTATTATTTATTTATTTAATTCTGAATTTTAATTAATAAAATATCAAAATAAATAGCATAAATAGTAGAAAAATGTATGGGTAGGCTTAGAGGTCGTGGACCATGTTAGGAATGAGTTTCAAACTTGAATAGATAGGCCCATTTGGAAAAAATCCAAGTTTGGTCAATATTTGCTTCATGCATTTTTTCAAAAATTGTCCAACTTTGATAATGCATATCTCTCTCAATTTTAACCTTATGAGGGTGTTCTTGGACTTTTTAGAAAGCTTAGGATGTCCCCTAAGATAAATATTTGGTTTCATCTCAATTGGATCTTCCATGTTCATGTAAGGAGCTTTGACCCAAAAGGTGTTTTTGTTGACTTTCCAAAATGACCTATAATGTCCAAATTCATAACTTCTTGTGAGTGCATATTTTGAACTTGGGAGCTGAAGATGGATTGTAGGGACTTGAATCCTCTTCAAAATGAGCTTTGGATGGGTCATTTATCATAAAGTATGAGAAAGTTATGCTTGGTCAAAGTTGAGTTGACTTTTCCTACAAAACCCTAATTTAGCAACTTTTGAGTCTTGATGAATTATGAGCAATCCTTGATGAATCATGATCAACCCTTGATAAAATGATGAAATATAATTCAAAATGAGTATGTTGACCAAAAATCTTGAAGTTTGACTGTATGTGGGCCACAATTGACTTTTGCCCTAGCACAGTCGATTTTCAGGCCTTTGAGCAATTGACTGAGAAAACTTCCTCTGTAAGGCTTGAAACTTGACATGGATGATCTTAAGAACGTATTAGGATAATTTTGAGAATTTGGGGTCCCTAGGAATCAAGTATCTTGATGCAACATGAAACCCTAATTTGAGGTAGACTGCCTTAGGAGAGAGCTTGTCTGGCTAACCCTTGGACTACCTTGAGCAACTTGGGGATCTTTCTTGAAATGTTTTGAGAAATATGGGAGGGCAAATTTTGGGGTACAACAAGGATATTTTTGGAAATTCCAAAAAGTTGGCATCTAGAATAATCACGTGGGAGACAAGATCGTACACAATGTTTGTCCTTCATGGTAGTGGAATGAAATAATTTGTTTGTACCATTTACTTTTGAACCATGCAATCTTATCTTTTTTGTCTTCTGACAGAGGCTTATGACGTAGGATTCTGAGCATGCATTGGAAGAATGACAATAACAGTTGGGTATTCAGAACTTCAAGTCTTCAGAATCTTTAGAACTATGTCTTTAGAATCTTCAGCACTTGGTCTTTAGAACCTGTTGTCGAACCTTCGGTTATCAGAACATTAAGTTTTCAGATTTGCATCTATCAGAATCTTCAGAACATGATCTTGAGAATCCTTTGTCTTCAGAAACATAAGTCTTCAACATCTAGACTTCAGTTAGAACTTTTGTCTTCAGATCTTCAGATCTTAGTTTCTTGGACAAGTATCAGAGTCACAACTTCAGAGTCTTCTAAAGATTTTTCTACTGTTCATCAAAATTTGTGTAGCTAGAAATGAAACTTATTATCTTATAATGTCTTAGAAGCACCTTTCATCAGAAGCATGACCTGTTTGTTAAATCTTAAAAATAACAAACATTAGTGTACCAAAATTGTTCATATAAAAATACTCATTTGTTATCATCAAAAATCAAAAATAAAATTGTAGAATTAAATCTTGTTCTAATAATCTCCCCCTTTTTGGTGATGACAAAACTATGTATTTTGATGACACAATTTTGTACATAATCAAAAAAAAGTAAAATATAAGAAGTGTAAGAAACACTTATCATTTATATGAAAACTCCCCCAGACTCTAATATTTGATGAAGATCGTATATACTGATTATGCACCATTTGAGTAGAACTCCCCCTGGTTGCACTAGATCAGATAAAAGAATCTTGAGAGTTTTGATGTCAGTCATACCAATTGAGATCTTTGAAACTTTATCGTCACAAAGACAGATTCTAGATTCTCAATTCAGAGACTGATTATGAACAACATGATTGTGAACTTAAAACTTCTCAGAGTCTGAATCCAAAAGGCCTTGTTTAATACTTCAAAATTTTGACTTTAATCAGAGTTCATAATTAATGAAAAGGTAAACAGTTCTAACAGAAATAGAAGTTTAACATGGTTAGAATGTAAGCAGCTCTTTTCAGAGAACATTTTCTAGAATTTGATTATCATAACCAAAATATTACTTTCATAAGGTAATTATGTGTGAAAAACATAATAAATAAAAGAAATGAAAATAAGAAGTGCTAAAAGTAAAAAGAAAAATTCATTGAATTTCAAAGATAAAAAAATTAGAAAGAGGACAAAAACAAAGAAAACTGGCTAGATATCAAAAATATCAAACTCTCATCAAACAAAGAATTTCCTCTGGTGAACTGAGCCTCTCGAACAATTTTGATTACTTTACCTAGTTCAAATAGTTCAGATAGGACACACCCATAAGGAATGAAACATTTTTAGAGTCTCTAGATTCCAAGATTGATTCCTTTATATGATTGAAAATGATAGCAGAAAGATTGTCTAGAATTTCTTTGAGAAGGCAGAAAAGAAGACACTTATCCCTTGGAAACAGATCTTCTCCTCTTGGATGAAGGTTTGAAAGCACGAACCAAAACCATATTTTAGCAAGATGTTTCAGGTTATCAGGATTATTGGGTTCATACCCATGAGAAGTGTCATGAATGGTTGGAAAAATATCGACATCCATGAAAGCAAAATTGCCATGATCAAAGGAGTTAGATTTAGGAGGACTCTTAATAGCTTCAGTGGTGGAGGAATGAGTGATAACAAAAGGAATAACATAGATACTAGATTTTGTGTAGTTGCCATCATTGCTAACAGATGCATAAAGCTAGAAAATTTTCATAATATCGGGATAGATGGGACCTCTAAGCATAACAACATACCATGTCATTTCATAAACATGTTGATGAGACCATCATAAGACACACAATTAGGTAGCATACAATGTCCTTCCATAAATATGAATAGACAAGAAAATGAGGAGTAAGAAATGAGATCATGATTAATCAATTCCATGAAAAATTACTGTTTAATGCTTAGCCTAGGTAGAGTGATGATTAAGAGTAACCAAAGGTTTCATGAGTTAATCACTACATCTAATTATGGGACACATTTGATATCCTCATAATCTGGATAACCAAAAGGTTTACATCTGATCACAGACATTTCTGATTGAAATATCTTCTGATTACTGAGGTTCTGAAAAATGAAAATGCTTTTTGAACAATTCAAAATCTTATTTCTTCAGACTAAGACTAAAACACATCTGATTCTAATGAAATCTTACTCTGGAAAAAAGTCCATTTTCAGATGCTTCAGAATAAATAGAAATATATCTTCAGCTAAGGGTTTTGTAAAAATGTCTACCCATTAATGGTATGTATCTATTAATTTTAAAGATAAGATCCCTTTTTGAACATAGTCTCTAATAAAATGATGTTTGATTTCTATGTGTTTAGCTCTAGAGTGTAAAATAGGATTTTTACTTGAATAAATAACAACAGTATTATCATAGAAGATAGGAATGTTACTCTCATAATCTGATAATCTTCTAATTGATTCTTCATCTGTAGCATCTGAGTGTTGCACATTACTGTTGAGATGTACTCTGCTTCTGCTGTTGAAACAGAAATTGTTGATTTCCTCTTGCTTGAACATTAAATAATAGTCTTTCCAAGAAATTGATAGTTTTCAGAAGTAATTTTTCTCTCCATTATGTATCCAGCGTAATTTGCATCACAGAAACCAGAAAGAGTGTACTCTGATGTTTTCTCATATATCAAGCCAAGGTTAGTGGTTCCTTTAAGATACCTTAGAATTCTCTTCACAGTAGTTAAATGAGATTCCCTAGGATCAGATTAGAATCTAGCACAAAGATGAACATTGAATAAAATATTAGGTCTAGATGTTGTCAGATATAGAAGAGAGCTTATCATACCACGATACAACTTCTCACATACCTTTCCACTTACCTCTTCTTTTTGAAAAATGCATGTTGGATGCATTAGAGTCTTTACTAATGTGAAGTCTGTCATGTTGAATTTCTTGAGAAGTTCTTTGGTATACATACTCTGGTGAATGTAAGTAGCTTCTAGTTTTTGATCAATTTGAATTCCCATAAAGAACTTCGGTTCTCCCATCAGACTCATCTTAAACTCAACCTATATCAACTTAGAAAATTTCTCGTAAATAGAGGGATTAGCATAACCAAAAATAATATCATCAACATAAATTTGAACAATTAGAATATTATTTTTGAATTTCTTGCAGAAGAGTGTAGTGTCAACCTTCCCTCTGGTAAATTTATTTTCTAAGAGAAAGTTACTCATTCTGTCATATCAAACTACATGAGCTTGCTTTAGACCATAAAGAGATATTTTTTTAAGTTTAAAAAAAAATTGATTTCTCAGAGTTTTCAAAACCAGGTAGTTGTTTAACATACATTTCTTCTGAAATATAACCATTAAAAAATGCACTCTTAACATCCATCTAATAAAGGATGATGTTATAATTTACTAAGAAAGTAATTAATAAATGTATAAATTATAACCTGGCGACTGGTGCAAAGAATTCTGTATAGTCTATCGCTTCTTGATGACTATAACCTTGTACAACCATTCTTGCTTTGTTTCTGATAACTTCACCCCTCTCGTTCAACTTGTTTCTGAGCACCCATCTGGTTCTAATAACATGGACACCTTTAGGTTTCTCAACAAGATCCCATACATAGTTCTTTGAGAATTAGGTCAATTCTTCTTCCATAGCCAGAATCCAGTATTTATCTAGAAGAGCTTCATCAATATACGTTGGCTCAACCAGAGATACCAAACCCAAAGGAACTTCATAAAAGGGTTTGAACAGTGATCTGGTTCTGACAGGAGCATCTTTGTTTCCCAGAATCAAATCTTCAGGATGAGAAGAAGAAATTCCGCTTTTTCTTTATTGTGGGAGATCAAAAGGAACAACAACAATATCAAAAGTAGGAGCTTATGATTCTTTATCTTCTTGTATCTTCTCTTTTGGTTCTGAGAATGTTATCTTCACATGTGCAAGCTTTTTAACAAGCTTTGACTTTTCATAATCAAGCTTATCATCAAATCTGTCATGGGTTGATTCCTTCACAATTTATGATTTTGTGTTATAGACTCTGAAGCCTTTTGAGCATTCATAATATCCTAACAACAGACACTTTTGTGCCTTGCAATCAAACTTACCCAGACTCTCTTTAGTATGTAACATATAACATACACATCTGAAGGGATGGAAATAAGAAATGTTGGGCTTTCTATTTTTCCATAATTCATAAGGAGTCTTACTTAAAATAAGTATTATAGAGATTCTATTTTAAATGTAATTGGTTGTGTTTACTACTTCTGCCCAGAAGTGCTTAGCCATTTGAGTTTCTTGGATCATGGTGCGAGCCATTTCTTGCAATGTCCTATTTTTCCTCTCTACAATCCCATTTTGTTGTGGAGTTCTAGGGCACGAGAAATCATTGATTATGACATTATAATAAAAAAAATTCAAAATCTTTGTTTTTAAAGTCTCCACCATGACCGCTTCTTGCAATTCTTTTCATTTTGCACATGGGAGCAGAAAGAACCAAACACAAAATGTGACTCATCCTTGGGTTTTAAGAATTTTACCCATGTCCATCTGCTGTAATCATCAATGATGACTAGTCCATATCTCTTACTTTTGAAAGAAGAAGTTTTCACTAGTACAAATAAGTCAATGTGAAGAAGTTCTAATTGCCTAGAGGTAGAAGCAACCTTTTTAGAAGAAATTTTAAAAAGATAATATGATACATTCTGACCCACTACTCTTCTTGAACAGTCAGAAGAAATTTTACATTCTGATTTTTCAAATCTGATAATATGATTTTATAAATATTGTTATTCCCCTTACTATTAAACATAACTGATCCATCTTTATGACTAACTGCTTTACAAGACGTTTGATTAAAAATGACATCATAACCATTATCAATAAGTTGTCTAATTGACAAGAGGTTATGCATCAGACCCTAAACTAAAAGAACATTGTTAATAGAAGGAAGTTTACCATTTCCAATAGTTCTAGAGTCAGTGATCTTTCCCTTCTGGTTGCCTCTGAAACCCACGACTCCTCTAGACTTAAGTTCCAAATCTGGGAACATATGCCTTACGCCTGTCATGTGTCGTGAGCATCTACTGTCCAGATACCAAGACTAGTGTCTCAGTGGCACCGTTAAGGATATCTGCAACATAGATGATCTGATCCTTAGGTACCCATTTTGTGGGTCCTTTCTTATTAGCAATTCTAGAGGTTTTAACACCTTTGGAATCTTGTGCAGCTGGATAATCAGGAGCAATTGTGCATGATATTTAGGCTTAGAAGTTTCCTTCTGTGTACGGTTGTGTTTTAGTAGAATCAGAACCTTCTAATTCTGGAAATTTCATTTATGTGCCAGCAAGCACGAAATGTTCAGAAAGAGTTTTTGGCATGACACTCAGAGACTCATCAATTACTTTTGATGATCCTGAATATCTCAATCATCTACTTCCATCTCTTCTAACTCTATAGATCATTGAAGCCATCTTGCTTCTATCTATGCTTTTAGCTAGTAAGTGCTGAAAAGATCTATCATATCTGATTACTTCATCCGTAATAGATGTGCTAGAGATAATCTCTTCTTCCAACCTTGAAACTTTACTTTTAAGAGTAAGATTTGATTTTTCTAAAACAAATAATTTTTCATTCAAATCAAAAAGGTTTTGCTCTTTTTCAGTAGCGTTTTCAGAAGTAAACGCATAAGTCTTTTTCAGAGTTTTGTATTTACTTAGAAAAAGTTGATATTTTCTCATTATTTCAGATAAACATGTTTCAAGTTCAAAACGAGAAAGAGAAGCCATTACCTCAGCATCGTCTTCAGAGTCTGATTCATCATCAACTATCAGTTTGTCCTCTGAGATAACTTCATTTGTGCTTGTATTGGCCATGAGTGCCACGTTAGCATGTTCTTCATTAGATTATTCATCTTCTGGTTCTAAATCATCCCATGTTTCCATGAGACCCTTCTTTGCTTTGAAGACTTTCTTGGGCTTTTTGTCTTTTCTAAGCTTTGGGCATTCATTCTTGTAATGTTCAGGCTCTTTGCACTTATAGCACGTGACTTGTTTTCTAGATGCTTTCTTCTGACCAGATGTAGATTCAGATCTATCGTTTGTTTCTCTTGGTCCTATGAACTTACTTTGTTTGTGTTTCCAAATTTGGCTAATCCTTCTGGATATTAAATAGAGTTCATCTGAATCTGAATCTTCTTCAAATCCTTCTTCTGCTTGAAAATCCTTGGTCTTTCCAGACTTAGACTTCAGATCTACAAATTTTACTCTTTTATGAGGTTCATCTTGTTCAAACTCTATCTCATGACTTCTTAAAGAACTAATTAGCTCCTCGAGACTGGTATTATTCAGATCCTTTGACAGCTTCAAAGCAGTTACCATTGGTATCCATTTCTTAGGAAGACTTATGATAATCTTCTTAACATGATCTAAAGTAGAATATACTTTCTTCATAACCTTAAGTCCTGCAACAAAAGTCTAAAATCTTGAAAACATATTTTTCCACAGATTCATCATCTTCCATTATGAAGGCTTCATATTTCTGGATTAGGGCCAGAGCCTTTGTCTCCTTAACTTGAGTGTTGCCTTCATGAGTCATATGAAGAGAATCAAAAATAGACTTTGCAGTCTCTCTATATGTGATCTTCTCATACTCATTGTAATAAATAGCCCTTAGAATAATTATTCTCGCTTTGTAGTGATTTCTATGAACCTTCTTCTGAGCATCTGTCATTTCACTTCTTGCAATCTTTAGACATTTATCATCTATTGGGTGAATGTAGACATCAACTACAAAATCCCATAGATCCAATTTATATCCCAGAAAATAACTTTCAATTATGTCCTTCTATTGTATTCAAAAATTTTCCCTCTCATTTTACTCAAATTATTCTCATTGAGGTCCCCAAATTGCTCAAGGATGGCCAAGAATTGACCAGACAAATTCTCCTCCCAAGGCAATGAACCTCTAACTAGGGTTTCAATTTTCACCAAGATGTGTGAAACCCAAAGGTATAAAATTCCTTCCATGGTCCTAATATGCCTTCAAGATTGTCCATGCCAAGTTTCATGCTTTGCACAACAAGTTTGCTCAGTCAATTGCTCAAATGCTTGAAAATTAACTATGTCAGGTCAAAAGTCAAATGTGGCCTATATACAGTCAAACTTCAATATTTTTTGTCAACATTAACATTTTGAAGTGATATAAATTATTTGATCAAGGTTTGATCATGATCCCTCAAGAAATGCTCTTAATTCATCAAAAGTCAAGAATTGTTAATTAGGGTTTCTATAGGAAAAGTCAACCAAACTTTGACCAGGCATAACTTTCTCATACTTCATCCATTTTTCCCAACCAAAGCTCATATTGAAGAGAATCCAATTCCAAACAACTTCTCTTCAGCCCTCAAGTCCAAGAAATGCACCATTTGAGTGATACAAGCTTAAACATTACAGGTCATTTTTAGAAAGTCAACAAAAGCCACTTTTTTCCAAGACCTTTTACATCAAGATAAAATCTTCAAATGAAAAATTGATAAAAAGAGGGATTGAAGTAGACATTTTGGGATTTACAAAAAGCCCAAGATCATCATCATGAGATATAAATTGAGCAAGATATGGCTTTCTCAAGTTGGGAAAATTTTGGAATTTTCAAGAATTATGCATTGAGCAAACATGAAGTTTTAGGTCAATGGCTTAATTTCTTGGACTTCAAACATATCCCTAAGCTTATAGAGGACCTATAAAATTATTCTTGCCATGCCTTTCATTTGCTAACTATTTTATTCATATTTATTTTAATTTTTTTCAAATAAATATAAAATAAAATGTATAAAATAGTTAGAAATGTGCTTTGAGCTTTGGGTTGATGTTTTGGACAGTCTAGGTCCATAAAATTGTGTGCAAGCAATGTTCACATTCATTCAAATTCAAAATGGACAAGATTCCATGTCTTTGGCAAAGTTACAAAACATCATTCATGGCTTTAAAAATACATGTTTATGGTTGTTATTACCTTTGTTATCTTGTCTCCTCCCTCCTCTCTATATAAAGGACACATTAGCAAACTTCAAGACACATGATATACAGCCTAGAAAAGCTCTACAAATTTTGCAAAAAATATCAAAGTTTTAAAATTCGCATTGTAGGTTCCAGTCTTCCTCAGTCCAAACAAAAGATCCAAATACATCCCTGGAGGCTCCCTGAAGCTTTTGCAATCATTACCAAGCCCTGAAACATCACAAAACTCCTCAGCAAGCTCCATTTTTATATTTTATAACTTGTTTCATGTAGATTCGATGTATTACATGGCCAGAAGTATACCAAACACCATCAGATCTAGCCTTCAAATCATAAGGGGTCTAGATCTAAGGACTTCAATTTGAGATCCACCATGCGCCCTCAAGGCCTCATCTCACCTGATCCAGCGTGGCCTGGGCTTAACATCACTTGGGCCTAGCAAAATTCAATTTCAGCACCCCCAATTTCTAATTATCCTGGCCTATTTCGCATTGTTTTTGTCACTTTGCTTTATTTTTTATTTTAATTTGTTTTTTTCATTTATTTAATTAGTATAATGTAATAATAAAATCACAAAAAATATAGTGTTAGTTTTTTAATTAAATTAATTTTGTGAATTAATTAATAACTATTTTAACTATTTTTATTTAATTAAAAATAAATTAGAACTTAGGACTTAATTTATATTTAATTATTTTATTTAAATAATAAAATAACTAAAAAAGAATTTATACTATTTTTCTTGATTAATTTTATTTTCTAAATAAACTTTTAGGTTATTTACTTTCTTAAATAAAAAAATAAGCAAAAAGATTTTCTTACTAGATTGTTACACGTATTTTCAACTTTTGCACGCATTATTTATTTTTGCAATTTCTATTCACTATTGTACCTATATACTGGATGTAATAAACTAATTAGGATTTTTACAGCTTTCTTTATTTTATTTTTCTTCCCGTAATTTTTGTACTTTGTAAACCCCCTCCCTGAAGCCATGTAATAGCGTAGAGTTTTATCTTCGCACTTTACATTTCTGTATATATTAACTGCTACTAACTAGGCGTGTATGAAAAGACTGAAATCAAACGTTAGCAAATTTAACAAAAAGATAAAAATAACTGAACATAACTCACTTGCACATATACACCTCTACGATACCCCACTTTGGTTGCCTTCAGAAATAAAATAGTTATGAGGCAGGAACGCTTTAGCAAAGACCTGTAAATCAAAAAGATCATAGTCCCTCGATGACCCTACAGTTTCCTTCTCGGTAAATGATCTAGTCCCTAAACAAAATTGCTAAAGCGTCTCCACAAGTTGTCTTCGTGATTGTAACGTCCCTTTCGAATGTCCCTAATATATCCAACGATAGGACTACCTACTCACTAATAGTAGGATAGCACTGTCTAAAGGATAGAAGGAAAAGAACGACCATTTTCGAGTATAAAAATAGATAGCTGTTAAACGTTTGCTCAAAACATTTTGCACTTACACAAATACTACTTTTCAAAAATAACTTTCAAAAACATTTTCTTTGTCAACGCTCTTGAGGACTGATACAAGAGTTAACGCAAAGCAAATCGCCGCACTAAGGCATTTTCCAAACATTTTCAAACACACAAAGCACAAAGTACTTTCGAAATGAGAAAACCTCTAAGAGCCCATAGATAACTACATATGGAAAGGGTGCTAACACCTTCCCTTTCTATAATCTACCCCCTTACTCAGAATAATCTCGAAAAAGTTCTTTTTATGTTCTTTTCACCCTTTCCTTAATTTGGATAAAATAAAAGTCGATGGCGACTCTTGCTTACTGCAACATTTGCAAACACCAACAAAAACCAGTATATAACAGTCAGTTCTTCCACTGTATCTGTGATACGGTGGGAGAACTGACTTCGGGTTTTACGTTTGTGTTTGCAAAATGTTGCGGTTTAGCAAGAGTCGCGACCGACTTTTCTTTTATCCAATAAGGAAAGGTGAAAAATCACAGGAAAGACCTTTCAAGATTTTTTTCTTAAGTTCGAGGGGTAGATTATGAAAAGGGAAGGTATTAGCACCCTTTCCATACATGGTTTTCCATGGGCTCTTAGTTACTTGTTAGATCACTTGATTTTGTTTGAAAGTCGTGCTTTTGTGTGGTTTTGAAAGTATTTTTGAAAAGGTGCCATCGTTTAGGCAAACTTTGCAATGATTCTCGTTCGTAAGAATGCATGCAAAGTGTTGAGCTTTTGAAAATATTTCAATGTTTGGAATGTGTTTTTGAAAGTGTATGTGATTATTTTTGAAAATAGCAAGGATGTTTGTTTTGAAATTGAGCAAGTAACTAAAAGTAATCTACCTACTCAAAAGGTTTTAGATGTGTTTTTCCTCCTCCTTTAGAAGTTGCTATCTTACCATTGATTTGATAAGAAGCCCCATCATTGGATGTGAAGGGACAGACGTGGGTCATTGTATAGTCATGATAGCAATGTTGTGAAATGACTTAGCACTTTTCTGTAGGGACTAAGATCATTTTGAAAGGCAACTTTGATAGCGTCATCGAGGGACTATGATCTTTTTTTATTTGTTTGTGCTAAGACATCCCACATGCATAACATGGCCATTTTTGTAAGGCAGCAAGTGGAATTTCCCTAAGGGTGCATGTGTGCAAGTGTGTTTGATTGCATGCATTTTGTCTTTGATTTTTGGGTTGTCTACTTTTTGATTTTATCTTGCCATACACACCTAATTACTTAACATTTATATGAAGGTAATAAAAGTGTGCAAAAAATAAATCCTACACTATTACAACCATATTGAATTTCATGAAAATATAAAGGAAAAAATAAGGTAAAAGCAAGAAAAATGGATCTTTCGACTTAGGGCAGCAACCCTTTGATTCTGCCATTTTTGGCCCTCTTCGACCTTACTTGAAAAGGGGTGAAAGAATGAGTTTCGACTGGGGCCTAGAAGCCAGCATATTTTGGCTTTTGATTGGGGCCTGGAGGCCAGCATGTTGTGCCTTTCGACTGCCTCTTTCATTTGGCCTGAAGGTTAGTATGGAAGCCAAAGGCTTCGTTTCTAACTTTTCTTTCTCCTGTTTCTTTCATTTGAGTTTGAATAGAAATATGGCCCAAGGCCATGCCAACATCACCTTAAGACTAGATTAGTTCTTTAAAGCGTATTTAAATGTACCAAGAGCAAAAGCGAAGAAGATTGTTAACCATGACACATATTAAGATAGTGAAAACAAAACAAAAAGAAGAAAATAGTATGTACATGTTTTAAATGAAAAAGAAAACTTATTTACATGCTATGCTAGAAACGAAGGGACAAAGGTTAAAAATGACTTACCTTGCTGGAGGTTGGAGCGTGTTCTGGACTTTGAAGCGGTTGCTTTGAATGCCTCTGGATTCGAAGGAAAAGACCCAGGGTAGGCCTTCGACACTGGATTCAAAAGAGAAAAACAAGTGAAATATCCTTCTTTGCTGGATTCAAATGAAGGAATAAGTGGGATGCTCCTTGGGTCGAAGGAAACTGGAATGTGTTGTTCTTCAGAATTGAAGGAGGTAACGATGATTCTGTTTTTTTGTGATTTCACAAGTGTTGAAGTGTTTGAGAATTTTATGGTGTGTGAGAATTTTGAAGATACATTCCCCTCCTCTTTTTTTCTCTCCTCTGTGCAAATGAACTCTCTATTTATAGAGAAAGGCTTTTGGGAAGCTTGGGGAGCAAAAATAATAAAATAAGGCTCAGCTGGAAAGTGAGTGTCCACTTGTGCCATAAAAGCAAGATGAATGGTTCAGATGGGTTGCTTCTTTCTGAAGGAAAACAGGCGCAAGACTCAAGACAAACTTTTCTAAAAGGTAGTATTATGCTGTTTAGTGCAAGTGGTCTTGGACAACAAATGGGTAAAGGCCTATTTTAGCTTGCATAAACAATTAGGTATAGGGTGAGTCATAGGTTTGAGGCCTGAAAAGGAAAAAAACGTAGCCTAGCCGATGGGTCTAAATGTTCAACTTGATCTTTTGAGTCGAATCCTCCATATTTCTACACCTTTCGACCAGACTAGAACAACACAGCATTCGTTTTCACCAGTCGTGTGTTCTTCGAATGAACCAACTGTGGGTTCTTCGAATGGCCCTTTTTAGCTGAATATGCCATTTTGAGTCTTCTTGCTTTTAATAACTTAGGCCCAAACCTTCGACCAGACTCTAAAGTAAGAGAACAATTATTCCCCAACTATGGCAAGTCCTTTGAATGGACCACCAAGTTGTGTGTCATAATGCAAGACTATGGCGTGTCGAAGGGTTTGCAGATGGATTCGAAGGTGATATGAAGGCGCATTCGGATCATACATGAAGATGAATTTGAAAGTCACAGGAAGGTAGCCATTCATCCAATCGAAAACTAATGAATCCAAGGCCAACATGTGAGGAGCGAATGGTGCAATCAAATGACACTTTTCAGAAGGTTATTAACTTCTGAATCGAAGGAAGCTTTCATAAGATTATTGACTTTTTAAATTGAAGAAAACCAAAAGGAGGCCTTTACTTCCTGAGTCGAAGGACATTCCTGAGTTGAAGGACATTCCTGAGTCGAAGGACATTCCTGAGTCAAAGGACACTCCTGAGTCGAAGGACACTATTTCAAAGGGAAACAAAAACCCAATTGAAGCTTGTATGAAGATCATTTCCTTCTGAATCGAAGGAAGCTTTCATACCCAAATGAAAGATGTAACCCAAGTGGCATGAAGCCCTTGCTCAACTGAAGCTTGCATGCAGGCAGTGGAAGACACAAATGAAGCCTACAATAAGAAGTCACATGCCCAGACGAAAGAGGCACGCTAGCAGCAACTTTTGAGCAATCGAAGGAGGTGTAAAGTCCAATCGAAGGGGCTGAATCGAAGGAGACCTATTTTCCTCCAAATTTGTCAAAATGTAATTTTTATCTGTTTTCTCCCTTTTTAACAGTTTCCTTTTAACTATGGTGCTGGAAAATCCCAATGTACTTGTGCTAGCTTGAACCTTGAGAATCTTTGTGAGGAAAGCCTTGAAAAATGAGAGGGCAAATTTTGGGGTACAACAGCTGCCCCTGTTCAAACTTCTTGAACCTGAAGAGTTAGATTGGCAGATCCGACATCCGTGACTTGATGGTGAAAGATGTTTGAACACTAGAGTGCCCATAAATTTGCACTCGAAGATGGATGGTGAATGGGCTTATAGATGCCATTTGGAGGAATATTGGTAAACTCTGGAAGAAGTATCAGCACAAATCTCCTGTTGATCCATACTTAGACTTGTTGTTTTACCTGTGAGAAAGGGGGTTAGAAATATGTAGATGCTTGCATGATGCTTACCATATGTGGTATCATGCTAAATGCATTGTTATGTACATGTTATGATGTATGAATGTTAAATGTGTGTTTTCGTCCGGGAAAATAAATCCCTGACTACTGTTGAGGAAATCTTTGGAGGTTGAATCCTTGATCGCCTGTTGGAAATGAAGAATATGCATATCTTAAAATTCTATTGAAGAGATGCTTTTGTTGGGGAACATCACTCAAAGATCAGCTGTTATCTGGTCGGATCCAGGCTTCACAGTTGCTGAGGATGAAGTAGTCGGTTGCTATCTGGTCGGCTCCAGGTTTCATGGCAACTTACTTGGGGAAGAGATGAATTAACTGTTATCTGGTCGGATCCAGGCTTTGCAGAAAATTCCTTGAAATTGAATAGTCATCTGGTCGGGTCCAGGTTTTATAACAACTTGTTGGGGATGTGGAGGTTAACTGTTATCTGGTCGGATCCATGCTTCACAGTAACTTGTTAGAGGTAAGGGTGAATTAACTGTTATCTGGTCGGATCCAGGCTTCACAGTACTTTTTGAAGACTGTTATCTGGTCGGGTCCAGGCTTTATGGTCTTTTGGAAAGTTTTACTATTATCTTGTCGAATCCAGGTTTCATAGTGTCTTTCTGGGGATCATGGTTAATTGTTATTTGGTCGGGTCCAGACTTTACAATATACCGTTCGAAAACTGTTATCTAGTCAGGTCCAGGCTTTGCATATTTTTAATGAAGTTAATTGTTATCTGGTCGGTTCTAGGCTTCACAATGAACTGGTTGAAAATTGTTATCTGGTCGGGTCCAGGCTTTGCATATTTCTGATGAAGTTAATTGTTATCTAGTCAGGTTCAGGCTTCACAATGAACTGCTTGAAAACTGTTATCTGGTCGGGTCCAGGCTTTGCAGATTTCTTATGAAGTTAATTGTTATCTAGTCGGGTCCAGGCTTCACAATGAACTTCTTGAAAACTGTTATCTGGTCAGGTCCAGGCTTTGCAGATTTCTGATGAAGTTAATTGTTATCTGGCCGGGTCCAGTCTTCACAATGAACTGCTTAGGGATTTAGTTGTTATCTGGTCGGGTCCAGGCTTCACAACGAATCTCTGAGGATGATTGATATCTGGTCTGATCTAGGCTTCACAATCACTTTCTTAAAAAGATGGAAATGAGGAATGATATTTGGTCAGATCCAGGTTTCTCAGTCCTTTGTCGGGGAATAAAGAGGCAACTCTACTGGGAACAAGTAGTTAAAACCTTGGTTGGATTAAGTTTAGATTCTTCTATATCTTTGAAGAGTTGGGTTGGTCGTGTCTAGGTTTTCATAGCTTTTTGAGAAATGAGATCAATTGTTATCTGGTCGGGTCCAGGTTTCAGTAACTCAAGAAGTCAAACTATTATCTAGTCGGATCCAGGCTTCAGTAATCGAAGAAATCAAACTGTTATCTGGTCGGGTCCAGGCTTCAGAATAACTTGAACATTATGCTAATATCTGGTCGGATCCAGGCTTCATAGCATTTCTTGGTAATAATAAAGGCTTTGTTGAAGACTTTACTAGGGATTAGGGGTTGTGGCCCTGTTATTTGTAGTCATTTGAAGGGGAAATTCTAACTGGAGAGTATAGACTCAGTCAGGCGAGGCAGACTTATCTTGGGGAGGATGTACTCAGCTGGGGATGATGGACTCATCTAGGGAGGATATATTCTGTTTGGAGAAGATAGCCTTGGTGGGAAAAGATGTACTCAACTGGGCAATTTGGACTCAAATGGGAAATTTGGGTTTCGTTGAGGAATTTGGACTCTGCTGGGGAATAGATTCTGGTTGGAAGATATACTCCGCTGGGGGAAGATGGACTCAATGGGGAGTGTTTATCCAGCTGGAGAGGATGGACTCAGCTTGGAGAATAAAATCTTGGTTGGAAAATATACTTCGTTGGGGATGATGGGATCATCTGGGGATGATGGGCTCATCGGGGAGTGCTTACTCGACTCGGGAAATCGGGGTGTCTTGTACGTTGAGGAATTTGCACTTGGCCCGGGGAAATAATTCTGTTGGGGAAATGAACCCTACTGAGGAGATGAGTTTCATTTAGACAGAGACCCCTAGGCTTCAATTTTGTAGAAATTGACTTAGCTAGAGAAAGTTTTCGAGAGATTGAGACTCTGGCAGGGGGTTTATCCTATGTGAGGAAATTTTTGTAGGCAATTTCGTGGGGGAAAGGTTGCATTGGGGTTGCCCCGATAGGGATAATAATGATGAGATAACTATGTGGGGAATATGATTTGCTAAGTAGGTGGATTCTCTTTAGGAAGAGATCTCCTAGGCTTTAGCTGGGAAAAAGCTGTCAAGAAATTGAGACTCTGGCCAAGGATTGTCCCGTTGCAAGGATATTTTGTGGGCACCTCTGTTGGGGAAAGGTTTTATTGCCAACGCCCTGGTGGGGATAGTGATGGTGAAGTAACTCTGTGGGGCTATTTCACCTTCATTAAAGGGATGCTTATTGCTGTTGTGCACAAATGCCTTGTTGAGGCTGCTGCTTGGCAGGACACATGCACCAAATAGCTTTAATTATGTTCATATTCATATGTTCATTCAATTTTAGTCATTGGACAAATTTGCATTCAAAACAGAGATAGACAATTTTTCACTTCAAAGTGTATTTGTATTGATATTTAGCCCATGAATAGGCGTTTTTTGTACATAGAGACGGAAATCCTAGTAAGAGGAAATTGCCGAAAAGAAAACAAATTTGAGAATGAAAAACAAATAGCCATGTGAAATGATCTCATGGCCTTTCAGCTCTACTATTTCCCCAATGTCTTTGAACGTCCCTTGTCGTTGATCAAAGTTGATTGGATTGATCCTGGATCATTTGAACTTGGACCTTGGTGATAGTATTGACTGTGTTGATTTCACGGGACATAGTCGTACGCTTTTAATCCTTAATTTTTGCCTGAACTGCCCTTTCGGGTTTTTGGTCCACCAGGATGCCCTTTTTTGCCCAAGTCGCCCTTTCGGGTTTTCAACTTGTCGGGTGTACAATCTTTTGCATATATCCCTAATTTTTTCCCAAACCTTTTGGTTTGTTGGGATGCCCTGATTTTGCTTAGGTGTGTCAACCTAACGGGTCTCTTATGCGTAGTATTTTTAAACTATGTTCGCTTTTATAGGATGTGGGAAGTCTTCACCATCCATGGTGGCCAGTATCATGGCACCTCCAGAGAAAACTCTTTTGACGACCAACGACCCTTCATAGGTGGGGGTCCATTTTCCTCTGGGGTCACCTTGTGGTAAAATGATGCGTTTTATCACCAGGTCACTAACTTGATATACTCGAGGCTTGACCTTTTTATTGAAAACTTTGACCATCCGTTTTTTATATGTCTGACCATGGTAGATAGAAGCTAATCGTTTTTCATCGATCAAGTTCAGCTGATCCAATCTCGTTTGAATCCATTTGTCTTTACTTAGGTCTGCCTCAATCATAATCCTCAATGAGGGGATTTGAACTTCCACTAGCAAAACGGCTTCCATGCCATAGACTAGAGAGAAGGGAGTTTCCCCAGTTGATGTTCTAGCTGAAGTACGGTAACCATGTAGAGAAAATGGTAGCATCTCATGCCAATCTTTTTAGGTCACTACCATTTTCTGCACAATCTTCTTGATATTTTTGTTGGCCGCTTCGACTGCACCATTCATTTTCGGTCTATACGGAGAAGAATTGTGATGCTTGATCTTAAATTGAGTGCACAATTCCCTGATCATGGAATTGTTGAGGTTAGTTCCATTATCGGTGATAATCCTTTCGGGGATACCATAACGGCAGGTGAGATTGTGTATGATGAATCTGGCTACCACATTCTTGGTGACCGAGGCAAATGAGGCGGCTTCGACCCATTTGGTGAAATAGTCGATAGCAACAAGAATGAAGCTGTGTCTGATGGAAGTTATGGGCTTGATCTCTCCGATCATGTTGATACACCACATTGCAAATGTCCATGGAGAGGTCATGACATTCAGAGGGATTGGAGGTACATGGACCTTGTCATCGTAAATTTGGAATTTGTGGCAAGTTCTTGAATGTTGATGGCAATCGGTCTCCATCATTGACCAATAGTAGCCAGCTCTTAAGATTTTCTTAGCCATTGCATGTCCACTTGAGTGAGTACCAAAAAGGACATCGTGCATGTCTTCCATGATTTCCTACACCTCCCTCTTATCCACACATCGGAGTAGAGTCGAATCATGGTTGTGCTTGTGCAAACCTTCGTAAGAACTTTATGTCATTGATAGATGCTTCCTCTAGATACTCTTGCGCTTCAAGGTATCTCATTACCTCATGGCACCATGGCTTTTCCGTATCGGTGTGAAGCTCATAGCAATGTGCAGCTTCATCAAATCTTTCAATTGTAACCATAGGGGCTTCATTGTCCCATCTGACTTTGAACATTGAGGACATGGTTGCCAGAGCGTCAGCCAACTGGTTTTCTTCTCTAGGGAAGTGCTCGAACGTGATTTCATCGAAGTAGGGAATTATGGATAGCACAAACTCCTTGTAATGGATAAGATTAGGGTGTTTAGTGTCCCAATCTCTTTTTACTTGGCTGATCACCAAAGCGGAATCTCCAAACACATCCAAATGCTTGATCCTTAAGTCAATAGCAGCTCTTAGACCTAAGATGCATGCTTCATACTCGGCCATATTATTTGTACAATCGAAGCATAGTCTGGCAGTAAAAGGAGTGTGGCATCCTTCGGGAGAGATGATCACGACACTAATTCCGTTACCTAAGGCGTTGGAAGCCCCATCGAATACCATAGTCCATCGGGATCCTTGTTCAGGTCCGTCATACGGTCTAGGTTTTGCACAATCGGTTACCAGCAAAATATTCTCGTCAGGGAAGTCGAAGTTCATTGGCTGATAATCATCCACAGCTTGATGGACCAAATGATCTGCTAGTACACTTCCTTTGATGGATTTTTGATTTGCGTATTGAATGTCGTACTCAGTCAAGATCATTTGTCATCTGGCTATTCGTCCGGAAAGGGCAGGTTTTTCGAAGATGTACTTAATCGGATCCATCTTAGAAATCAACAAAGTGGTATGAGTCAACATGTACTGCCTTAGCTGGCGAGCAGCCCACGCTAAAGTACAACAAGTTTTCTCGAGCAGTGAATATCTGGTTTCACAGTCGGTAAAATTTTTCTTAGGTAGTATATTGCATGCTCTTTTCTGCCAGACTTGTCATGTTGGCCCAAAACACACCCCATAGAATTCTCTAGTACTGTCAAGTACATGATCAACAGTCTTCCTTCAACCTGAGGCTTGAGAATAGGAGGTTCCTGCAGGTATTCCTTGATCTTGTCAAAGGAAATCTGGCATTCATCGTTCCATTTGACTGCCTGATCTTTCTTCAAGAATTTGAAGAGTGGCTCACAGGTAGCAGTTAAGTGTGATATGAAACGGGCAATGTAATTGAGATGACCCAAGAATCCTCTGATTTCTTTTTCAGAATGAGGGACTGGCATTTCTTAGATGGCCGTTATCTTGGCGGGATCAACTTCAATGCCTTTATTGCTGACAACAAATCCTAGAAGCTTTCCAGAGCATACTCTGAATGTGCACTTGTTAGGGTTTAACCTCAGTTTATATTTCTTCAGTCTCTCAAATAGTTTGTGCAGGTGACCGAGATGCTCTTCTTCGGTTTGTGATCTAACGATCATATCATCCACATATACCTCTATCTTATGATGAATCATGTCATGAAATAAAGCCACCATAGCCCTTTGATATGTTGCCCCTGCATTCTTTAATCCAAACGGCATGACCTTGTAGCAGAAAGTTCCCCATTGTGTAACGAAAGTAGTTTTTTCCATATCTTCGGGAGCCATCTTTATTTGATTATAGCCCGAGAAGCCGTCCATGAATGAGAAGACTTTATGCTGAGCGGTATTATCGACTAAGACGTCAATGTGTGGTAGAGGGAAATCATCCTTAGGGTTTGCCTTATTTAGATCCCTATAGTCTACGCATATGTGGACTTTCCCATCTTTCTTTGGAACTGGCACTATATTAGCAACCCATTGAGGATAGGATGTTACAGCTAGGAATCCTGCATCAAACTGTTTCATTACTTCGGCTTTGATCTTTTCAGACATGTCAGGTCTCATGCGATGAACTTTTTGTTTAACAGGAGGGCAGTCTTTTTTAGTTGGCAGACGATGAACCACAATGTCAGTATCCAACCCAGGCATATCTTTATACGACCAAGCAAATACTTCCATATAATCACGTAACATCTGAACCAAACGGCTTTTGATACTGCTTTCCAAATTAGCATTGATCCTGATTTCCTTCTTATTTGACTCAGTACCCAGGTTGATAACCTTAATTGACTCTTCATGTGGTTGAATAGCCTTTTCCTCTTGTAACAGAAGTCTGGCTAGTTCTCCTGGTATGTCACAATCTTCCTCGCTTTCGTCTTCGGCTTGGTCGATGGGACATTCAAAGTCATAGTTGGCAAGAATAGAGTTGTTAGCAATAGGATCCAGAGTGGATGTAGACCTGCAAGAGTGTGTGTGTGTGTGTGCATGTAAGATAGATGGCTATCTTTTTGGAAATGTATTTGAAAGAAAAAGAAAGACAATGAACACAAAGATTTGAATGCAAAAGAGTCCAATGTACTGAATGATCATATGATTAGATGAACAAAACATAAAACCATTGACAAAAGAAACAAAGTTCCCCATGCTAGGCACATGGATTATAATTCAATATCAAAATATTACAGACAACAAGTTCTTGAATCGATTAAAAGCAAAAATAAGTAGATTACTCCTCAATGAAGGAGACGGGCACAAAGTCCTTCGCATGCCAATTGTTGGGCTTCCCTTCGGTTGCTGGGTACATCCAGTCTTCAAAAGCACACTCATTATCAGAATCCTTTACGGCGTTCACTTCATGACTCTTGAGGTGGAGAGACGGCTTTCCCGTACGAGCATCTCTAATTTCTTTCTGAGCTTTGGAGGTGAAACCTATCCAAAAATTATCTGCCTTGAACGGGATGTCAGGGAGCTGAACCTACATCTCATTGTTTCCTTCTTCTACCACCGCACGGGCATCCTTAAGAGAAACCATCTTGGGAATAACTTTATCGGATTTTGGAGCATCGGAGGAGATTTTGGTGGTGGCCACAACTTCAAATGTATGGCAAGGAGTCTCTATGAATTCTCCATCCATTTCCACATACTTGAAAGAAGTGAGGTGGCTTACCATAAATTCTTCTTCACCGTAAACAGTGACAACCTTCCCTTGAACTGGATATTTTAACTTCTGGTGGAGAGTAGAAGTGACCGCACTTGCCCCATGGATCCATGGGCGCCCAAGAAAGCAAGAATACGCAGGCCGTATGTCCATTATGTAGAATGTGGAGTTGAAAATCTGCGAACCAACCTTAATTGGGAGATCCACCTCTCCATGAACCATCCTTTTCGACCCATCGAATGCCCTCATAACAATATCACTTGGCTTCAAAACCAAACCTTCACAGTTTAACCAATCTAAAGCGCCTTTAGGTAACACGTTTAAAGATGAGCCGGTATCCACCAAAACATGTGCTAGAGTAGTCCCCTTACATTCAACAGAAACATGCAAGGCTTTATTGTGATTCTTTCCCATGGGAGTTAAATCTGCGTCGGAGAACCCCAGACCATTGTCAGCTATCAGACTTGCAACGCAATTCTCAAACTGGTCGGTTGTGGTTTCCTGAGGCACGTGAGCCTTTTTCAAGAACTTAATCAAAGCTTGTGCATGGGCGTTGGAACATAGCAATAAAGACAACATTAATATTTTAGAAGGGGTTTGTCCCAACTGCTCTACTATTTTGAAGTCACTTTTCTTGATAATTTTTAGAATCTCCTCCATCTCTTGAGTGGATGGTTCTTCCATAACAGTCTTTCTAGCAAGTGCTTCTTCCTTGGAAGGCTCACTTTCTTTCTTTTTCCCTCTAGTATTGGCACCAGCATTGTCGTTGGTTATGCGGATTGGAACTGCGGTAGTGGTTGGTGGTGAGATATCAGGGGAAAAGACTCTTCCTGTTCTCGTGACTTTACTAGAACCAGTAATATTGGTAACACCTTCTTCATTATCATCAATCCAAGAATCTTGCTTTACCCAATGGAAATAAACCTCGGCACCATAATTCCATGGAACCTCTTTATCAGAGGTGTATGGAACGGCTCTGGCAGCACTGATTATGAGAGGAGCAATGATTGGTTCGTTTGAAATCCTGATAGGACCTTTGGACAAGATCCTAAGAGGTTGTTTGAAACTGTTATGATGGCCAAATCTTCAGCTTTGTCGACTGAATTTTTTATAGCGGGATTCTTTTGAATAGAATTTCGCGGCTATCCATTAGGCGTTGTATACCTTTCCTCAGTTTTTCACACCCATCAGGTTGTCTCATACAGCCCACACAGTCTTTTTCATAGCCGGGGAAAGTCCCAACTTTCAACAGACTGCTCTTAATTACATTCAATGGAGTAGTTAACCCTTTGACAGAGGCAATGAAAGTTATATCTTCGACGACATTAACACCTTTGTCGTGTTTCGGCATCAGAGCAGTAATTACATTCGGCGTTTGAGAAGGATCAAATTCGATAGTCTTGTTGTCAATTAAATCCTGGATTTTGTTCTTCAGAGCCCAACACTGATCAGTCTCATGCCCTGGGCTGTTTGAATGATAAGCACACTTTGTATTTGGATTATATCTCGGTGATGAGGTGTCAGGGTTGGCAGGAGGATCCCGTAATGTCACTAAATTGATCCTGAGCAGATGCTGAAGGGCTTGAGATAATGACATGCCTAACCTTGTGCTCTGTCTTCTTGGAGCTTCAACCCGTTGATGATTGGTAGATGGTCTTTGAGTAGCAGTCGGATTGGAGATTCGGACAGCATTGATAGACAGATGATTATTCATTTTGGTATGGGCCTTTGCTCTATACACATCATTAACTTCTTTCTTTTCGGCGAAAGGTTTCTTGACAGGATTGGGAGTGGAAGTAGATGCCACAGAGATCTTTCCATTCTTAATGCCACTTTCTACTCTCTCACCGGTTAGGATTAATTCGGTGAAACCAGAAGAAGAGCATCCAACCAACAGATTAAAGAAAGGACCGGATAATGTACTCATGAACATGTCAATGTGTTCCCTATCAGTCATGGGAGGTTGGACCCTACTTGCAAGGTTTCTCCATTTCTGCGCATACTCCTTAAATCCTTCATCTTTCCCCGTGGTCATACCTTGCAATTGAACCCTCGTTGGTGCCAAGTCGGTGTTGTACTGATATTCATGGTAGAAGGCAGTAGCTAGACCCTCCAAGTATTGATGCGAGAGCCATCCAACTGATAAAACCATTCAAGTTGTGTTCCAGCCAGACTCTCTTGGAAAAAGTGAATCCAGAGTTTTTTAACAGTAGTGTACGGTTGTATCTTGCACACATAGGAATTTAAATGGAGCTTTGGGCAAGAAACCCCATCGTATTTCGCGAAGGTTGGTATTTTGAACTTGTGGGGAATGACTACCCCAGAGATTAAGCCCAAATTGTAAAAATTCAAACCGGGAATAGCTTGGATTTCAACTTCTTTCAATCTATCTTCTAATTGCTTGTATTTGATATCTGCGGGTGGATATTGTTCATTGAAATAATTATCATCAGATTCTTGGTCATTGATACAGTCGGCCTGAGTACTCTTGAATTCACCAATTTGGTTCTCGTCCTCTTCGGATGAATCTTCCTCTATTGGAATTTGACAGATTGTCTCCTTGAACCTTTTACCCATGTTGAGTAGAGCTTTCTTCTTTGGCTTCTTTTTAGTGGCCAACAAGGCCATCATATCCTGCTGCCCCTTGGCCAGGGCGAGTAAAGCTTCCTAAAATTGAGAGTTCTGCGCTTGAAGTTCCGTCGCGGTTTTCTCTAGATCCATCTTGCTGAAATAAACAGCGGGGAGATAAGGAAACCTGTTATGCAGACGTCTGTCATGTCATGACGCATGAATATGCAGTATGCAAATGATTTCAAGGATTTCAAGAATTTAACTTTGGATAGGCAAAGAGTGAACAAATGTTAACTTGTATTAAATAATCCTTGATTTGAATACAAACATGCCTCTTGGGCTTACAACAACAGAAATAAGCATAAAGTAAACTCCTAAGACAGAAAAGTTGTGCGCGTCTTCTTTGGCGCAATGTAGGTGTTTAAGCTCCTTTCTTCATGAAGTTCCCTTTTAAGCTCCAATATCTTCGTCTCGCTTTCATAGAACTTAGCTTCGAAGGTGTCTCATTCTCCTTTTAACTGAATCCAAGCGTTTTGCAAATCTTTAAGAGAAGTAGGCATATCAGGATAGAGGATCGTATGTGGAATGTCTCCCTCGACTATTGGCTCCATGATAATAGGTAAGACCGCTTCATAAGGCATCTTGAGACTTTGAGCGCGGGCCCTCACCCATTTAAGATAAGGCTCCAAAGGAATGGAATTCTTATGCCCTAATGTCTTGCTATCAATTTTGTTAACCATACCCCAAGCTCGTATAAATCTTTGGCGGTAACCTTGGGTGTCGCTTTCGTAGTCAAATGCAATTCCTTGGATAAGTACCTCATGAGGGCCATCTCTTCTAGCGTACCCAAATTTTCGCAAATCTAAACAAGGGTTGTAAGTAATTCCTCCCCTAATGCCAAGTAGAGGGACATTAGGGAATTCCCCACAGCGGTCAATGATGGTAATATCTTCTAAGGAGCGATAATACCAACGGATATCAGCGTGCGAAAGTGACATCAATCTTTTAGACCATCTCATACATTGTTCATTTTTCACCAGGGATCGAGGTAGGTGTGAAATAAACCACCTAGCCAACAGAGGAGTGCAACACATCAAAGTCCCCCTTTTCTTCAAAGTGCGAGAGTGAAGAGAATGCAATATGTCTCCAAGCAATGTAGGCACTGGATTACGAGACATGAAAACCTTAATCGCATTCACATCTATAAATTGGTCAGGATTTGGAAATAGTACCAATCCATAGATGAGAAGAGCCAGAATTTTCTCAAAGGCTTGTAGATCCAAAATATCCCAACACTCTTGAGCCTTCTCCAATAAAAACTTTGCTAGTAACCCTTTAACACCACTCCTTGTTACCCAATTTGCTACTATGTCAGATGGTTGCAAATGTAAAGCTCTAGAAATTTTCTCAGGTTTAGGGTCTCTTTCAATACTATTGAAAGGGAACTGATTAAGAATGGGTATCCCTATGAGTTGAGAAAATTCCTCCAAAGTGGGCACAAGTTGGTAATCAGGAAAAGTGGAGCAATGATGTAAAGGGTCGAAGAATTGGACAAGCACTTTTATCATATCTTCTTCAATACTTGAGGTAACCAAACTAAGGAGTCAGCCATGTCTTTTGGTGAACGGGGAATATTCAGGGACCCTTGATACTAAATCCTTGAGTTGTGGAGGTACCCTCACAAGACTGACTTGGATAGTGCTCCTACGAGCGAAGGCCATGTCCTACAAAACAGAACAAAGATAAATCCAAAAATCCTTGAAATGGTTAGTGATGTTTATGATGTTTATGATGTTCATGATGTTTATGATGTTTATGTACAAGTGCATATATAAAGCAAACAAGTCCTCGGTTTGGGCTTGCATGGGGTTTTCGGGTAAGTACCCTCTTGAAGTTTTAGTTGGCTCAACCTGTCCTAGTTAAAAGTAACCGGGTTCTAAAGGATCTCAATATCACTTATCTTCCCCCCAAGTTTAGTTCGATAAGCGATTGACTCACAACCAAACAAAACTCATGATTCAAACCTCAATGAGTGTAGCATCGAGTATCAACCAACTTCGGACTGCACCAAATCCGGTCATCTTGCTACGTCCTAATGGCCAAGTTGGTCAAGTAAGGTTCTAAGGTCAGTTGATGCTTTATGACACCATGTGGCGGCCCCGTACTCTTCTTGACTGACTCAAGGGTTACCGGTACCAACCAAAGTGCCACATCAACGTAGCTACTGCTTCAACCGTGTCGGTATACCCCACACAGTTCCCTCACAGTTTAATGCTACTTACCTAAAATGTATCCCCCAAATTCGGGTGTAGGATTTAAAATAATAACCCAAACAAGAAGCCAAAATATAAAGCAAGCAAATCAAACAATATAAGCAAATAAATATGATCTATCCCTGAGGTAACCCCACTTTTAAAACTTTCCCAAGCAGAGTCGCCAGTTCTGTGATACGGTGGGAGAACTGACTTGGGGTTTTGCGTTTTTGTTTGTAAAATGTCGTGGTTTAGCAAGAGTCGACACCGACTTTTCTTTTATCCAATAAGGAAAGGTGAAAAAGCACAGGAAAGACCTTTCGAGATTTTTTTCTTGAGTTCGGGGGGTAGATTATGAAAAGGGAAGGTATTAGCACACTTTCCATCCATGGTTTTCCATGGGCTCTTAGTTACTTGTTAGATCACTTGCTTTTCTTTGAAAGTCGTGCTTTTGTGTGGTTTTGAAAGTATTTTTGAAAAGGTGCCATCGTTTAGGCGAACTTTGCAATGATTCCCATTCGTAAGAATGCATGCAAAGTGTTGAGCTTTTGAAAATATTTCAATGTTTGGAAAGTGTTTTTGAAAGTGTATGTGATTGCTTTTGAAAACAGCAAGGATGTTTGTTTTGAAATTGAGCAAGTAACTAAAAGTAATCTACCTACTCAAAAGGTTTTAGATGTGTTTTTCCTCCTCCTTTAGATGTTACTATCTTACCATTGATTTGATAAGAAGCCCCATCGTTGGATGTGAAGAGACAGACGTGGGTCATCGTATAGTCATGATAGCAATGTTGTGAAATGACTTAGCACTTTTCTGTAGGGACTAAGATCATTTTGAAAGGAAACTTTGATAGCGTCATCGAGGGACTATGATCTTTTTCGATTTTTTTGTGCTAAGACATCCCACATGCATAACATGGCCATTTTTGTAAGGCAACAAGTGGAATTTCCCTAAGGGTGCATGTGTGCAAGTGTGTTTGATTGCATGCATTTTGTCTTTGATTTTTGGGTTGTCTACTTGTTGATTTTATCTTGCCATACACACCTAATTACTTAACATTTATATGAAGGTAATACAAGAGTGCAAAATATAAATCCTACATTATTACAACCATATTGAATTGCATGAAAATATAAAGGCAAAAATAAGGTAAAAGCAAGAAAAATGGATCTTTCGACTTAGGGCAGCAACCCTTCGATTCTTCCATTTTTGGCCCTATTCGACCTTACCTGAAAAGGGGTGAAAGAATGAGTTTCGACTGGGGCCTAGAAGCCAGCATATTTTGGCTTTCGATTGGGGCCTGGAGGCCAGCATGTTGTGCCTTTCGACTGCCTCTTTCATTTGGCCTGAAGGTTAGTATGGAAGCCAGAGGCTTCGTTTCTAAATTTTCCGTCTCTTGTTTATTTCATTTGAGTTTGAATAGCAATATGGCCCAAGTCCATGCCAACATCACCTTAAGACTAGATTAGTTCTTTAAAGCGTATTTAAATGTACCAAGAGAAAAAGCCAAGAAGATTGTTAACCATGACACATATTAAGAGAGTGAAAACAAAACAAAAAGAAGAAAATAGTATGTACATGTTTTAAATGAAAAAGAAAACTTATTTACATGCTATGCTGGAAACGAAGGGACAAAGATTAAAAATGACTTACCTTGTTGGAGGTTGGAGCGTGTTCTGGACTTTGAAGCGGTTGCTTTGAATGCCTCTGGATTCGAAGGAAAAGACCCAGGGTAGGCCTTCGAAACTGGATTCGAAAGAGAAAAACAAGTGAAATATCCTTCTTTGTTGGATTCAAAGGAAGGAACAAGTGGGATGCTCCTCGAGTCGAAGGAAACTGGAATGTGTTGTTCTTCAGAATTGAAGGAGGTAACGATGATTCTGTTTTTTTGTGATTTCACAAGTGTTGAAGTGTTTGAGAATTTTATGGTGTGTGAGAATTTTGAAGATACATTCCCCTCCTCTTTTTTTCTCTCCTCTATGCAAATGAACTCTCTATTTATAGAGAAAGGCTTTTGGGAAGCTTGGGGAGCAAAAATAATAAAATAAGGCTCAGCTGGAAAGTGAGTGTCCACTTGTGCCGTAAAAGAAGGATGAATGGTTCAGATGGGTTGCTTCTTTCTGAAGGAAAACAGACGTAAGGCTCAAGACAAACTTTTCTAAAAGGTAGTATTATGTTGTTACGTGCAAGTGGTCTTGGACAACAAATGGGTAAAGGCCTATTTTAGCTTGCATAAACAATTAAGTATAGGGTGAGTCATAGGTTTGAGGCCTGAAAAGGGAAAACACGTAGCCTAGCCTATGAGTCTAAATGTTCAACTTGATCTTTTGAGTCGAATCCTCCATCTTTCTACACCTTTCGACCAGACTAGACCAACACAGCATTCGTTTTCACCAGTTGTGTGTCCTTCGAATGAACCAACTGCGTGTTCTTCGAATGGCCCTTTTTAGCTGAATATGCCATTTTGGGTCTTCTTGCTTTTAATAACTTAGGCTCAAACCTTCGACCAGACTCCAAAGTAAGAGAACAATTATTCCCCAACTATGGCAAGTCCTTTGAATGGACCACCAAGTTGTGTGTCATAATGCAGAACTATGGCGTGTCGAAGGGTTTGCAGATGTATTCGAAGGTGATAGGAAGGCGCATTCAGATCATACATGAAGATGAATTTGAAAGTCACAGGAAGGTAGCCATTCATCCAATCGAAAACTTATGAATCTAAGGCCAACAGGTGAGGGGCGAATGGTGCAATCGAATGCCACTTTTCAGAAGGTTATTAACTTCTGAATCGAAGGAAGCTTTCAAAAGATTATTGACTTTTTGAATTGAAGAAAACCAAAAGGAGGCCTTTACTTCCTGAGTCGAAGGAGATTCCTGAGTTAAAGGACATTCCTGAGTCGAAGGACACCCCTGAGTCGAAGGACACTGTTTCGAAGGGAAACAAAAACCCAATTGAAGCTTGTATGAAGATCATTTCCTTCTGAATCGAAGGAAGCTTTCATACCCAAATGAAAGATGTAACCCAAGTGGCATGAAGCCCTTGCTCAACTGAAGCTTGCATGCAGGAAGTGGAAGACACAAACGAAGCCTACAACAAGAAGTCACATGCCCAAACGAAAGAGGCACGCTAGCAGCAACTTTTGAGCAATCGAAGGAGGTGTAAAGTCCAATCGAAAGGGGCTGAATCGAAGGAGACCTATTTTCCTCCAAATTTGTCAAAATGTTATTTTTATTTTTTTCTCCCTTTTGGACTGTTTCCTTTTAATTCTGGTGCTGGAAAATCCCAATGTACTTGTGCTAGCTTGAACCTTGAGAATCTTTGTGAGAAAAGCCTTGAAAAATGAGAGGGTAAATTTTGGGGTACAACAGTATCACTGAACTGGCGACTCTGCTGTGGATAATATCAAAAAATGGGGTTACCTTAGAGTTTAGTTCATTCTTTATTGCTTTACATTGTGTGTTTTGTATGCTTTACTTTTGAGGGTTGTTTGGGTTGTTACTATATATCCTACACCCGGATCTGGGGGAATCTCTTTTAGGTAAACAACAATAGATCGTGGAGATTGTATGACGTAGACCGATATAGTTGAAACGATAGTTCAGTTAGTGTGACACTTTTGGTTGGTACTGGTATCCCTTGTGTTGAATCGAGGAGAATACGGGGCCGCCGCGTGGTGTTGTGAAGCACTAACGGACCTTAGAACCTTAGTTGAACCAACTTGGCCATTAGAAAGTAATGAGATATCCGGCCTCGGTGTAAAGATGGGGATTGGTGGATCCTCGATGCTACACTCATTGAGATCATACTTTCAAGATGTTTCGGCCGCAAGAAAAGATTGCTAAGCTGAAATAATGCTCGATAAAGGAAGATCAATGATATTAAGACTCCTTAGAAACCGATTACTATTTCTAAGACAGGTTGAGCCAACTAAACTTCAAGATGGTACTTACCTATGGAATCCATGCAAGCCTAAATGTAAGGCTACTTATGTGACTTGTTTTCTTTTTTTGCCTAACAATTTGAACTCATTGCATGGCTTTGTTTGTATTCCTTGCAGGACCTTGTTTGTATAAATCCAATCAATTGGTTTCTTACCCTGCATTTTTGCACGATGCATAGCATACACATCATATCATCATACCATAGCATTTCCTTAACCATTTCAAGGATCTCAAGCGCCTGCGATGCAGGTTGTGATAAAGCAAACGTCTAGAAAGGGGAAAGGGGATTCATTTTCCTCTAACCATTGCCTTCAAAGGACCAAAACACTACAACTTGGGTCAGGAGCTATGACCCACTCGATATGGTGAGCTTGACTCTCGTAGAAGGACCTTCAAACGATACGAATGTTCTGCAGCCAAGGTCACCATTCAACTCCTAACATCTTCTTGTGTTTAAACTGCGAGATCCTTGAAAACATTTTCATATCATACATGTCATTGCATAATAGGTATTCCAGGTACAAGCTTCTTAACCCTTCGTTGTTTATTTCAACAAGAAGAAATGGCTCTTGAACAAACAATCAAAGACCTTCAGGCTCAAAATGCTCAGTTCCAACAAAGGTTCTTGACTCTGACCTAGGGGCAAGAAGACCTGAAAGCTCTCGTCATCAAAAAGAAGACTAAGAAGGCAAAGAAACCAGTTCGTATTTTGAGTGTGGGAAGAAGAAGACCACCTAACCGAGCTCTAGATTTCGCAACCCCGTCAAAGAGAGGGGATAATCAAGAGGAAGATGACAAGGAATCAAAGGAAGGAGACAACAATCCAGCGTCTAAAGAACATGAACCTGACTATTCTGAGGAGCAATACCCCACTACTGACGATAAATACAAACGGCTGGAGGATCGAATCAATGTCATGGAGATCCAAAGGGTGCCCGATTTGGATTTTGAAGAATTAGGTTTGGTCCCTAGTGTGGTCATCCCACCTAAGTTCAAGGTCCCTATCTTCACAAAATATGACGGTGTTTCCTGTCCCAAGCTTCACTTGTGGTCATATGTCAGAAAGATCCAGCCTCACACTGCTGACCGGAAGTTATGGGTCCATTTCTTCCAAGAAAGTTTGGATGGCACTCAACTGGATTGGTTCTCTCAGCTAGAAGGAACTAACATCCATACCTGGGAAGACTTGGCTGCTGCTTTCTACAAGCAGTACCAATACAATGTTGACCTGGCACCAACTCGAGTGTAACTGCAGAATATGTCCATGAGCTCAAGAGAATGGTTCAAGGAATATGCGCAGAAATGGAGGGATCTAGCTGGCAGGGTACAACCTCCTCCGAATGATCGAGAAATGGTAGACATGTTCATGGGCACTCTGATAGGCCCGTTCCTTAATCTGCTGATTGGTATTTCCTCATTCGAGTTCACATAGATGGTTCTGACTGGAGAAAGGATCGAAAGTGGTATCAAGAGTGGGAAGATCCAAATGGCTGCATCTTCTAATGTTGATAAAAAGCCATTTGCTATTAAGAGGGAAGCCAATGATGTGTATGGCCAGAAAGGTCGTAATAAGGCAGACTACCACCAATCTGTAGGGGCAGTGTTGGTCTCTAGTTCGGCACGCATGCAACGATCATAACAATGGGGTAATCAGCGAAGGCAAGACGAGCCTAAGAGATAGTTTACCAACATCAATATGCCATTGTCCCAAGCACTGAAACACTTGTTGAAGATGAATCTGATTACGTTGACAGGACCTCATCCAAACCCAAAAACTTCCTCTCCTAACTACAATCCTGATGTAAGGTGTGCCTATCATTCTGGAAGTCCTGGGCACGATACTAACGATTGTTGGGCACTGAAATAGAAGACCCAAAATATAATTGACGCCAAGGAGATTGAGTTCAACCCTCCTGAGACTCCCAACATGATCACTTCTCCCATGCCAAATCATGGCTAGGATTGAGAGCATTTTTGTTCATTTGAATTCTTAAGTTGTATTTTCTTTGTTTGTTCAAACAATTATTGTCATGTTAAACTTCGTTATTTCATTAATGCATTGCACATGTTTGTCTTGAATTAATTTGTTTTCATTATGCTTAAACTGCTTTCTTACTTCCTTTGTATGATATTCAACTCTTGATTAAAAGCTCTAAGCCTTTAGAGGGAGGATGACGAGAACGATACCATAATCTCTATAGTATGCTTTTAAACAGACCCCGCTGACGATGTATATGCGTTGTTTCAAATCCTAAATAGTGGAGTTATAAGGAAAATAATCCCTAGTAAACCCCTTTGAGCCTAAGAAGTAGGATTTTTCTTTTCACACAAATTAAAACCCTTAATCATAACCTGGGGCAGGGTAGTTTTCTAAGTTAATTCAGACGTGCATTCAGTCGCAAGCTTTTCCTTCATACACGACAAATAGTGTAGAAGATGCTCTCCAAAAGATGGTGATGGTTCCATATAATCATTAATAAAAGGCAGTCATTATCTCTCAAAATAAAAGCCCATTAAGTCAAAACCTATGAAGGAGACTTAAGAAAAAAACTGGGGCATCCCGCTCGTTGTAATCACAAAAAGAAACAGTTCAGGCAAAAGACAGGGATAGAAAAATAAAAAAATAAAGAGGTCCTACAAATCCTCAACAAAAAGAAAAGGTCACAAAAATGACTTCCTTCTCAAAAAAACGTTCAATTTCTGAACCATCACCAGAATATCAGGGCCAACATTCCAGAACTCAACTGGGATTCGAAATGCACAATTAACTGAGCATAAGACTGAAGAACATCACGAAGAACGGGTGGGTACAAATAAATTTTGAGCTTTTATCCTTTGTTTCTTAAACCGTGAACCAGACCATGTTATAACCCTTAAAAGTCCTAGCTGAAGCACGGGTTAGTTCGAAAGCATACTGTTACAAAAGGTATCCTGACTCCTATAGAGTCTCTATAAATCCTGAGTTGATATCACACTTTTACGAAATTTGTTTTTTTACTAAATAATGAATTTTCAATCTTCAAGACAGACATAAGCTTTGCATTCTTAAAATACCATTGTTTGCATATGACTACTTGTCCAACAACAGAGAAATTCGTACGGTGATATTCAATGAACAGAAATCCTCTCAATGAACCGAATCACCTCAGATGAAAATGAATTCCAATAACAGGCCTTTCATAATTAAGGGACATAGCATGGTGTCCAGCTGGTCTAGGGAAATCAAGTCAAGATTCAAGGAATCTCTCAAAAAAATGCCAAATATCCAAGGGAAGATCTCCATCTGAATCACTTGGGATATTGGACATGAATTCCAGAAACAAATCATGTACGATCAAAAAAACATCTTCTGGAAGTGTGACGACACTTGTTGTCATAGACGGTGACAACTCTCCATGTCCTATGAGTGCGGACATAGTCAGAAAATACTACGCATGAAAAAGACCCGCTAGGTTGATAGGCCTAGGAAAAATTAAGGGCATCCCGGCTAACCAAAAGTGTTCGGGAAAAAATTAGGGATATATACAAAAAAACTGTACACCCGGCAAGTCGAAAACCTGAAAATGCGGCTTGAGCAAAAAAGGGTATCCCGATGGACTGAAAACCCGAAAGGGCGGTCCAGGCAAATGTTAGGGATTAAAAATGTACGACTATTTCTGTCATCTTATCATTTGTTTATCAGTAGAAGACTTATCATCCTGATCAGCATTTACCAAGCACCCTAGCAGTTGGGATGACACTCAAACCATCCACAAAGTGTCTGCATGTAATTTCTCCAACAGGTACAGAGGTAAGGGCATCTTACTAAAAAGTTGCCGCCATATCCTCAACTTACAACCTAGTGATGTCATGTGTTCTTGTATCCCCGGAAGAATAGGAATTTCCAACTACTGCTCTGACATCAGGTTTTCCCCAATAAAGTCGTCAAACTTCTCAGGATTCCACAAAATCCTCAGGAAGTGCACAGAGATTTCCTTCAATAACAGAGTTTATTTCTCTAACAATGGAAGATCATCTCCCAGCAGTTCAACTTTAACAAAATCTGAAGACCTACATTCTTTATCGCCAACTGCAATCAGGGATTTATTTTCCCTAATTCAACAGCGCTGCAATAGAATAACTGATACATTCACATATTGTATTCATACATCATTCTACAAATGTCATGGCATCTGCAGTACAAATGCATACATCCCAATATCATTTATTTTGAGAACACCATTACTCAATGCATTTCATACATCATGACATTGCGTACAGCTAACGCTTTACCTTTTCAGGAAAGATCAATCAACAAATATTTATCATCAACAACTTTCAAAAGGTCCAGGATTAGCTCATGAAACAAAACAAGAGTAATTATTTGTGTGACCCAATACAACTTTACACGGGCTCATCATGAAGCAATCTTACATGGGTTTCTTCTGACTTCCAAATACAGCTTTACACAGGCTCAACATGAAGCAATCTTACACGGGTTTCTTCTGACTTCCAAATATAGTTTAAACGGGATCAACATGAAGCAATCTTACACGGGTTTCTTCTGACTTCCAAATACATCTTTACACGGGCTCAACATGAAGCAGTCTTACACAGGTGTCTTCTGACTTCCAAATATAGCTTTACACGAGCTCAACATGAAGCAATCCTACACGGGTTTCTTCTGACTTCCAAATACAGCTTTACACGAGCTTAACATGAAGCAATCTTACACGGGTTTCTTCTGACTTCCAAATACAGCTTTACACGGGCTCAACATGAAGCAATCTTACACGGGTTTCTTCTGGCTTCCAAATACAGCTTTACACGGGCTCATCATGAAGAAATCTTACACGGATTTACACAGGCTCATCATGAAGCAATCTTACACGGGTTTCTTATGACTTTCAAATACAGCTTTATATGGGCTCTTCATGAAGCAATCTTACACGGGTTCCTTCTCCCTCCTTCTGAAGTTTTACACGGGCTCATCCTGAAGCAACCCTACCCAGGTTCCTTCTCAAAATTTCCAGATGCAGTTTTACACAGACTCATCCTGAGGCAACCCTACCCAGGTTCCTTCTCTTGAATTTCCCGATGCAGTTTTACACGGACTCATCCTGAAGCAACCCTACCCAGTTTCCTTCTCACAATCTCCAGATGAAGTTTTACACGGACTCATCCTGAGGCAACCCTAGCCAGGTTCCTTCTCTTGAATTTCCAGATGTAGTTTTACACGGACTCATCCTGAAGCATCCCTACCCAGGTTCCTTCTCACAATCTCCAGATGCAGTTTTACTCGGACTCATCCTGAGGCAACCTTATCCAGGTTCCTTTTCTTGAATTTCCAGATGCAGTTTTACACTGACTCATCCTGAAGAAACCCTACTCAGGTTCCTTCTCACAATCTCCAGATGCAGTTTTACACGGACTCATCCTAAGGCAACCCTACCCAGGTTCCTTCTCTTGAATTTCCAGATGCAGTTTTACACGGACTCATCATGAAGCAACCCTACCCAGGTGTTACCTTGGAAAATCTTGAGGTATTCAAGTACGTGTAGTAAATGAATATATTCTCACAAGCTAAGAGTCATCCTCCAAAGTAAGGGATTTCTGGGAAACAGGAGCCAATGTTTAAAAAGCTGGTTTTATTAAGTTAGAGTTAATGCTTAAAAGGAGTCACACTGAAACTGTCGAAACTGAACTACATCGACTAGAAAGAAATAAAAGAACATATGTCAAGAGGTCAAAAATTAGTTTAGTCGACCAAAGGGTGAAAGAAAATGATTTGGTCGAAAATGGTTTTAGTCGACAAAAAAGGGTTTCTTGGACTTAGAGGAAGTATGGTTATCATTTTCTAGAAATAAATTGTCGAAGCAAGATAGAAGCAGTTCATGTTCAAAAGATTTAGAGGAATCAAGGCCGTTACCAGCAATCCACGATGTATTTAAGCGCCAAATAGGTTGAACTTCAAAATCATGAGCAGTTACCAGCAAGCCACGATGTGTTTCAGCACCAAATAGGTGGCAACATCTAGTGAAGTAGTTACCTCAAGATGTTAATATTAGCCGTAGATTTTATCTAGGTAGTTACATTGTAAACACTATAAATATGAAGATTTAGTATAGTTTGTGGTGTGTTCACTTGTACTCTCAAATCAATTGTCAAACTCTATCATTCCGAGCGTTACGAAATCAAGGGTGAAGAGTGCTTAATGTACGTGAATCACTATTTTTATTTCAATGTGAATCTTTTATATTTAAATTATATCTTTTGAGTACTTTATCTGCTTTCTATTTACTGTCAAGCAAGATCTATACATTATCTTCTATTTCATATAAACAATTCAACACTATCTGTTGGTCACGAGTCACCAGTCAGTTAGTTTAGTAAGTCTCTCTTTCGTATGAATATCTTCTATCGGTCACGAGTCACAAGTCAGTCGATCAAATCATAGTGTGGAAAACCATTACACATGTTCCCCCAGTCAAAAGAAAACCATCTCCCTTGACTAATATTTCGACATAATAGGTGTGATAGTAAAAGCTCTTAGCACATGTCTTGAGATCAACTGGTCGATCTTGCAAGTTACCCTCAGTTTAGGACTCTGGGAGGACCAGCGGTTGTTTACCATTTTCCACAGTAAACAAATTGGCACGCCCAGTGGGACCCAGTGCTAAGAATTTGTCTTAAGTATTTATAAGTGGATGCAACTTAGAAATGTGAAGTTAACCAAAGAGTATAATAAACCATTATCTAGGAAGCAGATGTCAAGAATGAAAATTCCTGATAACCCAAACGTAGATGAAAAAATGTCACGAACTTTAATCACTACTGATCCAGTATTTTCTCAAGTAGCACCTTTTCCTCTAGTAGGGTCAACTGCTGTAGTTTCTGTACAAATGTCTCAGGCTCCACCGGGAAGCCCAAGACCAGTAATGACTACGACTACTGTGATCGGTGGATCTGGAACTGACTGTTTAACGCTGGTTCGCGAAATGTCGCGGAAGCAAGAGTCGCCACCGTCTTTTATTTTCTCCAAATGGAAAGGACAAAAGCACAGAAAAATTCCTTATAGAGATTGCTCTCGGTTCGGGAGGTAGATTATAGAAAGGGAAGGTGTTAGCACCCTTTCTATCCATGGTTATCCATGGGCTCTTAGATACTTGCTCACTTGTGTTTTCAAAAAGGTTTGTTTGCTTTTCAACTGTGGGTTTTAAAAAGTTTCTTTGAAAATTTCAGTTCGACTCTTGTATCGGTCCTCAAGAGTGTTTGAAAAATAGCTTTCGAAAGCTTTTTGAAAAGGTGTCGGTGTGAAAAGATTTTTGATTTGTTTTTGAAATTAGAGCAAGTATCTACGAGAACCTACCTACCCTAAGGAATTCGTCTGTGTAAATGTCCTTTAAAGTAGTGCCATCCCACCATTGAGAGGTAGGTAGCACCACCGTTGGAGGTGTTCGGGTCAATTCGGGGTTCGGGACATGGTGATCACCAGAGCAATGGGAAGACACCTTAGAAGCTACCCTCATGCCAGGTTCCCGGATCATGAGGACTTACTAAGACATCCTCTACTCGACGATCACCTTTCGAGGCAAGGCAACAGTGAGGCGTACCCTAGGGGTGGTGTGTGATTTTGTGTATTGTTTTCAGTTTATTTTTGTCTTGTCATGTAATTGGTGATCTACGCGTTTTTTTTTATTTAGACATTCATTCTTTCATGCTTTGTTTAACAGTTTAAGATATTTGCGGGAAAAGTAAGTCTAAAGCTATTACAAATGGCGCGGGTCCACATCGCCAAAATTAACCAGGACCCGATTTGACAGAAAAATAAATAAATTGAAAGTGCGAGAAATAAAATGTTACAAGGCTTCGGGAGAGGTACATAATTATTTAAGCGAAATAAAATAAATATGCGAATTAGAATAAAAATTAAGAACATGGGCGTTGGACCCTTTTGCAAAAATTAAAATTTATGAGGAATTAAAATTAAAAGAAAGCAAGAATTTGTTTTTTTTTTATATTCTATGCTTTTTAGGATTTAATAGAAAAAGGAAAGAATTAATTAAAATTAACTACTAACCCTAATTCTACTTTATTTTAATTTATTAGGAAAACATTAGAATTAAACCTAAATTAAACCTAATTTTATATACAATTTTAATTATGAAAATAAATAAAATAAATAATATTATTATGAAAAAGAAAAATTAAAAGGAATAAAACATTTATTAAACCTAATTCTATATTTTTTGATTTTTGTTATGAAAAGAATTAAAATTGAAACCCTAATTTAAACTAATTAATTACATGCCAATTTATTCATGAAAAGTATTAAAATAAAAATATTTATTGCATTTTTTATCTTTTCTGATTTTTATGCATTTTTTACATTTTGGGAGAATAATTAATTAAGTCAAAACAATAAAGAAAATAATACAATAATTGAAAATAAAATATAAGAAAAATATGGAAAATTGCAAACCAGGGGGGGTGGTAGTCCCCAAAGTGGAGGTCTGGCCCAAGAAATCTGAGCCCAATAACCTTGAAATTTGTTGACTTTTCCAAGCACTATGTGGCACCTTTGACCAGGCTCATGATGCGCTTCCAATCTACGCCCTTGATTTGATCTCCAGGGACACATGGATGTGAGATATTTGAAGACATATGGTATGTCTGCAGCCTTGAAGCGCATGGGATTTGTTATTGCAAAATAATATGGAAACATGTAAGACTTGGGGCTCGAACCCAGGTCATGTACCTTTCCAACCAACGCGTTTGCCACTGAACCATCACTTGCACGTTTAACATATAATAACATACAAATATAATAAATAAAAACATGATGTTAGTGGGTTAAAGCGCGCGAGATTTAAATTGGCTTATCACGTTTTGCCACGACTTCGTCTTCTACATATTCCTGAAAACATAAAAGAACAGGCAACGGTTTTCATGACGTTCTCTTAGGCCGTTTTCCAGAAAATAGCGATTAGCTCTCAAGCATTCATAAATTGAGCGCGAGGGTTGTATCTTCTTCGTCCAGTCATGATGATTCTAATGGTGGTGGTCATAAGTCTCAATTTTTCCTCGTTTTAAAATCCCTAATTTGGAATCCTGTGAACCCCAGAAATTAAACATGGTGAAATCGTACACAACGCATAATAATACAATTCAATATAATGGTTAGCTTCAGAACTTCACAAGGAATGTAAATCAAGTATTAAAAATCACAAAGGATGCGTAAATCATGATGCACGATTATGAATTTTCCTCTGTACAGTTCATGTTCGTTTTACCAATTCTTGGCGTTGTGATGGGTATTCTTGATTGGAATATGCTCAGTGACCTTCAAGGAAGCTAATGGAATGAAAATTAGGTCTTGAATCGCCCTCAAAAGTGGTTTTCAGAATTGACTTTGTGGAGAAAAATTTCAAGTTTTCTTTGTGCTCTTTTGCGCAGCTTAGCCTCTATCCTGATTAGGGTTGTATTCTAGCATATGTAGTGAGTGCATTAGGTCAAAAAAACTCAATCAAATCCATTGCATTCATTGATTTTGAAATTTGATTTTCTAAGGATCTTTTTCAATCTTTTCCATGTGTTCTTTGTTCTCAATCATGATCAATCAACCCAAATCTTTCCATATTTAGCTAGGCACGAAATATTGAGTCTAAAACATGTGCAAAAAGATTTGTTAGGTTAAATTAAGTATTTTTCATATATTTAAATGATTTAAATGAATTAATATAAATAAAAATTCAAATAAATAAATAAAAAATGAGAAAATACTTCCCTTTGGGCCAAGTGGTCGTGCACATGTCATGGATGATGAATTATGGAAGAAAAATGGGCCCATTAGCAATTATAGGTCATTTGAATCAATGTTGACTTTTCAAAATATCCAAAAATTTCCCAACTTCCACAAGGCATAACTTGCTCAATTTTTAAGCTTTTCTCATATTCTTGGACATTTTGGAAAGGTCTTTGAGTCCTCTAACCAATGCCTTTGGTCCCATGTCATTGTGATTTACCAATCTCAAGTTATGGCCTTTGACTTAAAGTCCCTTTTTGTTGACTTTTGCAAATGACCTATAATGTTGAAATTGATAACTTTTTGTGAGAGAATTTCTTGGACTTGAAGTATGAAGATGAGTTGTAGGAAATGTCTTTCTCTTCAAAATGAGCTTTGGGTGGGATTTTTCTGATAATCCATGTGAAAGTTATGCCCTGGTCAATTTCAGTTGACTTTTTTCAACTGTCCAAATAAGGAAACTTTTGCATCTTGATGATTTCTGAGCCAAATTTTGAGAATCATGATCAAGCATTGATCAAATGATGTTTGTAGCTTCAAAATGATATGTTGACCAAAAATTTGAACTTTTGACTGTCAAATGACCATTTTGCCCCTGCAGTTGACTGTAGTGCAATTTAGGGTTTTGACTGTGCAACTTTGTGCTAAATGCCTTGAAACTTGATATGAGGATGCTTGACCATATTTGTAGGCATATGAGACTTGATTGGGCCCTTGAAAACTTCTTTTTCTTGATCAGACTCAAAACCCTAATCTTGACTGTATAGGTTACCTTTGACTGTGCAACCCTTGGGGAATTTTGCAGCTTTGACTTGGCAAATCTTTGAAGAATATGGGAGGGCAAATTTTGGGGTACAACAGTTGCCCCTGTTCAATATTCTTAGACCCGAGGATGCAGATTGGCTGATGTGCCTTTCGTAATCCGAGGGTAGAAGATGATTGAACACTAGAGTGCCCAGAAATTTGCGCTCGCATAGTAGTAGTGATGGTGGAAATGGGCTTATAGATGCCATTTAGAGTTTGATGAATAGGATGATGGGCTTATAGATGCCATCTGGATGTTGATCGCATAAGAGATTCCTTAGCGAGAACCTGCATATCTGCAAAAGAAAAAATGAGTACCTGACACGTTGCAGGAGTTGGTTTTCAGATGCTTGGTATAGATGTGTCCTGACTGGTTACAAGAGCTGAGTCTGGAGCTTCAAACGGCGGTGAATGAACCAGGGATGGTTACTACCTTAGCATGAATGGTACGAGAAACTTGGGTGACTTTAACTTCAACAACGCTCGTTGAGAAAATCTTTGTGGGAATTACCATTTTCGCAGTATCGGGAAAAGAACCATAGGCAATCATAGTCTGAAAGGGAATTACATCTCACGCACCGTCGGGGAGGGAACCATAGGAACTTATAACCTGAAAGCAAAAACCTACAAATGGAAATCTCATGCGCCGTCGGAGAGAGAACCAAACAGGAAAATATAATCTTAAAGAAAAACCTAAAATGGAAATCTCATGCACCGTCGGAGAGAGAACCAAACAGGAAAATATAATCTTAAAGAAAAACCTACAATGGAAATCTCATGCACCGTCGGAGAGAGAACCAATAGGAACTTATAATCTTGAAGAAAAACCTAAAATGGAATCATCTCATGCACCGTCGGAGAGAGAACCAACAGGAACATATAATCTCAAAGAAAAACCTAAAATGGAATCATCTCATGCACCGTCGGAGAGAGAACCAATAGGAACTTATAATCTTAAAGAAAAACCTAAAATGGAATCATCTCATGCACCGTCGGAGAGAGAACCAATAGGACATTATAATCTCAAAGAGAAACCTAAAATGGAAATCTCATGCACCGTCGGAGAGAGAACCAATAGGAAAATATGATCTTAAAGAAAAACCTAAAATGGAAATCTCATGCACCGTCGGAGAGAGAACCAATAGGACATTATAATCTCAAAGACAAACCTAAAATGGAAATCTCATGCACCGTCGGAGAGAGAACCAATAGGAAAATATAATCTTAAAGAAAAAACCTAAAATGGAAATCTCATGCACCGTCGGAGAGAGAACCAATAGGAAAATATAATCTCAAAGAAAAACCTAAAATGGAAATCTCATGAACCGTCGGAGAGAGAACCAATAGGAACTTATAATCTTTAAAGAAAAACCTAAAATGGAATCATCTCATGCACCGTCGGAGAGAGAACCAATAGGAAAATATAATCTTAAAGAAAAACCTAAAATGGAAATCTCATGCACCGTCGGAGAGAGAACCAATAGGAACTTATAATCTTAAAGAAAAACCTAAAATGGAATCATCTCATGCACCGTCGGAGAGAGAACCATTATAGTCTGATAACTTCTACTGAGTCTTCATCAGGAAAATCTGTTGGGAGTCGATTTAGCTGGACTAGAGAAGGCCTGGGACTGGATAAGAAATCTTTGGGGTCGATTAACTGAACCGGTCTAGGTCTTGAAATATGATTGAGAATTTCAACTGCATCTTTCCTGAAAGGTAAAGGTCAGTCACATGCAATGCATGATATGGATCAAGCAATGATGTTCTCAACATAAATGAGATTTGTATGATATGATGCGTCTATGCATGCTATAATGATGTATGTGATGTTTTATGTATGTGTTTTTCGTCTAGGAAAGTAAATCCTTGACGGGTGCCGGGAAGTCACTCCTGGGCTGCTATTGGAGAATAGATTTCGCTTCCGCTGGGGATGATAACTGCAAGAATACCGGTAGGAGAAGATGACTCCGTTGCGGAATAAACTTGGCAAATGGAAGATTCTGTGGGGAGAAAAATACTCTAGAAACCATGCTGGGAAACATTACTCTGTGGGGGAGAGAGATGCTTTGTTGAATTGTTGATAATAGCTTGCTGGGGATATCCTTGTTGTTGGAAGTGTTGATGGACTTCGCTGGGGTAAGAAGACTTCGTCGAGGACGCTCTTTCCGTGGCTTTTGGCTGAGGATAACCCAGTTATATCCCGGTAGGGAAACAACTCTTTGAATAAATCCGGACGACGCGTTCGTGCTCTGCGAGGGATAAGCTTCTAGAATCTACTGGGGATAAGCTTATTGCTTGGGGGTATGAATTCCAGCTTTCCTGGGGAAACTGGATTGGACTCTTCTGGGGGAGTTTTGAACTGCGGGGGAAGTGATTCCTTTGAGTGTTTGATGTACCGCCGGGTGTGATCGGTGGATCTGGAACTGACTGTTTTAAAGCTGGTTCGCGAAATGTCGCGGAAGCAAGAGTCGCCACCGTCTTTTATTTTCTCCAAATGGAAAGGACAAAAGCACAGAAAAATTCCTTTAAAGAGATTGCTCTCGGTTCGGGAGGTAGGTTATAGAAAGGGAAGGTGTTAGCACCCTTTCTATCCATGGTTATCCATGGGCTCTTAGATACTTGCTCATTGTGTTTTCAAAAATGGTTTGCTTGCTTTTCAATGTGGGTTAAAAAAGTTTCTTTGAAAAAATTTCAGTTCGACTCGTACGTCAGAGTGTTTGAAAAATTTTTTTTTGAAAGCTTTTGAAAAGTGTGTTGGTGTGAAAAGTATATTTTGTTTGAGATTAGAGCAAGTATCCTTGAGAACCTACCTACCCTAAGGAATTCGTCTGTGTAGATGTCCTTTAAAGTAGTGCCATCCCACCATTGAGAGGTAGGTAGCACCACTGTTGGAGGTATTCGGGTCAATTCGAGTGTATAGGGACATGGTGATCACCGGAGCAATGGGAAGACATCTTAGAAGCTACCCTTATGCCATTGATCTTTTATTCCGAGGCAACTTATTCGAGGCAACTTGTTTTAGGCAACTTGATCAATGGACACAAGGACTTACTAAAATATCCTCTACTCGATGATCACCTTTCGAAAGGCAACAGTGAGGCGTACCCTAGGGGTGGTGTGTGCGAATCGTGTGTCATTTTCAGTTTATTGTTTGTCTCGTCATGCATTGGTGATCTAACGATTCGATTTTATTTTTGGGCATTCATTCTTTCATGTTATTGTTTAACAGTTAAATGTGCGGGAATTTAAAGTGCGGAAAAGATAAAAGTCCTACGCTATTACAAAGGGCGAGGGTCTACAACGCCAAATTAATCCAGACCCGTTTTAAAATAAATTGCAAAAAAGAAATGTCTAATAGCTATTACATGGCTTTGGTACAAGTACATTACATTCACAAAAGAAATAAATGAAACGCGCGAAAAAGAAAGTAATCAAATGCGAGGGCGTTGAACCCTTTAAAGAAATTAAAATAATTAAATTATCTAAAATTAAAATTGAATGAAAAATGGTATTTTTGTGTTTTTTAGATTTTAAAAGAAAAAAGAAAAATTAATTAAAATTAAAATGATAAACCCTAGTTCTAATGTTTTTTTAAGTTTATTATGAGAATATTGACTTTTAACCTAATTTAACTCTAAATTAATTTATGTACAATTTTTAATTTATGAAAATAAATAAATAATATTATTATTCTGAAAAAAGGAAAATTAAAAAAGAAAATAAAAGTTGTTAAACCTAAATTCTAGTTTTTTTGGATTTTTATTAAAAAAGATTAAAATTATACCCTAATTAAACTAAGTAATTTACATACAATTTATTTAGAAAATAATTAAAATAAAAATTATATTTTTATTTATTGGTCTTTTCTGATTTTTGAAGGTTTTTTATATTTTGTTAAAAAAATAAATAATTAAATAAATAACAAATAAAAGAAAAAAGAAAGAAAGATTAAAGAAAGAAAAAAAATAAAATAATAAGGCAAACTAGGGGGGTGTAGATTTGAAAGGCCTGGCCCAATTGCTTTGAATTTTGTTGACTTTTCCAATCACATGCACGCCTGTTGACTTGATGTATGATGCATCTTGAACATTGGCCATGGATCTGATGCCTTGGGGATGCGTGGAGGTTGGAGGAGGATGGAACATGGTGTACCTGGAAGTTAGTGAAGCATAGAATTCTATTTTGAAAAATAATATGGAATTGTGTAGACCTGGGACTTGAACCCAGGTCATTGAGGTTAACGCATTGATGCTTGTCCACTGAGCCACTTTGAATTCATTTAATATATATTAATCAACAAACATTATAAAAGAAAAAGGTTAGTGCCATTTGAACTGCGCGCGAGATTTGAACTGGCCTGTCCCTGGATGACACGACATCATCATCTTCATCCCTGTAAAAAGAAAACACATTGGCCACGGTTTTTCATGCGTGGTCTGAAGCTAGCTTTCAAAAAATAGCGATTAGGTCCACAAGCTTCATAAATTGTTCGCGAGGTGTGCTTCTTCTTCGTCTCTAAACGCTGAGTCCAGCCATGGTCTTCAGGAACTCTAATTTTTCCTCTATGCAAAATCCCCAATTTCAGAAACCTGAAACCCTAGAATTCTCGCATGGCAAGTTCATGTATATGGCACAACAATGCAATTAAACCTAACAGTTAGCTCTAGAAACTCATAAGGAACATAAATCCACAAAGAAAAAGTGCAAAGGATGCTTAAAGAATGATGCACGATTTCAATAATTTTTCTGTACAGTTTGAGTATGATCCACCAATTCCTTACGCTTTTGTTGTTGTTTGTGATTGAGATTCGTTCAGGAGTGCCTCAGGATGCTAATGGGAAAAGAATTAAGGCTTGAAAGATCCCCCAACTTTGAAATCAGATTTGTCTTTTTATGTCAAAATTTCAAAATGCCAAAGCTTGTTTGGGCGCAACTTATGATCTCTTAGGCCTAGGGTTTGACTCAGTGATGATCATGGAATGGAATTGGCTTACTCTTTGACCTAAATTCAAGCTCATGAAGGAATTAGTCTTAGGGTTTTCACTCTTAACCATTTTTCCTCCTTTTTAGCCAAAACCTAGACCTAGTGTGCAAATGAACCCTAGCCTGATTTCTTGAGTTGGTTCATGATACATAGAAATTGTCCAAGTTCACATGACACTATTCCATTGGTTTTTAAATTTTATTTGAATTTTCAAAGAATTAAAATGAATTAAATCATCAAAAATTATATAAAATAAAAAAATCAATATTTGGTCTTGCAATTAACCATGGGCCACGTGTGTGGCATGACAAGGGTGAACCAAGTGGAAAAAATGGGGCCCTTTTGTCAAAAATTGGATTTTCAAGGATAGTTGACTTTTGCCATTTCACAAAAATTTCCCAACTTCTACAAGGCATAACTTGCTCAATTTTTAAGCTTTTCACATGTTCTTGGACATTTTGGAAAGGTCTTTGAGTCCTTTAACCAATGCCTTTGGTCCCATGTCATTTTGATTTACCAATATCAAGTTATGGTCTTTGACTTAAAGTCCCTTTTTGTTGACTTTTGAAAATGACCTATAATGTTGAAATTGATAACTTTTTGTGAGAGAATTTCTTGGACTTGAAGTATGAAGATGAGTTGTAGGAAATGTCTTTCTCTTCAAAATGAGCTTTGGATGGAATTTTTCTGATAATCCATGTGAAAGTTATGCCCTGGTCAATTTCAGTTGACTTTTTCAGCTGTCCAAATATAGCAACTTTTGCATCTTTGATGATTTCTGAGCCAAATTTTGAGAATCATGATCAAGCATTGATCAAATGATGTTTGTGGCTTCAAAATGATATGTTGACCAAAAATTTGAACTTTTGACTGCCAAATGACCATTTTGCCCCTACAGTTGACTGTAGTGCAATTTAGGGTTTTGATTGTGCAATCTTGAGCTGAATGCCTTGAAACTTGATATGAGGATACTTGACCATCTTTGTAAGCATATGAGACTTGATTGGGCCTTTGAAAACTTCATTTTCTTGATCAGAACCCAAACCCTAGTTTTGACTGTATAGGGGACAATTGCACTACACAACCCTTGGGGAATTTTTCTAGCTTGGCTTGGCAATTTCTTGAGGAATATGGGAGGGCAAATTTTGGGGTATAACAGTTGCCCCTGTTCAATCTTCTTAGACCTGAGGATGCAGATTGGCTGACGTGCCTTTCGTAATCCGAGGGTAGAAGATGATTGGACACTAGAGTGCCCGGAAATTTGCGCTCACATGTTAGCAGTGATGGTGGAATGGGCTTATAGATGCCATCTGGATGTTTGATTGCGTAAGAGATTCCTTGGCGAGAACCTGCATACCTTGGGCGACTTTAACTTCAACGACGCTTGTTGAGAAAAGACTGGGGGATTTTAACTTCAACGACGCTTGTTGAGAAAAATCTGGGGTGTCTTCTACTGGGATAAGAATCAGGGAGATCTTAAGGTCGATCTGACTGAACCAGAGAGGCCTTTGACTGGATAAGCAATCAGTAAAATCTCGGGACGATTTAACTGAACCGGTCTAGGTCTTGAAATGTCTTCAACTGGATAAGCAATCAGGAAAATCTTGGGACGATTTAACTGAACCAGAGAAGGCCTTTGACTGGATAAGCAATCAGTAAAATCTTGGGACGATTTAACTGAACCGGTCTAGGTCTTGAAATGTCTTCAACTGGATAAGCAATCAGGAAAATCTTGGGACGATTTAACTGAACCAGAGAAGGCCTTTGACTGGATAAGCAATCAGTAAAATCTTGGGACGATTTAACTGAACCGGTCTAGGTCTTGAAATGTCTTCCACTGGATAAGCAATCAGGAAAATCTTGGGACGATTTAACTGAACCAGAGAAGGCCTTTGACTGGATAAGCAATCAGGAAAATCTTGGGACGATTTAACTGAACCGGTCTAGGTCTTGAAATGTCTTCAACTGGATAAGCAATCAGGAAAATCTTGGGACGATTTAACTGAACCAGAGAAGGCCTTTGACTGGATAAGCAATCAGGAAAATCTTGGAACGATTTAACTGAACCGGTCTAGGTCTTGAAATGTAGCTTGAGAACTTAACTGGATCTTTCCTGAAAGGTAAAAGTCAGTCATGCAATGCATGATATGCATCAAGCAATGATGTTCTCAACATAAATGAGATTTGTATGATGCAGTGCGTTATACATGCTATAATGATGTATGTGATGTTTTATGTTTTTGTCTAGGAAAGTAAATCCTTGACAGGTGCCGGGAAGTCGTATCCTGGGCTGATATTGAGGAACAGGTTTTACTTCCGCTGGGGATGATAACTGCAAGGATACCGGTAGGAGACGATGACTCCGTTGCGGAATAAACTTGGCGAATGGAAGATTCTGTGGGGAGAAAAGATACTCTAGCAATCATGCTGGAAAGCAATACTCTGTGGGAAGAGTGATGCCTTGCTGAATGTTGATAGTAACTCTGTTGGGGGTACCGTTGTTGTATTGGAAGTGTGAATAGACTTCGCTGGGGATAGGAAAGAACTACGTTGACGCCGACCTTTCCTTGGCTTTTTGGCTGAGGATAACCCAGTTATATCCTGTTAAGGAAATAACTCTTTGAACGACGCGTTCGTGCTCTGCGAGAGGATAAGCTTCCAGAATATACTGGGGATAAGCTTACTGCTTGGGGAGATGAATTCCATCTTTCCTGGGGAACTTGGATGGGATTCTCCTGGGGAAGTTTTGATATGCTGGGGAAGTGATTCCCTTGAAATGTTGATGTATGCCGCCGGGGAACAACCTTTAGACCAAGACTGCTGGGGATGCTTGTTAAGAATATATGCTGCTGGGGGGATATTGAGATCCACTGAAGAATACCCAATTTCCTTGAGACTTGTTAACTTTGTTTGGGGAAGAATGCACCGACTTGCTGTCCTCACTCTCTGGGGAATTTAAGATGCCTGGTTAGGTTCTTTAGCTGAACCTACCTTGGTATCTTGGAGGATAAAACAATTAGACTGCTCAGACAACTCTTTATTGCCCCTGTTTCTAGTGTCACCTGCAATTAATTCTTTGTTTCGTATGCAAATATTTATGAGCTAGCAAATTATTGTCAATGCATATATCACAAATTGAACCTTGGACGTTCTTCGCAAAACAAAACAGAAAAAAGGAAAACAGTTGGCACGTTTAACTGAAAAGTATATTTGTATTGATTTTGAATAGCCTGTGAATAGGCGTTTTATATACAAGAGGCTGACGTCCTAGTAAGAGAAACGTCGCCGAGCAAAAGAGTTTATTACAAGTTTTGTACAAAAGAAAATAAACAGCTGTGTGAAATATGAATGATCCACTGGGTTTCAACTCTGCTATCGCCTTTATAACTCTGAGCGTCTCATCACATGATGACCTTGGTTGAAGGTGAAGCTGACTGATCGATGCCGTCTGAACTTGAGGTAGATACCGGATTCTGGATGCAAAGTGATCCAATGAGACTTAGTATTACGCTTTTATCCCTAATTTTTGCCTGGACTGCCCTTTCGGGTTTTCAGTCCACCGGGATACCCATTTTTGCCCAAGCCGCCTTTTCAGGTTTTCGACTTGCCGGGTGTACAGATTTTTTTCATTTTCATCCCTTCATTTTGCCCGAACCCCTTTTGGTTCGACGGGAAGCCCTAATTTTTGCCTAGGCATGTCAGCCTAGCGGGTCTTTTTTCATGCGTAGTATTTTTTAACTATGTCTGTATTGGCGGGGTGAGGAAGGTCGTCACCATCCATGTTGGTTAATATCATTGCTCCTCCTGAGAACACATGCTTAACCACAAATGGCCCTTCGTACGTAGGGGTCCATTTGCCCCTTGGATCACTCTGAGGAAGGATGATTCGCTTGATCACCAGGTCCCCGACTTGATATTCCTGTGGTCTGACCTTTTTGTTAAATGCCCTGATCATTCGTTTCTGATACGTCTGACCATGACAGATAGCAGCAAGTCTCTTTTCGTCAATAAGGTTGAGCTGATCAAGTCGTGTCTGGATCCAATCATCTTCGTTCAGATTTGCATCCTTCATTATCCGGAGAGAAGGAATTTGTACTTCGATCGGCAAGACTGCCTCCATGCCATAAACCAGAGAGAAAGGAGTTGCCCCGGTTGACGTCCTAGCTGAGGTACGGTATCCATGTAGAGCGAACGGTAACATCTCGTGCCAATCTTTATATGTTACTGTCATCTTCTGCACGATCTTCTTGATGTTCTTATTTGCCGCTTCTACAGCCCCATTCATCTTCGGTCTGTAAGGAGAAGAATTGTGGTGCTGTATCTTGAACTGTTCGCAAAGCTCAGTGATCATCTTATTGTTCAGATTGGTACCGTTATCTGTAATAATCCGCTCAGGGACACCGTACCGACAGATCAGATTGTGCCGAATGAACCGTGCCACAACGGTCTTGGTTACCGTAGCATAGGATGCTGCCTCAACCCACTTCGTAAAATAATCAATTGCCACTAGGATGAAGCGATGTCCATTAGATGCCGTAGGTTTAATCTCACCGATCATGTCTATGCCCCACATTGCAAATGGCCAAGGCGCAGTCAGAACATTCAGGGGAACCGGAGGAACATGCACCTTGTCTGCATAAACCTGGCATTTGTGGCATGTCCTGGAATGTTGGTAACAATCAGCTTCCATGGTGGACCAGTAATACCCTGCCCGTAGGATCTTCTTTGCCATGGTATGTCCACTGGAGTGTGTACCAAAGGTCCCTTCATGTAGCTCTTCCATGATTCTATCTGCTTCAGTCTTATCTACACAACGCAGTAGGGTTGAATCCTGGTTTTGCTTGTACAAGATGCCGTTGCTAAGAAAGAACTTGGCTGCAAACCTCCTCAGGAATTTCTTATCATTGACAGATGCTCCTTCAGGGTATTCCTGTGCTTCCAGATATCTCTTCACTTCGTGGTACCAGGGCTTCTCAGTTACCAATTCAGTTTCGAGATCACAACAGTATGCCGGTTCGTCCAGTTTCCAGATGATGATCCGGGGAGCTTCATTATCCCATTTAACCTTGAACATTGAAGACATTGTAGCTAACGCGTCCGCCAACTGATTCTCTTCTCTTGGAAAGTGCTCAAATGTTATCTCTGTGAAGTGAGGGATCAAGGCCAACACACATTCCCTGTAAGGAATCAAGTTTGGGTGTTTCGTATCCCACTCTCCTTTGATCTGATTGATCACAAGAGCGGAATCTCCGAAGACACTCAGAAATTTGATCCTCAGGTCAATCGCAGCTTGAAGACCCATAATACATGCTTCATACTCCGCCATGTTGTTGGTACAGTTGAAACACAGCCGGGCGGTGAGTGGAGTATGAGTACCTTGTGGAGATACGATTATGGCGCCGATACCATTTCCCAAAGCATTGGAGGCTCCGTCAAAGTGCATAGACCATCGGGATCCTGGTTCAGGTCCTTCATCCGGTCCAGGTACTTCACAGTCAGTTACTATCATAATGCTTTCATCTGGAAACTCGAAGTTCATTGATTGGTAGTCATCCACAGCTTGATGTGCTAGGTGGTCTGCCAATACACTTCCCTTGATGGCTTTTTGGGTCGTGTACTGAATGTCGTATTCCGTCAAGATCATCTGCCATCTTGCAATTCTCCCAGACAGAGCAGGCTTTTCGAATATGTACTTTATAGGATCCATTTTTGAGATTAACAAGGTAGTGTGAGTCAGCATATACTGTCTCAGCCGGCGAGCAGCCCATACCAAAGCGCAGCAAGTTTTCTCAAGCAGTGAGTATCGGGTCTCACAATCGGTAAACTTTTTGCTAAGGTAATAAATGGCATGCTCTTTTCGGCCAGACTCGTCATGCTGCCCCAGCACACACCCCATTGCATTGTCAAGCACTGTCAGGTAAAGTATCAAAGGTCTCCCTTCAACTGGTGGCATAAGGATGGGTGGTTCTTGGAGATATTCTTTGATTCTGTCAAAAGCAGCCTGACATTCATCATTCCAACATACTACCTGATCTTTCTTCAGCAGCTTGAAGATTGGTTCACAGGTAGCAGTTAAGTGTGAGATGAACCAAGCAGTGTAATTCAGACGTCCTAGAAAGCCTCTGACTTCCTTCTCTGTCTTAGGAACTGGCATCTCTTGAATGGCCTTGACCTTAGCAGGGTCCACTTGAATTCCCTTGTCACTCACCACGAAGCCTAGCAACTTTCCAGATCTTACCCCGAAGGTGCACTTGTTAGGGTTCAATCTAAGTTTGTACAGTTTCAACCGGTCAAACAGTTTCTGCAGATGATCTAGATGCTCTTCCTCAGTTTGGGACCTAGCGATCATGTCGTCAACGTACACTTCTATCTCATGATGAATCATGTCATGAAATAAAGCAACCATGGCACGTTGGTAGGTTGCCCCAGCATTCTTTAACCCGAACGGCATGACCTTGTAGCAGAAGGTGCCCCACTGAGTAACAAATGTAGTCTTTTCCATGTCTTCCGGAGCCATCTTGATCTGATTGTAGCCTGAAAAACCATCCATGAAAGAGAACACTTTATGCTGAGCTGTATTATCAACAAGGACATCAATGTGGGGTAGAGGGAAGTCATCCTTGGGGCTGGCCCTGTTCAGATCCCTGTAATCGACACACATCCTGACCTTGCCGTCCTTCTTAGGTACCGGCACCACATTAGCAACCCACTGAGGGTAAGAAGTTACTGCAAGAAACCCGGCATCAAACTGCTTCATCACCTCGGCTTTAATCTTCTCAGACATCTCTGGACGCATACGGCGGACCTTTTGCTTAACCGGAGGGAAATCTCCTTTAGTTGGTAAGTGATGGACCACAATGTCGGTGTCTAATCCGGGCATATCTTCGTAGGACCAGGCAAAGATTTCCTTATAGTCATGCAGCATCTGAATCAACCGTTGCTTCACGCTGAGTTCTAGGTTGGCACCAATCTTCACCTCTTTCTTGTCTTCCTCAGTACCCAAGTTTATTATTTCCACTGGCTCTTCATGGGGTTGAATTGCCCTCTCCTCCTGTTGTAACAGTCTTGCAAGTTCACCAGGCACTTCGCAATCATCTTCACCTTCGTCTTCGGCTAAGTTGATCGGATTTTCGAAGTCATAACTGGCAGTAGCAGAGTCGTTACCAGTGAGATCCAGAGTGGATTGAAACCTGTATGAGTGAGTGTGTGTATAAATACAGCTGTTTTGTAATATGTAAAGAAAGGAAAGAAAAGGAGCGCAAAATTGTGAAAAACGTCCAATGGTTTTATTCATGATATATGACAGTGACAAACAAAAGCCCTCATAAATAAAACCACGGTGCCCCGGGTAAGACACCGGGCCATATAGTCTCAAATTATTGTTTATTACAAATCAAAAAACAAAGAAATTCATTACTGAGGAACAAAAGTTATGGGTGTAAAATCTTTAGCAGTCCAATTGGTCAATCCACCGTCGGCCGTCGGGTAGATCCAGCTATCGAACTCTGACTCTCCCACTTCATCTTCCTCTCCAATAGCATTCACTTCAGAGTGAGTGATGAGCACCGGAGGTCTTCCAATTCTTGCCTTGCGCACCGCCTTCTGAGCTTCTGTGGTGAAACCCAGCCCAAACTTGTTAGTCTTAGGAGTAAGATCAGGGAGCTTGCCCCAGTTTGCACATTCGCCTTTTTCGATCACAGCCCGGGCGTCCTTTAAGGAGGCCATCTTCATAGGAGAAACCTCTTCATCTTCTGTTGCTGCCAAGGTTTGTGGTACTTCCTCAAAATGTTGAAAGGGGGTTTCAATGAACTCCCCATCCATTTCTACGTATCTGAAAGAGTTGAGGTGGCTGACCATGTATTCCTCCTCCCCTTGCACTGTTACGATCTTCCCCCTGACCGGGTACTTGAGCTTCTGATGCAATGTGGAGGTCACAGCTCCAGCCTTGTGGATCCATGGGCGACCCAGCAAACAAGAATAGGACGGATGGATGTCCATCACATAGAATTTTGAATCAAATACCTGTGACCCAACCCTGATTGGGATGTCCACTTCACCATGTACCATTCTTTTGGACCCGTCAAAGGCCCGGACAACAATGCTACTTGGTTTGAGCTCTAGACCCTCACAATCCAGCCTATCCAGAGCCTTCTTGGGCAGCACGTTTAATGAAGAACCTGTGTCAACCAGCACATGAGCAAGAGTAGTGCCCCTGCATTCAATGGAGACATGCAGGGCATCCTTATGGTTTTTCCCCTTTGCTGTCAGATCGGCATCATAGAAACCCAGGCCATTACCAGCAGTTAGGTTGGCCACACAGTCGGTGAACTGGTCAGCAGTCGTCTCTTGGGGTACGTGGGCAGTCTTTAAGAAAGCAATCAGAGCCTTTGCATGGGCCTCTGAACACAGCAGCAGTGACAACATGGAGATTTTAGAGGGGGTGTGCCCCACCTGTTCCACAACGTTGAAATCACTTTTCTTTATTATCTTGAGGATTTCTTCCATTTCCTGCTTGGAAGCCTCAACAATGGTCTTTGGTGCCTCCGTCTTGGCAGGCACATCAGCAGCAATTCCCTTGCCCCGAGTATCAGATGACTCAGCAGCAGGGGTGGATACTTGGTCAGAAGGAGAAACAGGTACCCTAGCAGGTGTGAAGATCAAAGGCCTATGAATTGCCGGAGGAGCAATGTCTGGCGAGAACAGTCTTCCACTACGAGTGACCTTAGCAGGCCCAGTGATGTTGGAGACCCCAGTATCAATGTTGCACTCTTGTTTCACACCCAGAACATAAACATCCGCCCCATAGTGCCATGGGACAGCCTTATCAGATTTGTAGGGTATAGGCCCCGGAACAGTAATGGTGATGGGAGCACTCTTGTGAACTGACAAAATTTGTATAGGCTTCTTTGAAGGAGCCTCGGAATGGTTGTTGCATATGGTAACGATTGACACTTCTTCAACAGGAGCAGCAGGAACAATAGTCTTTTCGAACAAAATCTCTCTACTATCTATCAGGTTTTGGATGCCTGACTTCAACAGAGAACAACCAGCAGGGGAAGCAACACATAGAGGGCAACTTTCGCTACATCCCGGAAATAAACCGGCTAGCAACAGATTCCTCTTGACCATCAGCAATGGAGTAGCAACATCATTCACTAAAGCTACATACAAATCCTCCTCAACAGCATTCACTCCATGCTGGGGCATGGGAGCAGTTACAACATTCGGCTTCTCGGGCGCCTCAAACTGTATTTCCTTTGCATCAATGAGATCTTGGACCTTATTTCTTAGGGCCCAACAGTCATCTGTGTTATGCCCCGGGCTATCAGAGTGATAAGCACAGCGAGCATTTGGATTGAACTTGGGAGATGCAGTGTTGGGAAACTTTGGAGCCTCCTTGACAGTCACTAAATTGGTGGATAGCAACTGTGGCAGGATCTGTGATAAGGTCATGCTTAACCGGGTAAACTCCCTCCGGGGTCTTTCAAACTTTTGAGGATTGGTTGGCCGAGGAGCGGCAGCAGGTTTGGAAATCATTACCGCACTGACAGATTGGCGGTGCTCAGGTCGCTCTGTTCTCCGGGAGCCATATACAACACTAGCCTCCTTTTTGAAGGGTTTCTTCTCGGTACTGGAGGAGGCAACTTTCTGTATCTTCCCCGATTTTATACCGGCCTCAATCCTTTCACCAGTCAGGATTAGATCAGTAAACCCAGCAGAGGAATTACCAATGAGATGATTGAAAAACGGACCAGATAGGGTCCCCAAGAACATGTCTACTAACTCCCGATCAGTCAATGGTGGCTGCACCCTGCCAGCCAGGTCTCTCCATTTCTGAGCGTACTCCTTAAAACCTTCACCCGACCCTAGCGACATACCCTGGAGCTGGGTACGCGTAGGAGCGAGGTCGGCATTATACTGATACTGCTTGTAAAAAGCAGTGGCCAGATCCTCCCAGTTACGAATGCTGATTCCATCCAGCTGATAGAACCAGTCGAGGTGAGTCCCTGAAAGACTCTCCTGGAAGAAGTGGATCCAAAGGTTCTTGTCTGCTGTGTAAGGCTGGATCTTCCTTACATAAGAACGGAGGTGCATCTTGGGACAGGAAGCCCCATCATACTTCACGAAGGCAGGTGTTTTGAACTTGTGCGGGATCACCACTCCAGTAGATAACCCCAAGTCTCCGAAATCCAATCCAGGCACCCGTTGAACTACCACAGCCTTTAATCTGTCTTCCAGCTGTTTGTACCGGTCTTCAGCAGGAGGGTACTGGTCGTCGTTGAAGTCTGTTTCAGTATCAGAGCCCACAGGAGTAGTGACCTCCCTTTCATGGTGACTACCTTCCGTCACAGATGGAGGAGTCCTTTCAGCTTCAACCAAAGTGTTCCCGAGTCTGCGCCCAGTGTTAAATAGCACAGTCCTCCTCTTCTTCTTAGTCTTCTTCAAAAGCATAGTCTTCAACTCTTGTTGACCCTGAGCCAAGCCTTTGATCAGCTCCTGAAATTGGGCGTTTTGCGCCTGAAACTGGACGTTCTGCGCCTGAAGAGCCTTGATAGATGCCTCGGTTGATGATTCAGGATTCATGATGCTGAAATAAACAGCGAAGAACGGTAAACAACCTGAAAAGAAAAGTACCTATGATGCACATGATGAATGATATGTGTTTATGCAATGCATTCAAGAGTTCGAAAATTCAAATTTGTTGTAGACCAAAAGGAACACACGTTATTATTAAGAAAATCATTGTTTAATACATCAAAGCCTCATGGGCAAAAGTACAAAAAGATCAAATCAATCCCAATCCCAAAATATGTTGCGCATCTTCTTTGGAGCTATGTAAGTGTTGAGATTCCTTTCCTCATGCAACAGGCGGGTGAGCTCCAAGACCTTCTTTTCACTGGCATACAAACTAGTCTCAAGAGAATTCCGCTCTTCCTTAAGCTGGATCCAGCTCTTCTGCATCTCTTCCCAGGATGTGGGCATATCAGGGTGCTGAATAACATGAGACACCTCTCCTTCCAAGGCAGGCTCTTTGATTACTGGAAGCATGTGAGGATAAGGCATTACTAACTTCTGAGAGCGGGCTCGTACCCACTTGAGGTAAGGCTCCAAAGGGATGGAGTTCCTGTGCCCCAGTGTCTTGCTGTCTATCCTACTAGGCATCCTCCAAGCTCTGATAAATCTCTGGCGAAGTCCTTGAGTATCATTGTCGAAGTCAAAAACTATGTCAGGAATCAACATGTCATGAGGACCATCTCTCCGAGCATAACCAAATTGTCTCCAAGCCAGGCACGGACTGTAAGTAATACCCCCTCTGATTCCAAGTAAAGGAACATTAGGATACTCCCCGCAACGATCAATGATAGTGACATCTTCTCTGGTCCTAGGGCACCAATGTATATCTGCATGTGTAAGAGTCATCAATCGTTGTGACCATCTCAAACCCCGCTCGTTCTTCAGGACTGATTGTGGAAGGTGCGAAATAAACCACTTTCCCAGGAGAGGAGTGCAACACATAAGGACACCTCTTTTTCTCATGGTTCGAGTGTAACATGAGTGAAGGAGGTCCCCCAGCAATGTAGGTATAGGATTCCTGGATATAAAGATCTGGACAGCATTGATGTCAACAAGCTGGTCTGGGTTAGGGAACAACACCAAACCATAAACAAGGAGGGCCACAACCTTTTCAAAAGCTTGTAAGTCAAGAGAGTTCCAACATTCATAGGCCTTTTCAAACAGAAACCTGGCTAAGAACCCTTTGATACCACTTCTAACTTCCCAATGTCCCTTGAGGTCAGATGACTGTAAATGCAAGGCTTTAGCAATCTCTTCAAGCTTAGGTTCCTTTTCTGTACCGTTGAAGGGTAGCTGATCAAGAATAGGGATCTTCAGGAGTCGGGAGAACTCCTCCAATGTAGGTACCAACTGATAGTCCAAGAAGGTGAAACAGTGATGCAGAGGGTCAAAGAATTGGAACAAGACCTTTATCATATCTTCCTCAATGTTGGTGTTGACCAAGCTGATGAGACTTCCATGCCTTTCACTGAATGAAGAGTTCTCGGGAATCCTGGATATAAGCTCCTTAAGCTGAGGAGGGATCCTTACAAGACTGATTGGAATTGTCTTTCTACGAACAGTTTCCATGTCCTACAAAACAAGAACAAAGATGAAAGTTCGAACCCCTGAAATGGTTAGTTAATGCATATGATGCTGGATGATGTCATGATGTTATGATTAAACACACCACAGATATTTACAAAGACAAACATGTAAGGCACACAAGGCACACAAGACAGGCCCTTAAGGTTTAAGGCCAGCATGGGGTCTGGGTAGTACCCTCTTGAAGTTGGTGGGTTCAACCTGTCCTAATCAAAGTAACCGGGTTCTAAGGTTCCCAATATCACGGGATTGCTTTCATTGTTCATCGTTTCGATTTAGCCACTGAACTGGCGACCGAAATATTCCAGGAAAGCAACCCTCAATTGAGTGTAGTATCGAGTATCAACCAACCTCGGACTGCACCAAAGTCAGTTATCTCACTACCCTAAAGAGGCCAAGATGGTTCAATTAAGGTTCCTAAGGTCTGTTGATGCTTCATGACACCACATGGAGGCCCCGTACTCCCCTTGACTGACTCAAGGGTTACCGGTACACACCAAAGTGCCACATCAACGTAGCAGACTGTTTCAACCATGTCGGTATACCCCGCACAGTTCCCTCACAGCCTTGTTGCTACTTTCTAAGAAGGTATCCCCAGATCCGGGTTAGGATTTATAGAACTCCCAAGACAGTTCCACAATAATAAAGCAAACAAGGAAAGCAATTGAAAACACAATGATCTTAGTCCTAAGGTACACCTCACTTTAAGTTTATCCCCAGCAGAGTCGCCAGTTCTGTGATCGGTGGATCTGGAACTGACTGTTTAACGCTGGTTCGCGAAATGTCGCGGTAAGCAAGAGTCGCCACCGTCTTTTATTTTCTCCAATTGGAAAGGACAAAAGCACAGAAAAATTCCTTAAAGAGATTGCTCTCGGTTCGGGAGGTAGGTTATAGAAAGGGAAGGTGTTAGCACCCTTTCTATCCATGGTTATCCATGGGCTCTTAGATACTTGCTCATTGTGTTTTCAAAAATGGTTTGCTTGCTTTTCAATGTGGGTTAAAAAAGTTTCTTTGAAAAAATTTCAGTTCGACTCGTACGTCAGAGTGTTTGAAAAATTTTGTTTTGAAAGCTTTTGAAAAGTGTGTTGGTGTGAAAAGTATATTTTGTTTGAGATTAGAGCAAGTATCCTTGAGAACCTACCTACCCTAAGGAATTCGTCTGTGTAGATGTCCTTTAAAGTAGTGCCATCCCACCATTGAGAGGTAGGTAGCACCACTGTTGGAGGTATTCGGGTCAATTCGAGTGTATAGGGACATGGTGATCACCGGAGCAATGGGAAGACATCTTAGAAGCTACCCTTATGCCATTGATCTTTTATTCCGAGGCAACTTATTCGAGGCAACTTGTTTTAGGCAACTTGATCAATGGACACAAGGACTTACTAAAATATCCTCTACTCGATGATCACCTTTCGAAAGGCAACAGTGAGGCGTACCCTAGGGGTGGTGTGTGCGAATCGTGTGTCATTTTCAGTTTATTGTTTGTCTCGTCATGCATTGGTGATCTAACGATTCGATTTTATTTTTGGGCATTCATTCTTTCATGTTATTGTTTAACAGTTAAATGTGCGGGAATTTAAAGTGCGGAAAAGATAAAAGTCCTACGCTATTACAAAGGGCGAGGGTCTACAACGCCAAATTAATCCAGACCCGTTTTAAAATAAATTGCAAAAAAGAAATGTCTAATAGCTATTACATGGCTTTGGTACAAGTACATTACATTCACAAAAGAAATAAATGAAACGCGCGAAAAAGAAAGTAATCAAATGCGAGGGCGTTGAACCCTTTAAAGAAATTAAAATAATTAAATTATCTAAAATTAAAATTGAATGAAAAATGGTATTTTTGTGTTTTTTAGATTTTAAAAGAAAAAAGAAAAATTAATTAAAATTAAAATGATAAACCCTAGTTCTAATGTTTTTTTAAGTTTATTATGAGAATATTGACTTTTAACCTAATTTAACTCTAAATTAATTTATGTACAATTTTTAATTTATGAAAATAAATAAATAATATTATTATTCTGAAAAAAGGAAAATTAAAAAAGAAAATAAAAGTTGTTAAACCTAAATTCTAGTTTTTTTGGATTTTTATTAAAAAAGATTAAAATTATACCCTAATTAAACTAAGTAATTTACATACAATTTATTTAGAAAATAATTAAAATAAAAATTATATTTTTATTTATTGGTCTTTTCTGATTTTTGAAGGTTTTTTATATTTTGTTAAAAAAATAAATAATTAAATAAATAACAAATAAAAGAAAAAAGAAAGAAAGATTAAAGAAAGAAAAAAAATAAAATAATAAGGCAAACCAGGGGGGTGTAGATTTGAAAGGCCTGGCCCAATTGCTTTGAATTTTGTTGACTTTTCCAATCACATGCACGCCTGTTGACTTGATGTATGATGCATCTTGAACATTGGCCATGGATCTGATGCCTTGGGGATGCGTGGAGGTTGGAGGAGGATGGAACATGGTGTACCTGGAAGTTAGTGAAGCATAGAATTCTATTTTGAAAAATAATATGGAATTGTGTAGACCTGGGACTTGAACCCAGGTCATTGAGGTTAACGCATTGATGCTTGTCCACTGAGCCACTTTGAATTCATTTAATATATATTAATCAACAAACATTATAAAAGAAAAAGGTTAGTGCCATTTGAACTGCGCGCGAGATTTGAACTGGCCTGTCCCTGGATGACACGACATCATCATCTTCATCCCTGTAAAAAGAAAACACATTGGCCACGGTTTTTCATGCGTGGTCTGAAGCTAGCTTTCAAAAAATAGCGATTAGGTCCACAAGCTTCATAAATTGTTCGCGAGGTGTGCTTCTTCTTCGTCTCTAAACGCTGAGTCCAGCCATGGTCTTCAGGAACTCTAATTTTTCCTCTATGCAAAATCCCCAATTTCAGAAACCTGAAACCCTAGAATTCTCGCATGGCAAGTTCATGTATATGGCACAACAATGCAATTAAACCTAACAGTTAGCTCTAGAAACTCATAAGGAACATAAATCCACAAAGAAAAAGTGCAAAGGATGCTTAAAGAATGATGCACGATTTCAATAATTTTTCTGTACAGTTTGAGTATGATCCACCAATTCCTTACGCTTTTGTTGTTGTTTGTGATTGAGATTCGTTCAGGAGTGCCTCAGGATGCTAATGGGAAAAGAATTAAGGCTTGAAAGATCCCCCAACTTTGAAATCAGATTTGTCTTTTTATGTCAAAATTTCAAAATGCCAAAGCTTGTTTGGGCGCAACTTATGATCTCTTAGGCCTAGGGTTTGACTCAGTGATGATCATGGAATGGAATTGGCTTACTCTTTGACCTAAATTCAAGCTCATGAAGGAATTAGTCTTAGGGTTTTCACTCTTAACCATTTTTCCTCCTTTTTAGCCAAAACCTAGACCTAGTGTGCAAATGAACCCTAGCCTGATTTCTTGAGTTGGTTCATGATACATAGAAATTGTCCAAGTTCACATGACACTATTCCATTGGTTTTTAAATTTTATTTGAATTTTCAAAGAATTAAAATGAATTAAATCATCAAAAATTAAATAAAATAAAAAAATCAATATTTGGTCTTGCAATTAACCATGGGCCACGTGTGTGGCATGACAAGGGTGAACCAAGTGGAAAAAATGGGGCCCTTTTGTCAAAAATTGGATTTTCAAGGATAGTTGACTTTTGCCATTTCACAAAAATTTCCCAACTTCTACAAGGCATAACTTGCTCAATTTTTAAGCTTTTCACATGTTCTTGGACATTTTGGAAAGGTCTTTGAGTCCTTTAACCAATGCCTTTGGTCCCATGTCATTTTGATTTACCAATCTCAAGTTATGGTCTTTGACTTAAAGTCCCTTTTTGTTGACTTTTGAAAATGACCTATAATGTTGAAATTGATAACTTTTTGTGAGAGCATTTCTTGGACTTGAAGTATGAAGATGAGTTGTAGGAAATGTCTTTCTCTTCAAAATGAGCTTTGGATGGAATTTTTCTGATAATCCATGTGAAAGTTATGCCCTGGTCAATTTCAGTTGACTTTTTCAACTGTCCAAATATAGCAACTTTTGCATCTTTGATGATTTCTGAGCCAAATTTTGAGAATCATGATCAAGCATTGATCAAATGATGTTTGTGGCTTCAAAATGATATGTTGACCAAAAATTTGAACTTTTGACTGCCAAATGACCATTTTGCCCCTACAGTTGACTGTAGTGCAATTTAGGGTTTTGACTGTGCAATCTTGAGCTGAATGCCTTGAAACTTGATATGAGGATACTTGACCATCTTTGTAAGCATATGAGACTTGATTGGGCCTTTGAAAACTTCATTTTCTTGATCAGAACCCAAACCCTAGTTTTGACTGTATAGGGGACAATTGCACTACACAACCCTTGGGGAATTTTTCTAGCTTGGCTTGGCAATTTCTTGAGGAATATGGGAGGGCAAATTTTGGGGTATAACACCGGGGAACAGTCTTTAGGCCAAGACTGCCGGGGATGCTTGTTATGAATACATATGCTGCTGGGGAATGTTGATATCTGTTGTAGGATACCCAACTTCCTTGAGATTTGATAACTCTGCTTGGAGAAGAGTGTACTGGCTGTTGAATCACTCTTTGGGGAATTAAGATATACTGGTAATGTTCTTTAGCTGAAACTACCTTGGTACCTTGGAGGATAGAACAATTAGATTGCTTGGACAACTTTTTATTGCCCCTGTTTCTAGTGTCACCTGTAATAAAATCCTTTGTTTCGTATGCAAATATTTATGAATTAGCAAGTTATTGTCAATGCATATATCACAAATTGAACCTTGGACGTTCTTCGTAAAACAAAACAGAAAAAGAAAAACACTTGACACGTTTAACTGAAATATATTTGTATTGATTTTGAATGGCCTGAAAATAGGCGTTTGTGTACAAGAGGCTGACGTCCTGGTAAGAAAACGCCGCCGAACAAAAGAGTTTATACAAATTTGTACAAAAGAAAATAAAACAGCTGTGTGAAATGAATGATCCCACTGGGTTTCAACTCTGCTATTGCCTTTATAACTCCGAGCGTCTCATCACTTGATGACCTTGGTTGAAGGTGAAGCTGACTGATCGATGCCGTCTGAACTTGATGTAGATACCGGATTCTGGATGCAAAGTGATCAATGAGACATAGTATTACGCTTTATCCCTAATTTTTGCCTGGACCGCCCTTTCGGGTTTTCAGTCCACCGGGATACCCATTTTTGCCCAAGCCGCCTTTTCAGGTTTTCGACTTGCCGGGTGTACAGATTTTTTTCATTTTCATCCCTTCATTTTGCCCGAACCCTTTTGGTTCGACGGGAAGCCCTAATTTTTGCCTAGGCATGTCAGCCTAGCGGGTCTTTTTTCATGCGTAGTATATTTTTACTATGTCCGCATTGGCGGGGTGAGGAAGGTCGTCACCATCCATATTGGTTAATATCATTGCTCCTCCTGAGAACACATGTTTAACCACAAATGGCCCTTCGTACGTAGGGGTCCATTTGCCCCTTGGATCACTCTGAGGAAGGATGATTCGTTTGATCACCAGATCCCCGACTTGATACTCCTGTGGTCTGACCTTTTTGTTAAATGCCCTGATCATCCATTTTTGATACGTCTGACCATGACAGATAGCAACGAGTCTCTTTTCATCAATGAGGTTGAGCTGATCAAGTCGTGTCTGGATCCAATCATCTTCGTTCAGATTCGCATCCTTCATTATCCGGAGAGAGGGAATTTGTACTTCGATCGGTAAGACTGCCTCCATGCCATAAACCAGAGAGAAAGGAGTTGCCCCGGTTGACGTCCTAGCTGAGGTACGGTACCCATGTAGAGCGAATGGTAACATCTCGTGCCAATCTTTATAAGTCACTGTCATCTTCTGCACGATTTTCTTGATGTTCTTATTTGCTGCTTCTACAGCCCCATTCATCTTCGGTCTGTAAGGAGAAGAATTGTGGTGCTGTATTTTGAATTGTTCGCAGAGCTCAGCGATCATCTTGTTGTTCAGATTGGTACCGTTGTCTGTAATAATCCTCTCTGGGACGCTGTATCGACAGATCAGGTTATGTCGAATGAACCGTGCCACAACAGTCTTGGTTACCGTAGCATAGGACGCTGCCTCAACCCACTTTGTAAAATAATCAATCGCCACTAGGATGAAGCGATGTCCATTAGATGCCGTAGGTTTAATCTCGCCGATCATGTCTATGCCCCACATTGCAAACGGCCAAGGCGCAGTCAGAACATTCAGGGGAACCGGAGGAACATGCACCTTGTCTGCATAAATCTGGCACTTGTGGCATGTCCTGGAATGTTGGTAACAGTCAGCTTCCATTGTGGACCAGTAATATCCTGCCCGTAGGATCTTCTTAGCCATGGTGTGTCCACTGGAGTGTGTACCAAAGGTCCCTTCATGTAGCTCTTCCATGATTCTTTCTGCTTCAGTCTTATCCACACAACGCAGTAGGGTCGAATCATGGTTTCGTTTATACAAGATGCCGTTACTAAGGAAGAATTTGGATGCGAACCTTCTCAGGAACTTCTTATCATTGATAGAGGCACCTTTCGGGTATTCCTGAGTTTCTAAGTATCTCTTCACCTCATGGTACCAAGGCTTCTCAGTCACCAATTCAGTCTCGAGATCACAGCAGTATGCTGGTTCGTCCAGTTTCCAGATGATGATCCGGGGAGCCTCATTGTCCCATTTGACCTTGAACATAGAAGACATTGTAGCTAACGCGTCCGCTAACTGATTCTCTTCTCTTGGAAAGTGCTCAAAGGTTATCTCTGTAAAGTGGGGGATTAGGGTCAACACACATTCTCTGTAAGGAATCAAGTTTGGATGTTTCGTATCCCACTCTCCTTTGATCTGATTGATCACCAGAGCGGAATCTCCGAAGACACTTAGAAATTTGATCCTTAGGTCGATCCCAGCTTGAAGACCCATGATGCACGCCTCATACTCCGCCATGTTGTTGGTACAGTTGAAACATAGTCGGGCAGTCAGTGGAGTATGAGTACCTTGTGGAGATATGATGATGGCGCCGATACCGTTACCCAAAGCATTGGATGCCCCGTCAAAGTGCATAGACCATCGAGATCCTGGTTCAGGTCCTTCATCTGGTCCAGGTACTTCACAATCAGTCACAATCATGATGCTTTCATCCGGAAACTCAAAGTTCATTGACTGATAATCATCTACAGCCTGATGTGCCAAGTGGTCTGCCAATACACTTCCCTTGATGGCTTTCTGGGTCGTGTACTGAATGTTGTATTCCGTCAAGATCATTTGCCATCTTGCAATTCTCCCAGACAGAGCAGGTTTTTCGAATATGTATTTTATAGGATCCATCTTTAAGATCAACGAGGTAGTGTGAGTCAGCATATACTGTCTCAGCCGGCGAGCAGCCCATACCAAAGCGCAGCAAGTTTTCTCGAGCAGTGAGTATCGGGTCTCACAGTCGGTAAACTTTTTGCTAAGGTAATAAATGGCATGCTCTTTTCGGCCAGACTCGTCATGCTGCCCCAGCACACACCCCATTGAGTTGTCCAGCACTGTCATATATAGTATTAGAGGTCTCCCTTCAACCGGTGGCATAAGGATAGGTGGTTCTTGGAGATACTCCTTGATTTTGTCAAAAGCAGCCTGACATTCATCGTTCCAACGTACTACCTGATCTTTCTTCAGCAGCTTGAAGATTGGCTCACAGGTAGCAGTCAGATGTGAGATGAAACGAGCGATGTAATTCAGGCGTCCTAAAAAGCCTCTGACTTCCTTCTCTGTCTTAGGAATTGGCATCTCTTGAATAGCTTTGACCTTAGCAGGGTCCACTTGAATACCTTTATCACTGACCACGAAGCCTAGCAACTTCCCAGATCTTACCCCGAAGGTGCACTTGTTCGGGTTCAATCTCAGCTTGTATAGTTTCAACCGATCAAACAACTTCTGCAGATGATCTAGATGTTCTTCCTCAGTCTGGGACCTAGCGATCATGTCGTCAACATACACTTCTATCTCATGATGGATCATATCATGAAATAAAGCAACCATGGCTCGTTGGTAGGTTGCCCCAGCGTTCTTCAACCCGAATGGCATGACCTTGTAGCAGAAGGTACCCCACTGAGTAACAAATGTAGTCTTTTCCATGTCTTCCGATGCCATCTTAATCTGATTATAACCTGAGAAACCATCCATGAAAGAGAACACCTTATGCTGAGCCGTATTATCAACAAGGACATCAATGTGAGGTAAGGGGAAGTCATCTTTGGGGCTGGCCCTGTTCAGATCCCTGTAATCGACACACATTCTGACCTTACCGTCCTTCTTAGGTACCGGCACCACATTAGCAACCCACTGCGGGTAAGAAGTCACTGCAAGGAACCCAGCATCAAACTGTTTCATGACCTCGGCTTTAATCTTCTCAGACATCTCTGGACGCATCCGACGGACCTTTTGCTTAACTGGATGGCAGTCTTCCTTAGTTGGCAAGTGATGGACCACAATATCGGTATCCAACCCGGGCATGTCTTCGTAGGACCAGGCAAAGATCTCCATATAATCATGCAGCATCTTGGTTAACCGTTGCTTCACGCTGAGTTCTAGGTTGGCACCAATCTTTACCTCTTTCCTGTCTGCCTCGGTACCCAAGTTTATTGTCTCCACTGGCTCTTCATGGGGTTGAATTGCCCTCTCTTCCTGAAGTAACAGTCTTGCAAGCTCGCCAGGCACTTCGCAATCATCTTCACCTTCGTCTTCGGCTAAGTTGATCGGATTTTCGAAGTCATAACTGGCAGTAGCAGAGTTGTTACCAGTAAGATCCAGAGTGGATTGAAACCTGTATGAGTGAGTGTGTGTGTAAATACAGCTGCTTTGAAATATATGTAAAGGAAAGAAAGATAGAAAAGGAGCACAATATTTTCAATGCGAAAATACGTCCAAGATTTTTATTCATGATATATGAAATGACAGTTTATATGCCCTCACAAATGAAACCACGGTGCCTCGGGTAAGACATCGGGCTGTAGAGTTTAAATTATTGTTTATTACAGATACCAAAACATAGGAATTCATTACTTAGTAACAAGAGAAACAGATAAGTTGTCCTTTGCACTCCAATTGTTAGATCCATTGTCGGTTGCCGGGTAGATCCAGCTATCAAACTCAGCATCATCCACTTCATCTTCGTCCCCAACAGCATTTACTCCATGAGCAGGTAGGGGAGCTGTCACCACATTAGGCTTCTCAGATGCCTCAAAATGTACCTCCTTGGCGTCAATGAGGTCCTGCAGCTTGCTCCTTAATGCCCAACAATCATCAGTAGAGTGTCCCGGGCTATCTGAATGGTAGGCACAACGAGCATTCGGGTTGTACTTGGGAGATGTAGTATTGGGGAACTTCGGCGCCTCTCTGACAGTCACTAAGTTAGTGGATAGCAACTGTGGCAGGATCTGTGATAAGGTTATGCTTAAGCGGGTGAATTCTCTCCGGGGTCTTTCAACCTTCTGAGGATTGTTTGGCCGGGGAGCGGCAGCAGGCTTAGCAATCATTACCGCACTGACAGATTGGCGGCGCTCAGGTCTCTCTGATTTCCTGGATCCATACACGGCACTAGACTCCTTCTTGAAGGGTTTCTTCTCAGAACTAGATGATGCACCCTTCGGAATTTTTCCAGACTTCAGCCCAGCCTCAATTCTCTCTCCAGTCAAGATTAGATCAGTGAACCCTGCAGATGAATTCCCGATGAGGTGGTTGAAAAACGGCCCAGATAGGGTCCCCAAGAACATGTCTACCAACTCCCGATCAGTCAACGGAGGCTGCACCCTGCCAGCCAAGTCTCTCCACTTCTGAGCGTACTCTTTAAAACCTTCACTTGCACCTAACGACATACCCTGGAGTTGGGTACGCGTGGGGGCAAGGTCGGCATTATATTGATACTGCTTGTAGAAAGCAGTAGCCAACTCCTCCCAGTTACGAACCTTGGTCCCATCCAGCTGATAGAACCATTCGAGATGAGTCCCTGAAAGACTCTCCTGGAAGAAGTGGATCCACAAATTCTTATCCGCAGAGTACGGCTGAATTTTCCGAACATAGGACCTCAAATGCAGCTTGGGACAAGACGCCACGTCATACTTAGAGAAGGATGGTGCTTTGAACTTGTGAGGGATGATCACACCAGTTGACAAACCCAGATCTCCGAAATCCAGCCCCGGTACCTGTTGAATCTCCATAGCCTTCAATCTATCCTCCAGTTGCTTATATCTGTCTTCTGCAGGAGGGTACTGCTCTTCATCAAAATCTGTCTCGTTGTCGGAGACTACCGGACTAGGAACCCTTGCTTCTGCCTGAGGAGAATTCTTGTCAACAGAAGAACCAACCTCTTCCTGTTGCAGAGTATTGTTAAACCTTTGGCCCGAGTTGAACAGAACAGTTCTTCTCTTCTTCTTCTTCTCCTTCTTCAGGAGCATAGCCTTCAGTTCTTCTTGGCCTTGAGCCAAACCCTTGATTAATTCCTGGAATTGTGCATTCTGCACCTGAAGAGCCTTGATTGATGTCTCAGTTGATGAAGATTCGTGATTCATGATGCTGAAATAAACAGCGAAGAACTGTAAGCAACCTGAAAAGGGAAAAACCTGCTATGCACATGATGTATGAAATGCGTATGATTTATGTTTTCAAAGACAATCGGGAATCAACTTCGTAAACAAAAAGGAACACACTTCATTAAATTCAACTTTGAAACTGAAATTATTCAACAGGTTGCCTTTAGGCGTTACATGAAAGGAAATACTGAAAAGGAAATAAAACTGTAAGAACACATCTGGAGCTTTTTATTGATCCCATGGTCTCCTCTTCTCAGTACGGATGTAGGCATTCAGAGCTCTCTCATTCTCCAACTGTTTTGTCAGCTTCTGGATCTTTGATTCCTGCTCGTTGAACTTTTCCCGGTAAGAATCCCGCTCTTCTCGCAGTTGCGACCAAGATCTCTTCAATGTCTCATAATCAGTAGGTATCTGAGGAGGAAGGACAGTTGGAGGAACACCATCTTTGTCAGGACACTCAAGAATGACGGGTCTGACAGCTTCATACGGCATACCTAACTTCTGAGCACGGATGCGGACCCATTTGTAGTAGGCTTCCATAGGTAAAGAAGTCTTTGGCCCTAACTCCTGTGGGTCAGCTTTATGAACTTTGTCCCAAGCCTTGATGAACCTACGACGCAGCTCGTCACTATCCACCTGAAACTCGAAACTGATGTGAGGCACCAACATCTCATGGGGGCCTGCCCTTCTTGCTCTTCCAAACTGACAGAGTGCTAGACATGGATTGTAAGAGATCCCTCCTTGGGTACCAATCAGAGGAACATTAGGGTATTCCCCGCATCGATCAATAATAGCTATCTCATCCAAACCTCTGCAAGTCCAAATGATGTCTTTATCGGTGAGAGACATTAACCTATGAGCCCAACCTCTTCCTTCTTGATTCTTTAGTACGAACTTAGGGAGGTGCGAAATAAACCACCTCACCAACAAAGGGATACAACACCATAGGGTTCCTCGTCTTCGGGTAGTACGGGCATGAAGTTGTTGCAAGATATCACCCAAGAGAGTGGGCACGGGATTCTGAGACATAAAGATCCTTATGGCAGTGACATTGATGAAGTTGTCAGGATTAGGAAACAGGACTAACCCATAGATTAGGAGAGCCAAGATGTCCTCATATGCCCTAAAGTCCAGGTCATTCCAGAAACTGTTAGCTTTACCAATTAGAAACTTGGCCAAGAAACCCTTAACTCCGCTTCTAGTTACCCAATTGTCTGTTACCTCTTGATGGGTCAAAGGAAGAGCTGCAGCCACATCCTCAAGCCTGAGGGTCTTTTCCCAACCAGTAAAGGGAGTCTGATCCAAGATAGGGATACCAAGAAAATCAGAGAACTCTTCCAGGGTAGGGACCAGCTGGAAGTCTTTAAAAAGGTGAAGCACTGGTACAGAGGGTCATAGAACTGGGTCAGAACACTCATCAACTGTTGATCCCGCTTTGCAGTGACTAAACTGAGAAGGGAACCATGCCTCTGAATGAAGGAAGTGGTATTTGGAATTCTGCTAACCAACTCATCAAGCAACTCAGGTGAACGAACAAAGTTGAACCGGATAGTATTCCTTCGCACAGGCATCATAATGTCCTACAAAACAGAGCAAAGGTGAAACCCTCTTGTCTTTGAAATGGTCAGTCCTTATGCAGGATGCATGCAATGCTCATGATGCTATGATGTTATGATAAAGCACACCACAAATAGATACAACGGCAAACATGGTAAGGCACACAAGTCACACAAGGCAAGCCCCTAAAGTTTAGGCCAGCATGAGGTCTAGGTACTACCCTCTTTCAGTTTGTTGGTTCATACCTGTCCTAATCAAAAGTAACCGGGTTCTTAGAGGATCCCAATATCATTGACTACCCTCAATCGGTCATAACTCCAGCATCGCAATCTTTTCTTGCGGCCAGAACCATCACGAGAGTTTAGCCTCAATGGGCGTAGCATACTGCTACAATTCTAAAGGCCAAGTTGTGTCAATTAAGGTTCTAAGGTTGTTGGTGCTTAATGACTCCTTAGAAGACCCATATTCTCCTCGTTGCGACACAAGGGATATCGGTACAGACTAAGGTGCCACACCAACGTAGCCACTGTTTCACCCGTGTCGGTCTACGCCGGACAGGTCCCTCACAGCTTATGCTACCTAAACAGGGTATCCCCAGATCCGGGTTAGGATCTATGTAACTCCGATGCAACCCACAATAGTAAAGCAAGCAAATCAATACAATTGAAAACACAGTTATGAACTATCCCTAAGGTACACCTCATTTTAAGTTTGGGTCCCCAGCAGAGTCGCCAGTTCTGTGATCGGTGGATCTGGAACTGACTGTTTAACGCTGGTTCGCGAAATGTCGCGGAAGCAAGAGTCGCCACCGTCTTTTATTTTCTCCAAATGGAAAGGACAAAAGCACAGAAAAATTCCTTATAGAGATTGCTCTCGGTTCGGGAGGTAGATTATAGAAAGGGAAGGTGTTAGCACCCTTTCTATCCATGGTTATCCATGGGCTCTTAGATACTTGCTCACTTGTGTTTTCAAAAAGGTTTGTTTGCTTTTCAACTGTGGGTTTTAAAAAGTTTCTTTGAAAATTTCAGTTCGACTCTTGTATCGGTCCTCAAGAGTGTTTGAAAAATAGCTTTCGAAAGCTTTTTGGAAAGGTGTCGGTGTGAAAAGATTTTTGATTTGTTTTTGAAATTAGAGCAAGTATCTACGAGAACCTACCTACCCTAAGGAATTCGTCTGTGTAAATGTCCTTTAAAGTAGTGCCATCCCACCATTGAGAGGTAGGTAGCACCACCGTTGGAGGTGTTCGGGTCAATTCGGGGTTCGGGACATGGTGATCACCAGAGCAATGGGAAGACACCTTAGAAGCTACCCTCATGCCAGGTTCCCGGATCATGAGGACTTACTAAGACATCCTCTACTCGACGATCACCTTTCGAGGCAAGGCAACAGTGAGGCGTACCCTAGGGGTGGTGTGTGATTTTGTGTATTGTTTTCAGTTTATTTTTGTCTTGTCATGTAATTGGTGATCTACGCGTTTGTTTTTATTTAGACATTCATTCTTTCATGCTTTGTTTAACAGTTTAAGATATTTGCGGGAAAAGTAAGTCTAAAGCTATTACAAATGGCGCGGGTCCACATCGCCAAAATTAACCAGGACCCGATTTGACAGAAAAATAAATAAATTGAAAGTGCGAGAAATAAAATGTTACAAGGCTTCGGGAGAGGTACATAATTATTTAAGCGAAATAAAATAAATATGCGAATTAGAATAAAAATTAAGAACATAGGCGTTGGACCCTTTTGCAAAAATTAAAATTTATGAGGAATTAAAATTAAAAGAAAGCAAGAATTTGTTTTTTTTTTTATATTCTATGCTTTTTAGGATTTAATAGAAAAAGGAAAGAATTAATTAAAATTAACTACTAACCCTAATTCTACTTTATTTTAATTTATTAGGAAAACATTAGAATTAAACCTAAATTAAACCTAATTTTATATACAATTTTAATTATGAAAATAAATAAAATAAATAATATTATTATGAAAAAGAAAAATTAAAAGGAATAAAACATTTATTAAACCTAATTCTATATTTTTTGATTTTTTTTATGAAAAGAATTAAAATTGAAACCCTAATTTAAACTAATTAATTACATGCCAATTTATTCATGAAAAGTATTAAAATAAAAATATTTATTGCATTTTTTATCTTTTCTGATTTTTATGCATTTTTTACATTTTGTGAGAATAATTAATTAAGTCAAAACAATAAAGAAAATAATACAATAATTGAAAATAAAATATAAGAAAAATATGGAAAATTGCAAACCAGGGGGGGTGGTAGTCCCCAAAGTGGAGGTCTGGCCCAAGAAATCTGAGCCCAATAACCTTGAAATTTGTTGACTTTTCCAGGCACTATGTGGCACCTTTGACCAGGCTCATGATGCGCTTCCAATCTACGCCCTTGATTTGATCTCCAGGGACACATGGATGTGAGATATTTGAAGACATATGGTATGTCTGCAGCCTTGAAGCGCATGGGATTTGTTATTGCAAAATAATATGGAAACATGTAAGACCTGGGGCTCGAACCCAGGTCATGTACCTTTCCAACCAATGCGTTTGCCACTGAACCATCACTTGCACGTTTAACATATAATAACATACAAATATAATAAATAAAAACATGATGTTAGTGGGTTAAAGCGCGCGAGATTTAAATTGGCTTATCACGTTTTGCCACGACTTCGTCTTCTACATATTCCTGAAAACATAAAAGAACAGGCAACGGTTTTCATGACGTTCTCTTAGGCCGTTTTCCAGAAAATAGCGATTAGCTCTCAAGCATTCATAAATTGAGCGCGAGGGTTGTATCTTCTTCGTCCAGTCATGATGATTCTAATGGTGGTGGTCATAAGTCTCAATTTTTCCTCGTTTTAAAATCCCTAATTTGGAATCCAGTGAACCCCAGAAATCAAACATGGTGAAATCGTACACAACGCATAATAATACAATTCAATATAATGGTTAGCTTCAGAACTTCACAAGGAATGTAAATCAAGTATTAAAAATCACAAAGGATGCGTAAATCATGATGCACGATTATGAATTTTCCTCTGTACAGTTCATGTTCGTTTTACCAATTCTTGGCGTTGTGATGGGTATTCTTGATTGGAATATGCTCAGCGACCTTCAAGGAAGCTAATGGAATGAAAATTAGGTCTTGAATCGCCCTCAAAAGTGGTTTTCAGAATTGACTTTGTGGAGAAAAATTTCAAGTTTGCTTTGTGCTCTTTTGTGCAGCTTAGCCTCTATCCTGATTAGGGTTGTATTCTAGCATATGTAGTGAGTGCATTAGGTCAAAAAAACTCAATCAAATCCATTGCATTCATTGATTTTGAAATTTGATTTTCTAAGGATCTTTTTCAATCTTTTCCATGTTTTCTTTGTTCTCAATCATGATCAATCAACCCAAATCTTTCCATATTTAGCTAGGCACGAAATATTGAGTCTAAAACATGTGCAAAAAGATTTGTTAGGTTAAATTAAGTATTTTTCATATATTTAAATGATTTAAATGAATTAATATAAATAAAAATTCAAATAAATAAATAAAAAATGAGAAAATACTTCCCTTTGGTCCAAGTGGTCGTGCACATGTCATGGATGATGAATTATGGAAGAAAAATGGGCCCATTAGCAATTTTAGGTCATTTGAATCAATGTTGACTTTTCAAAATATCCAAAAATTTCCCAACTTCCACAAGGCATAACTTGCTCAATTTTTAAGCTTTACTCATATTCTTGGACATTTTGGAAAGGTCTTTGAGTCCTCTAACCAATACCTTTGGTCCCATGTCATTTTGATTTACCAATCTCAAGTTATGGCCTTTGACTTAAAGTCCCTTTTTGTTGACTTTTGCAAATGACCTATAATGTTGAAATTGATAACTTTTTGTGAGAGTATTTCTTGGACTTGAAGTATGAAGATTAGTTGTAGGAAATGTCTTTCTCTTAAAAATGAGCTTTGGATGGGATTTTTCTGATAATCCATGTGAAAGTTATGCCCTGGTCAATTTCAGTTGACTTTTTTCAGCTGTCCAAATAAGGAAACTTTTGCATCTTGATGATTTCTGAGCCAAATTTTGAGAATCATGATCAAGCATTGATCAAATGATGTTTGTAGCTTCAAAATGATATGTTGACCAAAAATTTGAACTTTTGACTGTCAAATGACCATTTTGCCCCTGCAGTTGACTGTAGTGCAATTTAGGGTTTTGACTGTGCAACTTTGTGCTAAATGCCTTGAAACTTGATATGAGGATGCTTGACCATATTTGTAGGCATATGATACTTGATTAGGCCCTTGAAAACTTCTCTTTCTTGATCAGACTCAAAACCCTAATCTTGACTGTATAGGAGACCTTTGATTGTGCAACCCTTGGGGAATTTTGCAGCTTTAACTTGGCAAATCTTTGAAGAATATGGGAGGGCAAATTTTGGGGTACAACAACTACCATACCTAATGTGCCTCGTTTTGGCAATGCAGATCTAGCTTATGGAATGCCGTATTGCGTGATGCCAGGATACCAGTCAACGTCAAATACAGCAGTGGTGTAAGTTAATGTTCAAAATTTGAACTCTCTTTTACAAGGATCTTCTCCAGGAGGAAATAATAGAGGCAACCAAAATAGGTTAGTGCCTTCTCAACCTATAGTACCGCCTCTTACTAATACTTTAGTAACAGTATTAAGGCAACAAATGGATGATAGTAACCACGAGTTGGCTAATATGTTAACTAACCAGATGGGTAATGTATTTAATCCTATAGTACAAGAGTCGGATGAGACCAATAGGAAATCCGCTGAAACAAATCAACAGGTAATTACCCAATTAACACGTTTGTGTAATTTTTTAGGTGCTCCTCCAGCGCCTATTCGACAGGCACCACTTGTTCGACTAGATTCCCCCGGTCAAATAGACATGGGGGAAATACAAGACAAAACTGTCCATCAGGGGAAAATGCTAGTGCCTCCAAGGAATTGGATTTTCAATCCACATAGGGTATTAGTACATCGACATCAAGAGGCTGATCAAATTGTTGATCAAATTCGACAAGAGGATTTAGCCGTAGAAAATAATTTAACCACCATTGTCGAAAGAATTATGGCTAGAAATGGTATGAATACCGCACTTCAGAGGCCAACATATTCCTCCCCTTTGTCTGAATATATTTTACAGACTGAAAACCCTAGAGGATGGAAAATCCCTAAATATACGAAATTTGGGGGAGAATCTGGAGAGTTGACAGTGGAACATATTGCTAGATATTTAACTGAATATGGGGATATGTCGAATAATGAAAACTGAAGGGTAAAGAACTTTCCTTCCTCCCTTACTAGGGCAACTTTCATGTGGTTTACCACTTTACCCCCAAATTCGATAGACTCATGGACGAAGTTGGAGAAACTTTTCCATGAACAGTTTTATGAGGGTCATTCGAAAATTAGTTTGGTCGAATTATCAAACATTAAAAGAAGGTTTGCTGAAACCATTGATGATTATCTAAACAGATTTAGGTCATTAAAAGCAAGATGCTTTACTCAAGTGCCAGAACATGAGTTTGTTCAAATGGCTGCTGGAGGTTTAGATTATTCCATTAAGAAGAAAATAGATCCAACCTTCGTGAAAAGTATGTCACAGTTAGCTGATAGAGTTCGACATCTAGAGCGTCTGCGACTAGAAAAGGTCAGACATACTAAGGCTAAGAATAGAAAAGAAAAAGTAGCCTTCATAGATTATGATGACACATATCCCATTTGTGAGGCCGGCTATACCTCACCAATAGATGCAGAGGTCGACTTGGCTGAAATGAAGCCAGAGCCAACCTATGAGTGTAAATCATTATTTCCTACTAAAGGAAAGAATACGGACGAAAATAATCCAAATTTCCAGCAAAAACTTATACGTTTGATATCACTAAGTGTGAAGAAATTTTTGACTTACTGGTTAAAGATGGTCAAATTTTAGTACACCCAGGTGCTAAATTACCACCATTAGAACAACGACAGAAAAGAGATTTTTGTAAATTTCAAAATTATCTTGGTCATAAAACCTAACAATGTTACCTTTTCAGGGATCTTGTGCAAAATTCGTTGTAAGAGGGTAGGCTAAAATTTGCTGCATGAAAGATGAAGATTGATACTGATCCTCTTAGGAAAGAGGAAGCTTTGTTTCTCGACCCAGTTGATATCAACATGGTAGAGATTACTGAATTCCCTGATGATAATATGGTCGAAGAGGGCACTGGAGAAAGTCCTGATGTAGGCCTAGTAGAAGTGTACCGAAGGCCTGAGGAAGACTTGCTAGACTTCCTTTACCGCTGTAAGAATAAAGGTTCACAAGCTTGCTTGTGTCCTAGATGTGGCGCTTTGACTGACAAAATAGCTGCTGAAAATTTCCAGAAGCTACAGTTAGAAAAGAACATAGGCAAGCCATACAATCAAAGTTTCCCTACACCAAGGGACCTAAGGAGAGCTATGGGAAACTCTCATGCTAAACCTAGGAGTTAAATTCCCTCAGCAAAAGCTTCTAACAATACCTGGATTAAAACCTAAGGGAGAAAGGGTGCACCAATTGATAGGGCACCAAACAAAGGGAAGTCGACTATTGACTACCGACATGAGTTCAAGTCAGAGAAGAAAAGCCACATTTCTGAAAACTACATGGGGAAAAATCCCATGACTCAAACCCATTGGAGACGCTTCCAGCTTCGAAAGCAGACTGAGAGGCAAGCAACTGCTAGCAAGATTGCTCAAACAAAGTTGGCAATCATAGGTAGTACAAGGTGAAAGTCGACTCCTCTATGAAAGAACGAATCCAATAATTCGTGAATCGACCAGCTTCTAAATGTTCTGAAGAAGCCACTGACGATTTTGATTCTGACTCTAAAGAGAGTTTGAATATCTTAGTCAATGTAGTATCAATTCTGCCATCAAAATATGATTGCTTGACTGAATTAGAAGATTCAGCAGACATAGATGCTAGGGAGATGGCTTTACACAAGCCAACGTGTTATTTTGTCATGAACAATGGTTCCGTTGAGAACCAAGATGCTTTCTTTTAAAGACCAGATATGGTCATGAGGAGCCATTTGAAGCCTCTTTTAGTAAGGGCTAAGGTCGAAGGGGTGGATATCAACAAGGTGTTGGTAGATTGTGGTGCTACGGTGAACATTATGCCACACTGCCTATTGCGGAAAATTGGTAAATATGACACCGATGTTAGATCTTATAACATGGTCTTATCAGACTAAGAAGGAAGAACTAGAAACACCATGGGTGTGATCCAAGTGGACATTATTGTCGGCTCAGTTACTAGGCCGACTATTTTCATGGTGATTTAAGGTAAGCTGAGTTACAACGTCATAGTAGGGAGATAATGGCTACACGAAGTAGGGGTTGTGCCATCCTCTATGCACTAGCATTTGGTGATCTGGAGGGAAGATGACATAGTCGAGAATATTTAAGCTGATCAGGGGTATTTTATGGCAGACGCGAACAGTGTTGGAAAGAAGCGGTTCGAAAGGAAACCCATGGTTTTATGTGGGATGTGGAACCTCTTGAGGATCTATACTATACCAACCGGCCGACATGCTGGGGAGACATCAGTGATGATGTCTGAGCTAGATGCTCTAAATAGGATTTCGGCATATATTGCCGAAAGTAAAATAAATTCAGCACTTAAAGCTGAAGAAAATATGGATGTCGAAGCCAATAAAACACAAGTTCTAGATGAATGAGCTACTTTCACTATTAAGCCAAAGCCACTAGATATAATAGAGACGGTCGAAGAAAACATCGATAAGCAACGTCTGGACTGCATATATGACGAAGAAACCTTAGGCTTCGAAAAGGATCTAATAGCACCCGAAAATATGCAGCCAAAAGACCCTTTAGAAGAAATAGATCTTGGCAAAAAGGGGGATAAAAGACCAACTTATATCAGTGCCAACATCGACCTAAAGTTGAAATCTGAGGTAATATCTTTATTAAAAGAATTTAAAGATTATTTTGCTTGGGACTATATTGAAATGCCAGGTTTAAGCAGGAACTTGGTAGAACTAAAATTACCAATAAAAGCTGGAAAGAAACCAGTAAAGCAAACTCCCAGACATTTCGCTCTAGCCATAATGTCAAAAATCAAAGAGGAGGTAAAAAGACTCCTCAAAAGCAGATTCATAAGAACTGCAAGGTATGTCGACTGGTTGGCAAACATAGTGCTAGTAATTAAGAAAAATGGAAAATTAAGGGTATTCATAGATTTTAGAGATTTAAATGTTGCCACCCCAAAAGATGAGTATGCTATGCCTGTGGCAGAAATGTTGGTCGACTCGGCTGCTGGTTTTGAACATCTAAGTATGCTTGATGGTTATTCTGGTTATAACCAAATTTTTATTGTAAACGAAGATGTGTCGAAGACGACGTTTCGTTGCCCTGGGGCACTGGGAACCTATGAATGGGTTATCATACCATTCGGTATAAAAAATGTCGGAGCGACATATCAAAGGGTAATGAATTGTATGTTCCATGATTTTATTGAAGATTTCATGCAAGTTTACATTGATGATATTGTAATAAAGTCGAACAGTAAACCAACTCATCTGCAACACCTTCGAAAGTCTTTCGAAAGGATGATAAAACATGGATTAAAAATGAATCCACTAAAATGTGCTTTTTGTGTACAGGCAGGTGATTTTCTTGGCTTTGTGATGCATAAAAAAGGCATAGAAGTAAATTAAAGTAAGACCAAAGCCATCATGGACATCAAACCACCGTCGACCAAAAAGGAACTTCAATCTTTCTTGGGAAAGATAAATTTCCTAAGGAGGTTCATATCTAACTTAAGTGGAAAAACCAAAGTATTTTTACCACTACTTCGACTAAAAAATGAAGATTTCCTTTGGCAAGAGGAGCATCAAGAGGATTTCGACAAAATAAAAGACTACTTAGTAAATCCCCAAATATTGGCACCTCCTATTAGACATAGGCCTATGAGGTTATATATTTCAGCCTCAGATGCGACTATAGGTAGCATGTTAGTCCAACAGGACGAAAAAGGTGTCGAGAGACTTGTGTATTATCTCATTCGAATGCTAAATAATCCTGAGACTAGGTATAGTGATATAGAAAACTATGCCTTTGCTTGTATTTCTCTTGTATTAAACTAAAGCAATATATAAAGCTTGTTGATGTGTATGTATCTTCTCATTTCAATATTATTAAGCACATGTTATCCAAACTAATTTTACATAGTCGAATTGGTAAATGGGCTTTAGCATTAACAGAGTATTCTCTGACTTACATGCCCTTAAAAGCAATGAAAGGACAAGTAGTGGCAGATTTTTTGGTCGACCATTCAATGGTTGGTATAACTCAAAATTATGTAGATTTAGTGCCATGGAAATTATACTTTGATGGTTCTAGCCATAAGAATGGAGTTGGAATAGGAGGAATTATAATTTCTCCCAGTGGAATTCCAACAAAGTTCAAGTATAAAATCGATTGTATGTGGACAAATAATGAAGCAGAATACGAGTCTTTAATAACAGGACTTAAACTACTACTAGATTTGGGGGAAAGGAACTTCGAAATTATGGGAGACTATGAATTAGTGATTAAACAAGTATCAAAGGAGTACAAATGTGTTAAAGAAAATTTAATCATGTATTTTATGATTACCATCAGATTATTAAAACAATTTGAGCAAGTAAGTATTCGACACATACCTCGAAGAGAGAACGAAAAGGCTAATGACCTAGCACAAGAAGCCTCAGGATACAAGAGAGATCAAAATGAAGAACTTACCCAAGTAACAGAGAAACTTCGAGCAACTTTGTTATCCCCTTTAGATTTGTCGAGTGTAAAGTTAGGGGCTATAGGTGCTGAAAATTTTCAAATTTTAACCATTAACAATGGACAAGAGAATGACTGGCGAAAGCCATTGGCTGACTATCTGCGCATCCCCACGGGGTCGACAGATCGTAAGATCAAGTATCGCGCTCTCAGTTATATTTTGATAAAGAACGAATTATTTAAGAAAAATGCTGAAGGACTTTTGTTAAAATGCCTTGGAGAAAGGGACGCATACGTGGTAGTGTCAAGTGTGCATAGTAGAGCATGTGGTGCACACCAAGCAGGACACAAAATGAAATGGATTTTGGTGCGCTCAGGCATATTTTGGCCTTCAATGTTAAAAGATTGCATCGAATTTGCTAAAGGTTGTCGAGAATTTCAAATGCATGGGGGCATACAACATGTCCCTGTAACTGAATTACATGCAGTTATAAAACCCTGGCCATTCAGAGGATGGGCTTTAGATGTGATTGGAGAAATAAAACCAGCATCATCAAAACAGCAAAGAAATATTTTAGTCGGTATTGATTACTTTACAAAACGGGTCGAGGCAGTAGCTTTAACTAATGTCGACCAAGAAGTTGTTATTTATTTTATACAAAATCACATCATCTGTCGGTTTAAAATTCCAAAAACAATTACGACCGACTAAGGATCAGTGTTTATTAGACAAAAAATGCAGGAATTTACGCAAGAAGTTGGAATTAAATTGTTAACTTCTACTCCTTACTATGCTCAAGCAAATGGCCAAGTCGAAGCTGCCAATAAAGTGATAATTAGCCTAATTAATAAGCATGTAGGAAAGAAGCCAAGGAATTGGCATAAAACACTGGATCAAGCCTTATGGGCGTGTAGAACTTCCCCTAAGGAAGCAACAGGAACTACTCTATTTTGACTTGCATATGGGCATGATGCAATGTTGCTAGTGGAGATACATGTTCAATCGATAAGAATCCAAAGACAACATGAAATACCATCTGAGGATTACTGGAATATGATGGCAGACGAGCTTGTCGACATAGATGAAGAAAGGATGTCGGCCCTTGATTCATTAATAAGACAGAAAGAAAGAGTTTCCAGAGCTTGTAATAAAAAAGTAAAGGATAAAGTATTTATTGTCGATGATCTAGTATGGAAAGTGATATTAACTGTGGACAAAAATAATAGAGTCTTAGGGAAATGGTCCCCAAATTGAGAAGGACCTTTTAAGGTGATACAAGTTTTTTCAAATAATGCCTATGAGCTTGAGGAGTTAGCCCCAGATCGACGGATATTAAGGGTAAATGGAAAGTACTTAAAAAAGTATAAGCCCATTCTTCAAGAAATCAAAATCTCAATGGAATAAGTATTCATCTAACCAATAAGCTGTTAAAATTTTGTTGAGACCAGCAAATTCAAAACACGCATAAAACGTGGAAGATATATATAAAACAAACAAAGAAAGGTTTCGTTAAAAATATGGCTTAAAGCCATAAAGAAATTACAAGATTGTTGGTACAATGATTAAAAATGCTTAAATTTGGCTTGGAATGACCCCAGTTCCCAATGGAGGTTTGTAGCCTGATATTCAAAACCTTCATCATGAGTCTTAAGTGTTTCTAGCTCTGTTTCGACCTAAGAAATCGCGTCACTTACAGCCACGACGTCCACAACCATTTGCTCACCTTTTGCTTGGGTTGGATTAATCACATTATTAATCTCTTCCTCTTGCTTGGCAATCAATTCTAATTCCTTGTTGAGAGCATAAATCTGGTCACGTATTTCAGTAGCTTTGTTTCATTTGGGAACCAGTTCATGTTTCTTCTTTTCAATCATTGCTAACAAATCATTAATTTCTTCAATAACTTGCACCACCATATCCAAATTCTATTTCATGAAGGCTTTCTTCGACTCAATCGCTTCTTCATTTTCCCGAATACTTTCAACATTTTGGCACAGAGGAATGAAAATTTTCTCAAATTCTGTTATCATCAACCTGGCTGATTCAGACTTATTGAGTTCTTTCATTTGAGTAAGAGAGTCTGAGAGTTCTGAGCCAAGAATTAGATCACAATGGAGCAGATGAGGCAGATAAGGATTCAAAGCATGAGTCTGAATTTTAGTCATCAGATTTTTGGATTTAACTGCTTCAGGACTCATCTTGTCATTATGTGCTTGAGGTGGGCAGGAGTCAGAAGAAAGAGTGCGATAACTCACAAAGCGACGCACCCTAGCAATTTCTTCTAGACCAAAAGTATTGACTCCCATGTGTTTTAGTTTAGTGGGTGAGTCGACCTTTAATCTCCCAGAAGAAACGAGAGGCGCACCTTGCATGCTTTCAGGAGGGGGTGGAATTCGGGAGGTGGTGACATTTTAATTTGCTTCTGAACCCTGCAGGGAATCTGAAAGGCTAGAATCATAACTAGTTTAACTATAACCCTTATGTTTGGCAGGACTAGTGATTGAGTTAGAGTCACTAAGATTAGCCAGAATATTTAGGTCGATAAACTCACCATCAGCAATATCAAGATTCTCATGATGGTGAGGGGAAGAGATTCTGACAAAGGGGTATAGTCAGGTACACTTTGTTGTTGACCGAAGATATTAACCTAAATAAAAAAAGAAAAGGTATTAGCCAAAACAAATTCAACAAACAAAAAATTAAAGAAACTAGAAAATAACCAGCTAGTACCTGTGTCGATAGATTAAGATCGATAGACTCATCCTTAGCTAAAACATTAGTAACGTCTCTCATTGGGTTTTGAACTTCATCCAACCTAGGAGCACGAGTCGGAGTAACCAGGTTTGTGTCGACCACAATGGTGTCAGCACCTAAATCCAAGGTGGCTTCAAGATTTTCGACCAAGACCACGTTTTGTCTCCTTCTATTAACAAAAGGAATTTCAACATCAGCTGGCTCCTCTATTTCATCAATAAGTTTCAAGCCAACCTTTGCTTCAGCACCCTGGGATACAGGTACCTTTGTCTTCTTCTAATTTTTCACCACCTCGCCTTCAGTAGAGGAATCTTTTTTCCTCTTATGGCTTTTTGATTTGTGGGAGTGTTGAGAGGGCTGAACATCAGGTGATGGCTAAGTATCAGAAAAAAGATATAAGTCGAAGCAATTTTGTTAGTCGATAATGGAAGTTTTGAATCGACATAATATACCTTATCCCTCTCAGAAGTATGCTTTTTGTCCTTCTTGTACCTTTTGGATTTGTCAGAGGGAGTAGCCAAATCCGCTGAGCATTTTTGACTCTGGCAAACAAGGAAAATATTAATACAAGTTTAGGGCATAAATGACATAGAAACAAGAAGTATATAAATAAACCCACCGAAGAAGCCTTCTTGAGTGAAGAAGAAATGGGTTCATCGTCAGAGGGTGTGTGGTCAGGAATGATCTACAAAAATTAAGCTAAGTCAAATATGACAAATCAAGAATAATAGTTGGCAGAAGGTTGAAGTTTAAACCTGATGCGTCGAAGTTTTTTGTTTGCCGACAGGAACGTAACCCGCCCGATCTATTGGTATAGCTGTAAGACAAGTGCAAAACAACCAGATAAGCAAGCAAATTAAAATAAGTAGGGGGTAAGCTTTCTAGAAATCATTACCGATTTGTGTAGTCAAAAGTACTCTAACATATTGGAGATCATAATGAAGATGCCCTGAATAGTTAGGTAGGTAATACTTCGTCGGTACCAATCTGTCGACCTTTGTCTTATAGGCATTTTGCATATCCAGTATAGAGCAATACCACCAATCAGGAATAGGTGGGCCAAAGGTTAAGGCCAAAAGGCTGGATGGCAAAGGAGGAAATTTGATGTTTCCAAAATGAAGAGCATAAAGATATTTGTCTTGCGCATAATCATGGGTTTTTAGTGTCGAGATCCTATCGGTTACCTTCTCCTTTAATTCGACAGTGGCCTCGTTGATGGTCCGATGAAGATTATTAGGTCGATACACAATTCGGAAGTAATTCTGGAAAGCTCGAATTTGTTTAATATGAGTAATCTTACACTTGGTCGCTTTTGCCTGCAAATTTGTGAAAGTTGTAGTTAGTTCAGCCAGCTTGGCATTAGAATCACCAATGAATGTAACAAAATATGACTTCCACGAAGTTTCAAATTCTGTGGTGCAGTAGAAAGACGGTTGGAAAAGAGTGAGAGTGAGTGTGGGTCTTCTTGCCTATATATTCCCTATATCATCCTTGATCATTTCGAAGGGTTGGTCAGTTATGATGTCTACCATCAGCTCATGAGAATTGAACAAAGACTTAGGAACAAGTTGACAGAGTCCAAATTATCGAGCCACCAAGTTAGGATGATAAGGGACCAAACTCGGGTTCACACCGACAATCACAGTAGACAGGAATTGGGGAGTTAAGTAATGCCTCCAGAGGATTAAGGAATTTTTCTTGTCCTCTTCTCTTGAAGGTGGAAAAGCCCTAGTAAACCACCATGGGCTATCTTGTCTATCATAAAATGGGGCCATAGAGGGTGTGAAATCGACTCTTGTCAACATAATGGTAAATAGTAGTTTGAAGACTTCAGGATTTGGGGAACCCTTGTCGGTAGGAGTCAGAGGGAGAAGGTGTTGCCAAACGATATGGCTTTGAGATGGAGGGAATTCTACCTTTCTATTTCTAAAGGGCTTAATCTCCTCAGAAAATGTGGCATTCAACCATTGCTGCAAGAGCCAAAAAGGACCATGGATTAAGACTTTCTTTTTCTTTGGATTATTAGCGTCAAACCGCTTTATTTGATTAGCAGCATCAGTCAAAGCTGCATAAAGAGAGGCCAAAATCAGCTGGCCTAAAGCAACATTCTCACCCATATGCAATTGGGTATCAGATAAGAAAATTGTTTGGCCACCTGCATCGACCTGGAACAAAAAACAAAGTGAGATAGCCATAAGGTTAGAAACGCCACATGCTCTTCATCGGTTACAGGACCATAGGTTTGAGCATGATGGTCGATGAAATTATTATATGTTAGTTTTCTAGCTTCACCCACATCGAACCTTAGTGGCACAGGTTCAGCATCTGTATAGTTGAAAGCTATGCCAGATGGTTTTAGCCCTGTGATGGCAACAACGTCGAACAGGGTAGGAGTGACCATACCACATTTAGTATGAAAGGTGTTGGTTGATCCCTCCCAGAAATGTATGGCAGCTAGGAGCATGCCACTAGAATAAGGTTGACCACATTGAGAAAGTTCTATCAGGGTATAAATACCCATCCTTTTCCGTTGGTCTCCTTTGGTTGTTTCTAAATGTGCCATCCAAGCACGAAATTTAGGGCAACACAGAGGTGGAGCGGTTCTAAAGTTCCTATTAATATATTTAAGCGATATAGGGTTTGGAGAAGAAATGATGGGTCTGGTCATTGTACTAGTAGGAAAAAACGCCTCCTTATCATCTACGTAGATTTTGGAGGGGGCATCAGCAGGAAGTGGCCCTAAAAAGGATAGGGGTTTCTCTTCAAGAGAGAAAGGGATAAGTACCTGAGATTTCCAGATTTTGGCTTTCTCCTCAGCAAATGGAGGTTTCAGCACATAAGCTTTGTCGTAGGTAAGGCGCAGTTGAAGAGTGATTGCTGGAGAGGAAATTTGATTTTTAACATTCGCCATTGTAAAAGGTTTGAAGGAGGATAAAGATGAAGAGCAGCGATGAAGTGTGTAGTTTGTGTTTTTTCTAAAAGCAAGGGTTGAAGAAATGAAGATAAATAGAGAAAAAAATGAGAAATAAGGGTATTTATAGACCCTGAGGAAGGAGGAAATAATGGGAAAACCCTTTTGTGATTTCCCAAGTTCAAATCACATTAGTTTGTGGGACGCGTGCTGCAAGATCAACGTGAATTGATGGGCCACGTTTCCCACTAAAAGTGCAATGATGGAAAAAATTAATGTCACACATCTCGAAAATGAAAAGCATGATACGCTACCATGATTACATGATGTCACAGAAAAGACAGAACAGTAATATTAACTTTTAGAGAAATGGAAACGATTTGGTCGAATGGTGAAACCGACGCTTCAAAGATGCCATTATCTCATACTTGTCGAAATTCGAAAATGGAATCTCTGGGGGGAATTTTGTTACCTTGGAAAATCTTAAGGTATTCAAGTACGTGTAGTAAATGAAGATATTCTCACAAGCTAAGAGTCATCCTCCAACGTAAGGGTTTTCTGGGAAACGAGATCCATTGTTTGAAAAGTTGGTTTTATTAAGTTAGAGTTAATGCTTAAAAGGAGTCACACTGAAATTTTCGAAATTGAACTACGTCGACTAGAAAGAAATAAAAGAACATATGTCAAGAGGTCAAAAATTGGTTTAGTCGACCAAAGAGTGATAGACAAGGATTTTCTCGAAAATGGTTTTAGTCGACAAAAAAGGGATTCTTAGACTTAGAGGAAGTATGGTTTTTCTTTTCCAGAAATAAAGTGTCGAAGCAAGGCAAAAGCGGTTCACGTTCAAAAGGTTTAGAGGAATCAGAGGCGGTTACCAGTAATCCACAATATATTTAAGCGCCAAATAGGTGGGACTTCATAATCATGAGCAGTTACCAGCAAGTCACGATGTGTTTGAGTGCAAAATAGGTGGCAACATCTAGTGAAGAAGTTACCTCAAGATGTTAATATTAGCCGTAGATTTTATCTAGGTAGTTACATTGTAAAAACTATAAATAAGCAGATTTAGTATAGTTTATAGTGTGTTCACTTGTACTCTCAAATCACTTGTCAAACTCTTTCATTCTGAGCGTTAGGAAATCAAGAGTGAAGAGTGCTTGATGTACGTGAATCACCATTTTTATTTCAATGCAAATCCTTTATCTTTCAATTATATCTTTTGAGTACTTTATCGGCTTTCTATTGACTGTCGAGCAAGATCTATACGTTATCTTCTATTTCACATAAACAATTCAACATTATATGTTGGTCACGAGTCACTAGTAAGTTAGATTAGTAAGTCTCGCTTTCCTATGAGTATCTTATGTCGGTCATGAGTCACTAGTCAGTCGATCAAATTATAGCGTGGAAAACCATTACACCTGTTCCCCCAGTCAAAAGAAAACCATCTCCCTTGACTAATATTTCAACATAATAGGTGTGATAGTAAAAGCTCTTAGCACGTATCTTGAGATCAACTAGTTGATCTCGAAAGTTACCCTTAGTTTAGGACTCTGGGAGGACCAACAGTTGTTTACCATTTTCCACAGTAAACACGAGGTTCCTTCTCACAATCTCCAGATACAGTTTTACATGGATTCATCTTGAGGCAACCCTACCCAGGTTCCTTCTCTTTAATTTCCAAATGCAGTTTTACATAGACTCATCCTAAGGCAATCCTGTTCAGGTTCCTTCTCTTGAATTTCCATATGCATCTTTACACAGACTCATCCTGAGGCAACCCTACCCAGGCTCCCTCTCATATATCTCCTAAAACAGCCCTACCCAGTTTCCTTCTCATACACTTTCAGATGAAGTCTTACCCGTACTCATCCTGAAACATCCCTGCACAGGTTTCTTCTTATACATTTCCAGATAGCAGTTAATTTCATTCTCCTCGGAAAACTACTGCAAAGCCTGGATTTCAACCAGAAAACAGAAAACTTTCATTTCTCTAATCCAGAGATAACCTCTCAGTAGAGCCATGGACAACTGAAGTTCCTAGAATCTATTCCCTATAGAGTTTTCCTCAAACAGGAAAACAACAGAAATTAACATCCCCCAGTGGACTCCTCCTCATACAGCAGGAGTAGAAAACCCCACAAAGAGACTTCTTATAAAGTCAACATCTATTTTGAATGACATCTCTAAGCCCATCTCTGACAACTCTTCGTCATATTCCTTAGATGGCATCTTTAAGCCCATCTCCGACTGTGTTCTGTCATCTTTACCAAATGGCATCTTTAAGCCCATTCCTTACATCATCAATCATCAAAGTTATTTCATGCGAGTGCAAATTTCTGGGCACTCTAGTGTTCAATCATCTTCCACCTTCAGACCACAAAAGGCCGACAAGCCAATCTACATCTTCAGGTTTAAGAAGATTGAAAAGAGGCAACTGTTGTACCCCAAAATTTACCCTCTCATTTTACTCAAGGCATTCTCATTGAGGTCCCCAAATGGCTCAAGGATGGCCAAGAATTAACTAGACAAATTCTCATCCCAAGGCAATGAACCTCTAAATAGGGTTTCAATTTTCATCAAGATGTGTGAATTCCAAAGGTCTCAAATGCCTCCCATGGTCCTAATATGCCTTCAATATTGTCCATTCCCAGTTTCATGCTTTGCACAACAAGTTTGCTCAGTCAATTGCTCAAATGCTCAAGTGCCAGGTCAAAAGTCAATTGTGGCCTATATACAATCAAACTTTAATATTTTTGGGCAACATAAACATTTTGAAGTGATATCCATCATTTGATCAAGGGTTGATCACGATCCCTCAAGAAATTCTCCTAATTCATCAAAAGTCAAGAATTTCTAATTAGGGTTTCTATAGGAAAAGTCAACCAAACTTTGACCAGGCATAACTTTCTCATACTTCATCCATTTTTTCCAAACCAAAGATCATTTTTAAGAGAATTCAATTCCCTAAAACTTCTCTTCAGCCCTAAAGTCCAAGAAATGCACCATTTGAAAGATACAAGCTCAAACATTATAGGTCATTTTTAGAAAGTCAACAAAAGCCACTTTTTGCCAAGACCTTTTACATCATGATAAAATCTTCAAATGCAAAATGGATAAAAAGAGGGTTTGAAGTAGTCATCTTGGGCTTTTCAAAAAGTCAAATATTATCATCATGAGATAAATATTGAGTAAGTTATGGCTTTCCCAAGTAGCAAAAATTTGGGAATTTTCAAGAATTATGCATTGAGAAAACTTGATGTTTTAGGTCAATGGCTTAATTTATTAGACTTCAAACATCTTCCTAAGTCTATAGAGGATCTCTAAAATTATTCTTGCCATGCCTTGCATTTGCTAACTATTTTATTCATATTTATTTTAATTTATTTCAAATAAATATAAAATAAAATGTATAAAATGATTGGAAATGGGCTTCGAGCTTTGGGTTGATGTTTTGGACAGCCTAGGCCCATAAAATTTCATATAAGCAATGTCCACATTCATTCAAATTCAAAAAGGACAAGATTCCATGTCTTTGGAAAAGTTACAAAACATCATTCATGGCTTTAAAAACACATGTTTATGATTGTTATTACCTTTATTCTCTTGTCTCCTCTCTCCTCTCTATATAAAGGACACATTAGCAAGCTTCAAGACACATGATATGCAGCCTTGAAAAGCTCTACAAATTTTGCAAATATATCAAAGTTGTAAAATTCGCATTTTAGGTTCCAGCCTTCCTCAGTCCAAACAAAAGATCCAAATACATCTCCGGAGGCTCCCTGAAGCTTTGCAATCATTACCAAGCCCTGAAACATCACAAAACGCCTCAGTAAGCTCCATTTTTATATTTCCTAACTTGTTTCATGCAGATTCGATGCATTACATGGCCAGAAGTATACCAAACATCATCATATCTAGCCTTCAAATCATAAGGGGTCTAGATCTAAAGGCTTCAATTTTAGATCCACCATGCGCCCTCAAGGCCTTATATCACCTGATCCATCGTGGTATGGGCTTAACATTCACTTGGGCCTAGCAAAATTCTATTTCAGCACCCCCCCCCAAATTCTAATTATCCTGGCCCACTTCACATTGTTTTTGTCACTTTGCTTTATACTTTTTTATTTTAATTTGTTTTCTTCATTTATTTAATTAGTATAATGTAATAATAAAATCATAAAAAATATAGTTTTATTTTTTTAATTAAATTAATTTTGTGAATTATTTAATAACTAATTTAACTATTTTTCTTTAATTAAAAATAAATTAGAACTTAGGACTTAATTTATGTTTAATTATTTACTTTAAATAATAAATAAAAACTTTTAAAAAAAATTTAGACTATTTTTCTTGATTAATTTTATTTTCTAAATAGATTTTTAGGTTATTTACATTCTTAAATCAAAAAATAAGCAAAAAGATTTTCTTACTAGGTTGTTAGACGTATTTTAAACTTCCGCGCGCATTATTTATTTTTGCAATTTCCATTCATTATTGTACCTGTATAATGGATGTAATAAACTAATTAGGATTTTTACCACTTTTTTATTTTTTTCTTCCCCTAATCATTGTAAACCCCTCCCTGAAGCCATGTAATAGCGTAAAGTTTTACCTTCACACTTTACATTTATGTATATAGTAACTGCTAGTAACTAGGGGTGTATGAAAAGAGTCAAATCAAACGTTAGCAAACTTAAAAGAAAGACAAAAATAACTGAACATAACACACTTGCACATATACACCTCTAGGGTACCCCACTTTGGTTGCCTTCAGAAATAAAACAGTCATGAGGCAGGAACGCTTTAGCAAAGACCAGTAAATCAAAAAGATCATTGTCCCTCGATGACCCTACAGTTTCCTTCTCGGTAAATGATCTAGTCCCTAAACAAAATTGCTAAAGTTTCTCCACAAGTTGCCTTGGTGACTGTAACGTCCCTTTTCGAGTATAAAAGTAGATAGCTGTTAAAAGTTTGCTCAAAACGTTTTTCACTTACACAAATACTACTTTTCAAAAACAACTTTCAAAAACATTTTCTTTGTAAACACTCTTGAGGACTGATACAAGAGTTAACGCAAAGAAAATCTTCGCACTAAGGCATTTTCCAAACATTTTAAAACACACAAAGCACAAAGTACTTTCAAAATGAGCAAACCTCTAAGAGCCCATATATAACTACGGATGGAAAGGGTAATAACACCTTCCCTTTCCATCATTTACCCTCCTTACTCAGAATAATCTCGAAAAAGGTATTTTTCTGTCCTTTTCACCCTTTCCTTAATTTGGATAAAGGAAAAGTCGATGGTGAATCTTGCTTACCGCAACATTTACGAACACCAACATAAAAACAGTATATAACAGTCGGTTCTGCCACCGTATCATACCTTTCAATAGTCATTTTTTCTCCATCAAACATAGGAGGTTTAACACTATAATGGTCTCTATCATTATCCTTATTATCAACAGTTACAGTAGCAGTGTTTTCCATAGTTTTTCACACAATCTGGATCCGTACTGAACACTGTTAGGTGCTTGATAAAAATTCAAACTTTTTATCAACTCCTTAGAACCATACACTGATTATAACTGAAGGTGTGAAAAACACAAGAAATGGGGGGTTGAATTGGGTTTTAAACCAAAAACTTTTCTTTAAAAATCCCCTTTAACAAAAACAAGTTTTCTTCACTTATTGATAATAACGATAAGATGCAAAAAGGAAAGAACAAGTTATGTTTATACTAGTTCACTTGAAAACTATCAAGCTAGTTTAGTCCACCTATCAAGGTGATTTCTCCTTTCTCAACAAGGTCTTAATCCAATAATCATACAAATTATTACAATGCACAAAATAACTGCAAGTGACTAACGTTAAGACCTCTAAGACACACTAATCTTAGATTTCTTAAGGATTCTGACCAACTGGTCCCTTAATGCACAATCAAACAATGGTTTGAATACAAGTTTGTTTACAAAAGATATGCTTCTACACAAGCGAATATGTAAATAATATTTCAAGAATATAGACTAAGAAAAATAAGAAAGCATATAAAAAATCTTGATAGAATGTGAATTAGAAGCCTTATCTCTTAGTATTCAAGCCTTTATAAAGCCAATATAATAATATAACCGTTAGAGGGTATTTCTGGAAATTCAGAAAAGTTGGCAGCTTGAATAATAATGTGGGGGACAAGATTGTACACAACGTCCATTCTTCATGGTAGTGGAATGAAATAATTTGTTTTTGCCATGTACTTTTGTACCACACGATCTTATCCTCTTTTTATCTGACGTTAGAGGCTTCTGAACATGCGTTGGAAAAATGAGAATAACACTTGGGTCTTCAGAACTTTAAGTCTCAGATTTGCGTCTTTAGAATCTTTAGCACTTGGTATTTAGAACCCTTTGTCGAACCTTGGGTTATCAGAACTTTAGGTCTTCAAAATATTTAGAACTGCGTCTCTTAGAATCTTTAGCACTTAGTCTTGAGAACCCTTTGTCTTCAGAAACAATAGTCTTTAGCATTTGTACTTTAGTTAGAACTTCTATCTTCAGATCTTCATAACTTGGTTTCTTGGACGAGTATCAGAGTCAAAATTTTAGAGTCTTCTGAAGCTTTTGATATTGTTCATCATAACTTATGTTGCTAGAAATAGAACTTATTCTCCTCTAATATCTTGGTCAAACAACCAGCGGAAAATCATCAAAGATAAAATTCAATAAAGTCGCCATCGAACGTCTTTTATCCCACAGGATGGGAAAGGTAAACATCGAGAAAACCTTAAGGGATGAAATCACGATCTTGTGACCATAGAGATTGGGTAAGGAAGTCGGTTACGCGAGGGGAAGGTATTGGAACCCCAAACGTTTGTAGCACTCCACAGGATCCACTTATGTTTTTCTGATCTAAAGGTGTGAACTCTATGTCTAAGGCTTAAAAGCTAAAAGAAAATGCAAAGGGGGAATTCATGCAAAAGAAAAGATAAAATAATATAGGGAAAATAAAAGGTGTGCTCGTTCGGGCCCTACCTCAATGCCTACGTATCCCTTTTAAGGAATCAGAACAGTTGTAGTTTGACTTCAAAAGTTTTGTTGGTTTGTATTTTTTAATGAACAATATTAATTACGCCTTCTGCCAAAACTCAAACTTTGGATACTTACGCTTCATCCGGAAGGCAAAAAGGGTTTGTGTTGGTTGGTGTTTTTGTTGTGGATAATAGCTAGTTGATCTCAAGAGAGATATATTAGCCACTTCTCCACTTATTCATGAAATAAGTCTTTGAGACTTGAACCACACCAAGGCTTAGAATGGAAAAACAATAAGACCAAGAAGAAACCTGCCTATCATTTCCCATGCTCAACAAATATATGATTCTCATTAGTAATTTTTAAGTGTTTTGAAGTTTGCCAGAAAAAGAAGTTTTTGTTTTAAATGCAAGGATGCAAAAGAAAGAAAAAACAACTAAGGGGGACTAACCTAAATCTAACCCTTAATGTTATCATACAATGGTTGATCCTAAAATTGATTTTCTAAAAGGGAAACATCTACTTAATATTGGTAAACATGGATATATGCCTAAGGTCTATTCAGCTCAAACTTGGAAAAGAATTATTTGAAAATCCTATGAGGAGCATGGCAAAGAAAGAAAGGATGGGTAAAGGGATGATAAAATCTCACACAAGGAAAAAAATCCTTAAGTATTATCAACATCTTGATAAACACAAGTTATGAGTGTAACTCTTAAGCACACCAAGAGAGGTGGATAAGAGAATATTCTAACTTTGAAAGAAAGAGAAGCCCTAAATCCAAATTTGGTTAAAAAATAACAACTTGCAAAAATTAATACCAATAAACCCTAGCTTCCTAAACACTTATAAAAGTCAAAGACATAGTTTAAATCACTTAGATTAATTTGAAGAGGTGAAAATGATTGAGAATCCTCAAGACTAGTTGGCAAAGTGATCAAATTAGAGAGTTTTAGCAAAAATATTTGTGAAAAAATGTAAAATCAAAAATTAAAATTCAGAAAAAATGATCTTTATGATTTTAAATCATCCAAGAAATTTTAACATATCTTCTTTGGTTTTTATAAGTAAAGTAAATTAGGGTTTCAGAAGTTTCTTCTAGCTTAAGCAAAAAGAAAGTCCAAAAACTATCATTAGTTTCTAAAATTTGGAAAAATAGGAAAATTAAAATGTAAATTCAATTAAAAATTATGGTAAATTGTTTTAATACCTAAGGGTTATCAAGTATATTTTTGTGGAATTTTATCAATAGAGAAATATATCAAACAAAAATTATTTGCACAATGTAACAAAAAAAAAGTAAAAAAAGATATAACTATTGGTTGATTTTATTTACTTGTCAAAAAATTTTGTAAAATCAAACAAAAATTACTTTTATTAAGTAGATTCAAATTGAAACTTAGTTTCTTTTTTGTGGATTTTTTATATTAGTAAAACTTGGAAAATAAAATACTAGAACTTAAAAGATGATAAAAACTCTAATTGAACTCATTGATTTATTTAATGTTCTAAAAATGATTGAAAAGGAGAAATAAAATTCATAATGTGAAAATAGACTAAAATTAGAGTCTAATATATTTTTTTGATGATTTTTGGATGAGAGAAAATATTAAAACAAAAATAATAAATCAATTAAAAATCTATTAAAAATTTAAAAAAAACAAGGCTTATTACACCATTAAAGCCCAAACGCGTTGTTAAATAAAATCAAAACATGTTCAACTGAAGCGCGCCACATCATCGTCCTTACCATTGAACCATGCCCTAACACATGTTAATCAGTTTAACAAGCAATGTTCATGACATAATTTCTCTCTCATTTCTCCATGAATTTGTAAAGTATAAACACCAAACTTCAAGATCTAAACGAGTAGATCATGATAGGATCAAGAAAATCACAAGATGATGCACGAATCAGAAAGAAAAAGCCACACAAAACTTGCTGCATGAACATGATTTCAAGTTAAGCAATTCATCAAACAGTTTTCAAATTCAATTATCTTACTCGTTTCTTAACCGTTTTACTTGATCCTAACATCAAAACTCATCACAAAAATGCAAGGAACAACAAAATGTTCATGAATTCACCAAATGATGCAAGATCTAAATGTAATTTGAGCACTAAAGCACCGGTTCAAATAGAACTTCAACCAATTTGTAGAGCACAAATTCATCATCAAATCACTCATGTACATACTTCAGATCTAAGATTCTGCCAGCTAGCATGATTAAAACAAGATCTACATTGCAAATTCATGATGAAATGATGATATGAAGTTCATGAAAACTTACCTCAAGTAGTGAAAAGTAAATTCACTAGGTTCCTCTTAATTTTAAATAAGAAACCCGATGGATCTTCTCCTTGAGCTCAAAAGATGAAGATGAAAGCTAAAATTTGAAGAACGCATGAGCAAGTTAAGACAAAACTTGTGAATTCTTGAAAATGCAGAAAACGTATGCAATCAAATTTTGGAGGAGAAGCTTGTATGCAACTTCAGAATTCATGATCTCCCTCTGGAGTGAAGAGAAAGCTTCCTTTATATATAGAAATAAAGAGTATTAGAGAAGCTTTGAAGGAAAATTCTGAAGAGCTCTTCTAAATGTGAAGAGAGAAACTGATTTTTGCTCTTGTGTGAATGATGAAGCCTATTTTAAAAGGAGAGTGAGGATAAATCTTATATAGAGCAAAGAAGTGTGTTGAGGAAGCTTTGCAAAGGGATATGACAGTCTTTTGCAAGTTTGGAGCCGTTAGAGGGTAATGTTTGTAGTTTATGGCAGATTTGAGTGAAGCAATGTAAGCCTGCATTTCATGCCTTGTTGCTGATCATTTGTGTGCGTTTTGATGAGGTAAAAGAGAGTAGAATTGAGTGAGATAAGCATGTTAAGGATGAGTTGGCATGGACTATACATGGATAGGAGGGAAGTAGAGGATTATTGCCTAAAATAGCGATTCACGATGACTGCATGTGTTTTGCATGATTTGGAAAGGAAAAAATGATGAGGTCATGATGTGCAATGCGTGCTTAAGGTGTATGGTAAGATTCATTCAGCATAAAATTCCCTCATGCACATGAAATGTCTGCCTGCCTTGCTTTCCTTGCGATGCACACTTGAATCAGTTATGATAAATTCAAATTTTCTCAATATTTCCTCGTGCGTTTTTTAAAAGAATGAGTCCTTTGGAAAGCTTACATGATAAGTAAAAATGTTGTAGTTGATGGAAATTTAAAATGATGCTTGCAAGTATTAGAAAATAGGGCATGAATTTTGGTGGAAATGGGGTCTTGTGGGCCTGGGCGCGCGCATGCTTGTATACTGGCAGGGCTTGCTGAAAACTTTGAGAACCAAGATTTAAATGATGATATCTCCCTCATTTCTGAACCAAATGATGTGATTCAAGAAGTGACATGAATCTTATACATATAATTACAACTCCCTTCTTATCATTTCTCAAATTAAAAGTTTGAATTAAGATATTAACCACCATGAACATGGGCACACCAAGTGTTTGAGGTAATGACTGGCCTGATGCGTGCGCGGGCTTCTCTTAATGGGAAATCTTGCGCGCGCATGGCATACATATGCCAGCTTCTTTCTTTCAACTTCTAAATCTAATAACCCTCTCCATAATGCCACAATTGAAACAAACCTTAAATCAAAATTAAAGAGGAGACATCAAACTCCAACTTTGATGTTCAAACATTTTTAAAATTATGAATAATTCAACAAGAAAAGTTATGGTGAAGGTATTATTAGAACATAGTTTAATTCTACAACCCCCATAAGAGTTTTCATGATAACAAACACAAAGAACACATATGTACTCTAAATTTGTGTTCTATTTTGTACAGAAGTTCTGAGAGAAAGTGGATCTGAAGTTAAGCTACAAAGGTATTCATGTTGTGTATGCAGACTGATATCAGAATGTTATAATGAATGAAGATCAGAACTTGCGCTAAAGTGAAAGACATCTTAATTCTAAACGGAAGTCTAACATTGCAAACATGACATTATGATTCTGAATTCCCAAGTTCTGAAGCAAAACAGCAAGTAGATTCCTTATGTTCTAAAGCGTTACTTTTCCATCAAAGCAGTATCAATTACAACGGCTACAATCAGACAAGGATCTTCATATTATGGAAAGTGCATTAACTGCCAACTATCAAGTTTCCATTTGCACAGATTTCCACGCCTGTTTAAACAAGCATCTAGGTTAAATCATTCACGATTTACAACATTGCTTCATACAATCTATCAACGCTGCAAATCATATTTATACTATTCTCTAAAATTGTGGAATACATCACAAGTTTGTGATACAGTTTTTGTAACGAAAAACAACGTGTACACACATTAATTCTTTCTTTTATTAGTGAATTTCCTTGAGATAAACTGGGTTATGGTTGTACTCAAGAAGACTTTGGCAGTTGTTAAAGTAGAATTGTAATCAGTTTGATCAGTGAATTAAGACCTCGTTGGAGAGAGACGAAATCACCTTGGCAGGTGGACTGGAGTAGTTTGAGATCAAGCGAACCAGGATAAAAATCATTGTGTCATTTGCTTTTGATTTTAAAGTTTCAATTCAACCCCCTCTTCTTGTGTTTTTCACTTCTTGAATTGGTATCAGAGCACCTGGTTTTGAGTTCATACACTTAACCATGTTAGTACAAGATCCAAGCTTAGAAAAACACTATGGTGGGACCAAGTCAGAACATCAGCAATGACTATCATGATAATAATGACATAATCAACGCCAAACCTCCAGTCTTTGATGGAGAAAACTTTGACTACTAGAAAGAAAGAATTGAGAGCTTTTTTCGGGCTCATGACGCTGATTTATGGGATATAGTTATTGATGGATACATCCATCCTGTAGATGAAAGTGGTCAGAAGATTGATAAAAAAAGAATGTCTGGCCATCAAAAGTGTGACTTCAGAAACCATCACAAGGCTAGAACGATTCTTCTTAGTGTCATCTCATATTCAGAGTATGAGAAGATCTCAAACAGAGAGACAACTAAAAACATGTTTGAATCTCTGAGAATGACGCATGAAGGAAACATACAAGTTAAAGAAACTAAGGCCCTTGCACTCATTTAGAAATACGAAGCCTTCAAGATGGAAGAAAGTGAATCCCTTGAAACAATGATCTCAAGATTCTAGGTTCTAGTTGTTGGGCTGAGAGTTCTTGACAAAGGGTATTCAACTACTGATCATGTAAAGAAGACCATCAGAAGTTTACCGAGGCAATGGAGGCCAATGGTCATTTCCCTCAAGCTGGAAAAAGATCTCAACAAGATATCTTTGGAGGAACTTGTCAGCTCAATCAGAAGTCATGAGATAGAGCTAGAAGACGAAGAGCCTCAGAAGCAAGGTAAGCCTTTAGCGTTAAAATCTAACAAAAAATTTGATTCTAAAGTTTTGCAGGCTACGGAAGAAACCTCTGATGGATCCTCATCAGATGAAGAAGAATTGTCTCTTCTCTCCAGAAGAGTCAATCAGTTGTGGAAGCAGAGGCAAAGAAAGTTCAGAAACTCCAGAAGAACTGGGAATCAGAATGAATCACCCTCTTGATATAGAAAGTCTGAAACCTCCTATGGATACAGAAAGTCTGAACCCTCCTCTAGACACAGAAAGTCTGAATCTTCTTCTGGTCATAGAAAGTCAAGCAACAGTGACATCATCTGCTATGAGTGCAATGAACAAGGGCACTACAAAAGCGATTGTCCAAGGCTTCAGAAGGAGAAACCCAAAAAGAAGTTCTTCAAGGAGAAGAAGAAAAGTCTCATGGAAACATGGGATGATTCAGATACTTCTAACGCAGACACAGAGTCAGATGATGAAAGAGCCAACATTACTCTTATGGAAAATGTGATAGAAGACAGCAAAGCATCTGGGTCAGAATCAGAATCAGACACAGAAGAGGTATTTCCTGACTTTACTGTTAATTTTACTAAAGCTGAACTAGGAGAAAGTCTGAGTGAAATTCTGGAAAGATCTCAACAGCTTCGAGTCAAATTCAAGAACCTAAAAAAGGATCTTGTTTCTGACTCTGAAGAAACTGAGAGTCTGAGATTAGAAAATTCTAAGTTAACAGCAAAGATTTCAAAACTAGAAAATGATTTACAAAACTCTTAGAAGGAAATAATCTCAGAGGCTCCCAGTAATGCTGATAAGATCATACAAGAATATGATCATAGCTTTCAGAAGTTTCTGGCTAAAAATATAGATAGAAGCAAGATGGCTTCAATAATCTATGGAGTTAGCAGGAATGGCAGAAAAGGTATAGGATACCAAGGTAAAGTATCCTAACCTAAGAAAGTCATGTACCTAGTTATTAAACGCACACCATTAAAATCTCACTTCACCTATGGGTACACACACGACTTGAAATATAATAGTTATGATTATTCTGCTAAACCAAAATTCAAACAGAATTTTGGTAAAACTAACAAACAAGGACCCAAAAATATATGGGTACCTAAGGAAAAAATTATATATGTAGCAGATATCTTTGACAACAAGGCTAAAACACCAGTCATGGTACCTGGACTTTGGATGCTCTCGACACATGACAGGAAGAAAGCATATGTTCCAAAGTCTGGAACTTAAACCTGGAGGCTACGTGGGTTTTAGAGGCAATCAAAGAGGGAAAATTATTGGCTCTGGAATAGTAGGTAACGGTAACCTCCCTTCTATTAATAATGTTCTTTTATTAGATGGATTAATGCATAATCTGTTATTCATAAGTCAATTAAGTGATAACTATTATGATATAATCTTTAATCGAAAATCATGCAAAGTTGTTAGTCAGAAAGATGGAACTATCCTATTTAATGGAAAGAGGAAAAACAACATTTAAAAGATAAAACTTTCTGAACTTAAGAGTCAGAATGTAAAATGCCTTCTTTCTGTTAACAACGAGCAATGGGTCTGGCACAGAAGATTGAGGCATGTTAGTATGAGAAGAATATATCAAATTAACAAACTCAATCTGGTCAGAGGACTTCCTAATCTGAAGTTAAGCTCAGATGCTCTGTGTGAAGCATGTTGGAAAGGAAAATTTGCAAAATCCCCTTTTAAATAAAAAAATATTGTTTCTACCTCTAGACCATTAGAACTTCTGCACATAGATCTATTTGGACAAGTGAAAATTGTGTCCGTTAGTGGCAAGAAGTATGGGTTAGTGATCGTAGATGACTATAGCAGATGGACATGGGTAAAGTTCTTAAGACACAAGGACGAGTCACATTCTGTGTTCTTTGCTTTCTGTAACCAAGTTTAGAATGAGAAAGATCTTAGAATTGTCAAAGTCAGAAGTGATCATGGTGGAGAATTTGAAAACAAAAAATTTGAAATATTTTTTAATGAAAATGGCATTTCTCATTATTTCTCTTGTCCTAGAACTCCCCAACAAAATGGAGTTGTAGAACGAAGTAACAGAACATTACAATAAATGGTCAGAACCATGATCAGTGAGACTAACATTGCTAAGATTTTCTGGGCAGAAGCAATTAACACAGCATGTTACATTCAGAATAGAATCTCCATAAGACTTATTCTGAATAAGACTCCATATGATTTGTGGAAGAACAGAAAGCCCAACATTTCTTATTTCCATCCCTTTGGATGTACCTGTTTTATACGTAACATTAAAGATCATCTGAACAAGTTTGACTCTAAAGCACATAAGTGTATTATGTTATGATACTCTAAATGCTCAAGAGGTTATAGAGTATACAATACAGAAACACAAATTGTAGAAGAGTCAATCAGTGTTAGGTTTGATGATAAGCTTGGCCCTCAAAAGTCAAAGCAGAATGAATCTCTTGCAGATATAGAAGTTGAATTCACAGGTGCTGAAGGCAATTCATCAGAAGTTCCCAACAAAGACGCTCCAACAACATAAGAAGGAAATGTCACAAGCACTTCAGCAACTTCTGTAGAACATCTCCAGAAAAGACTATCCAAAAGTAGCATAGCTCACCCTGAAGATAAAATTCTGGGAAAGAAGGAAGATCCAATTAGAATAAGATCAACATTCAGAAATAATGCGGATGAGCGCCTTTGTAACAACTGGTGCTGAGATATTGGGTGAAAATATTCTCCTAGTTCTGGTCACTTTACTTGAGCCAGTTATGTTATCAACATCATCAACTTTTCCTTCTCCAATCCAAGCGTCTTGTTTAATCCCGTGATAAAACACCTCAGCACCATAGCTCCATGGCACTGCCTTGTTTGAAGAATAGGGAATTGGTCCAGGATTGGTAATTGTTAAGGGAGCAACAGTGGGTTCATTTGAAATCCTAATAGGACCTTTGGAGGTGATCCTAAAAGGCTTGTTAGAGATGGTGATAATGGAGAGATCTTCACATTTGTTAGTCATACTTTTGGCAAGTGGGGTCTTCTCAAATAGAATTTCGTGGCTATCCATCAGGCGTTAAATGCCTTTTTTCAGCCCTTCGCATCCATTAAGTTGTCTTGTACAGTACACACAGTCTTTTACACAGCCATGGAAGATCACAACTTTCAACAGATTCTTTTTGATGATATTCAGCGGAGTAGTCAATTCTTCAACAGAGGAAACAAAAATTGTATCTTCAACAGCATTAACACCCTTGTCATGCTTCGGTATAGGTGCGGTGATTACATTCGGAGTTGGAGGAGGATCGAACTCAATAGTCTTGTTATCGATCAAATCCTGAATTTTGTTCTTCAAGGCCCAGCACTGGTCAGTCTCATGCCCGAGGCTTGTTGAGTGGTAAGCACATTTAGCGTTCAGATTATACTTTGGTGAAGAGGTATCAGGGTTGGCAAGTGGATCGCGCAATGTCACTAAATTAGCCTTGAGCAAATGTTGTAAGGCTTGAGATAGTGACATGCCTAACCTCGTAAATTGTCTTCTCGGATTTTCAAAACATCGATGATTAGAAGATGGTCTTGGAGTAGGAGTTGGATTGGATATTCGAACATCATTAACAGATGGATGATCATTCTTCTTGGTACGGGCCCTTGCCCCGTACACAACACTGATTTCCTTCTTTACAGCAAAAGGTTTCTTGACAAGATTGGAAGTGGAGGTAGATGCCACAGAGATCTTCCCACTTTTGATGCCGCTTTCAACTCTTTCACCGGTTAAGATTAACTCAGTGAAACCAGCAGAAGAGCAGCCTACCAACAGATTAAAGAAAAGACCAGATAAAGTTCCCATGAACATGTCAATGTCCTCCCTATCAGTCAAGGGTGGTTGAACCCTACTGGCGAGGTCTCTCCATTTTTGTGCATATTGTTTAAATCCTTCATTCTTTCCCATGGTCATATCTTGCAATTGAACCCTTGTTGGCGCCAAGTCGGTGTTATATTGATACTGATGGTAGAATGTGGTAGCTAAATCCTCCCAAGTATTGATATAGGAACCATCTAACTGATAAAACCATTCAAGTTGCATTATGGCCAAGCTATCTTGGAAAAAGTGAACCTAGAGTTTCTTATTAGCAGTGTGGGGCTGTATCTTGCGCACATAAGATTTCAGGTGAAGTTTTCGACAAGAAACTCCATCCTACTTTGCAAAGATTGGTATTTTTAATTTGTGGGGAATGACAACCCCAGAGATCAAACCCAAATCATCAAAATCTAAACCGGGGGACGGCTTTGATTTCAATAGCTTTTAATTTGTCTTCTAACAGCTTGTATTTGACATCGGCGGGTGGATACTGCTCATCGAAATAATCATCATCAGACGCTTGATCGTTAACAGTGTCATCTTGGGTACTCTTAACCTCACCAATCTGATTCTCGTCTTCTTCAGATGAGTCTTCCCCTACCGAGATCTGACGGACTGTCTCCTTGAACCTTCTACCCATGTTGAGTACATCTTTCTTCTTGGGCTTCTTCTTAACTGCCGGAAATTCCATCATGTCTTGCTACCCCTTGGCTAGGGCCAGTAGAGTCTCTTGGAATTGAGAGTTTTGTGCCTGAAGATCCTTCACAGTTTTCTCTAGATCCATCTTGCTGAAATAAAAAGCAGAAAGATAAGGAAACTTGTTATGTGAAAACTTGTCATGTTATGATGCATGGAAGATGTATATGCGAATGATTTCAAGGATTTATTGAAATTTAAATTTTTATAGACAAAAGAGTGAACAAACGTCAATTTTCATTAATTAGTTTGAAAATAAATACATCATGCCTCTTGGGCTTACAAAATAACTCTCTAAGATAAAAAGACTGAACGCATCCTCTTCGGCGCAAGGTAGGCATTCACACTTTTCTCTTCTTGTAGCCGCTTTGTAAGCTCCAAGACCCTCTTCTCACTAGCATACAATTGAGCTTCAAAAGTATCTCGTTCTTCCTTTATTCGAATCCAATACTTTTGCAAGTCTTCTAGAGAAGTAGGCATGTTTGGATGGAGGACAGTGTAGGGAACATCTCCTTCAACCATAGGTTCCATGATAACTGGTAAGATGGAGGGATAAAGCATCACAAGTTTCTGAGCACGAGCTCGTACCCACTTAAGGTAAGGCTCAAGAGGAATGGAATTATTGTGTCCCAACATCTTACTATCCACCTTGCTCACCATCCTCCAAGCTCGGATAAACCTCTGACGGTAGCTTTGATCGTTGCTTTCGTAATCGAATACCACTCCTTGAATGAGCATCTTATGTGGACCATCCCTTCGGGCATAACCAAACTATCGTAAGGCTAAGCAAGGGTTGTAGGTGATACCTCCTCTAATTCCAAGTAAAGGGACATTGGGGATTTCAACACAATGGTCGATGATAGTAACATTCTCCAAGGATCGGGAACACCAAAGAACATCTGAATTTCTGAGCGTCATCAACCTATGGGACCACCTTGAACCTTGCTCATTCTTCAACATAGATTGGGGAAGATGTGAAATAAAATATCTTTCCAAGAGAGGGGTGCAACACATTAGGATCCCTCTCTTTCTCATAGTGCGAAAGTGAAAAGAATGTAGAATGTCTCCCAATAAAGTAGGCACTGGGTTACGGGATATGAAGATTTTGATAGTGTTTACATCTATAAGTTAGTCAGAATTTGGAAACAAAAGCATCCCATAGATGAGAAGGGCCACAATTTCTTCAAAAGCATCCCAATAACTTGGTTAAGAAACCTTTGACACCACTCCTTGTTTCCTAATTAGTTGTGATATCAGATTGTTGCAAGTGTAGTGCTTGGGCAATCTCCTCGGATTTTGGATCTCTTTTTGTATCGTTGAAGGGTAGTTGATTGAGAATGGGAATCATCAAGAGTTGGTAGAATTCGTCTAAATTTGGCACAAGTTGATAATCGGGAAAAGTGAAGCAATGGTGTAGAGGATCAAAGAATTGAAACAACACGTTCATCATGTCTTCATCAATGTTGGAGGTAACCAAGTTTAGGAGGCGACCATGACTTTCGGTGAATGAAGAGTTTACAGGGACCCTTTATTCTAACTCTTTGAGTTGAGGAGGAATCCTTATGAGATTGACTTGGATAGTGTTCCTGCGAATATAAGCCATGTCCTACAAAACAGAACAAAGATAAATCCCAAAAATCCTTGAAATGGTTAATGAGAACGAGTATGATGTTATGATGTTTATAATTTTATGTGCAAGTAAATATATACAAACAAGGCAAACAAGTCCTTAGGTTTAGGCTTGCATGGAGTCTCATAGGTAAGTACCCTCTTGAGGTTTAGTTGGCTAAAACATGTCCTAAAAATAGTAATCGGTTCTAAAGGATCCCAGTATCACTGGTTTGTCTTCTCGGGCATTGTTTTAGCGCAAGCCTCTTTCACGGAAACCGAAATATCCCAAAAAGCCAAACCTCAATGAGTGTAGTATCGAGTATCTACCAACTTCGGACTGCACCAAAGCCGGTCATCTCACTACGTCCTAATGGCCATGTTGGTCAAGTAAAGGTTCTAAAGTTAGTTAGTGTTTCATGACATCACTCAGCGGCTTCATATTCTCCTTGACTACTCAAGGGATACCGGTACCCATAAATATGTCACACTAACATAGCTATTTCTTAGACCATGTCGGTATACCCCGCATAGTTTCCACAATGTATTGCTACTTACCTATAAGGTATCCCAAATCCGGGTAGAGGATTAGAACAAGCCCAAACAAGGAACCAAAATGTAAAGCAAACAAATCAAACAATGAAAGCAAATAAATGTGATCTAGCCCTAAGGTAACCCCACTTTTAATTTTTTCCCCAGCAGAGTCGTCACTTATGTGATATGGTGGGAGAACTAACTTGGTGTTTTGCGTTTTATCGCAAATGTTGCGGTTAGCAAGAGTCGCCACCGACTTTTCTTTTTTCCAAAAGGAAAGGCTGAAAAGAACAGGAAAGACCTTTGAGATTGTTTCTTGAGTTCGGGGGTAGATTATGAAAAGGGAAGGTGTTAGCACCCTTTTTATCCATAGTTATCTATGGGCTCTTGGTTGCTTGCTAGATCACTTGCTTTTGTTTGAAAATATGCTTTGTGTGGTTTTTGAAAGTATTTTGAAAAGGTGTCATCGTTTAGGAAAACTTTGTAATAGTTCTCGTTCGTAAGAACGTATACAAAGTGTTGATCTTTTGAAAATGTTTCATGTTTGAAAAATGTTTTGAAAGTGTTTTGAAAGTATTTTTTGAAAGTGTTGGTGTTTGTTTTGAAAATAAGCAAGAGTGTTTGATTTGAAATTGAGCAAGAAACTAGGAACAATCTATCTACTCAAAAGTATTTGTTCATTTCTTCCTTCCTTTGATATTGCTATCTTACCATTGACTTGGTAAGAAGCCCTATCTTTAGATGTAAAGGGACGGGCGTGGATCATCGTATAGCCATGATAGCAATATTGTGAAATATCTTAGCAAATCTCTTTGAGGGACTAAGATCATTTTGAAAGGCAACATTTGATAGCGTCATCGAAGGACTATGATCTTGTATTTTTGATTGCTTTTTTGGCTAAGATATCCCACATGCATAACATGGCCATTTTTATAAGGCAACAAAGTGGAATTACCCTAAGGGTGTAAGTATGCAAATGTGTTGATTTACATGCATTGTTTTGTCTTGAATTAGGATTTCTAACTTGTTGATTTTAATCTTTCCATACAAACCCTAATTTACTAGCATTTATATAAAGCGATAAATTGCGGAAAATAAAAATACTAAGCTATTACACCATTAGGGGAGGGGTATACAAATTTACAAATGGGGATTTTGCAAGAAAATTAAACCTAATTAACTATTACAATCATATTGAATAAATGTACAAGAATTGAATAAATAATAAGGTATATAAATGCAAATGGAAAAAAAATGATTTTTGTTTGGATTTTTATGAAAGGGGTTAATCTTGACCTAATTAAGAAAATGATTAATTGAAAATTAAACAAAATTAAGTTTAAACTAATTAAGAAAGAAATTAAATTAAAAAGAAATTAAGTTTAAAATGTTTTTAGGTTTTTTATGAAATGGTTTTAGATTAAGGAAAATAATATGGAAATTAATTAATTAAAATAAACCTAAGTTCTAAATTATCTTTAATTAAGAAAATAAAATAAGATAATAATTAATCCTAATTCTAAATATTAATTAATAAAAAGAAATTAATTTGTTAAAAGAAAATGTTTTTGGTCTTTTTGTATTTATAGAGAAAATAAAATAAGTAAGTATAAATAATAAATAAAATATTTTTTGGATTTTTATTAATAAAAAGTAATAATGATAATAATAATAATAATATAAAGAATAATAAAAATAATGAAGAAAACATGAAATAGAAATAAAAATAGAAAATAAATAAAATGGAAAATAAAATAATGGGCCAGGGGTGTAAACATAGTCAGGGGTTAGTAAAAGAAAAAAGATAGCCAGGCCCAATGTTGGAGGGCCCAGGCGCCTGTTTTCAAACCAAAAAAATGGAAAAATATGACTAAAAGGAAAAAGGGTACCACTGGGGCTCAAACCCAGGTCCCTAAGGTGACATGCGCGCGCTTTAACCACTGGGGTGGTGATACATCCGTTAACTTAAACAAAACAATAAATATGTAATATAAATATTGTCCTGAATGTACTTCATCTTCAACCTCCAACCAAAGGATCTGTAACTTATTCATTTCTCTTCCATTCACAAAACTTCCAACATCAAACTTGTTAGAAATTTCCTCACGATTCTGAATATATAAATAACTTAAGCTAATTCTCAAAGATGAGCATGAACTTCTAACAATACCAAATTCTGACCTAAATATTTTCAGAGGTTCAAACTCAAAATTCTCCCTACTCAAGCAACATAAATGAAATTTATGGACATGTATAGTTTCATGGCAATGATATCTACATTTTATCTTCACAAATGCAATCCTAACAATGCCTAAATATGAAGATAGAAGTTCAAGAAAAATACCTCAAAACTAGAAATCGTGAAATAAGTTGGATCTTGATTCAAGGTGCTGTAATGATCAGGTTAGCTTCCTTGAGTCTCTAGGAAGCTAATGCAATTCTTAGCTTGAGTTGAGAGTGGCTGGAATGGTCTGGAGAAGTCCAACCACAATGCTTTGTTTTTGGCTATGGAAGTTGATGAAGATGATGTTACAGTATGCAAACAGGGACAAGGATGGTTTGTATTTGATGCGAGGAAGCTTTTGAAACTAAAAGGCCAAGGAATGCACGAGTGGTTTTGAAGATTGAAGTTCAAAGTCAGAAATGACACAAAAATGGAGGTTTTGTGCAATTTCTGTCTAGAGGGAATTTGGGAGTGCTTAAGGGTATTCAAACTCGCGTCCTAGGTTGTATAATAGTGTGTTGATATATAGGAAAAGGTTTGGAAACTTGAGATGGTCTGAAGTACAAGATCACATGTTTTGGCTTCTTGGCTTGTTTTTGAAGTAAGGTTGACAAACATGGTTTTAATGTATAGTACAAGCATGGTCTGAGTAGTTAGAGGCTCTAGTCAAGTTTCTTATGGCTTTTAGATTGTGTGTGATCAGAAGGAACAAATGCAAAGATCAAGACAAGTTGGCTTTGTGATTAAAGCCTCTTTACATGAATGGAATGGTAACTTTGTGCCATAAATGAAAATGCAACTTGGATAATGGCTCAAATACTTGGACCAAAGCTCTAACAGTTGTGTAAACATTTAATTATGAAGTGAAAAACAAGTTTGAGGTCTGCAAAGCAAAGATTATGCATCCAAGGTGTGGATTAGATCAAATGTTCATCATGAAAATAACTTGAAAAACATGTTTGAAACCCTAAATTCTTGCCTTCGATTCTCCTTGGTCAAACATGATCTCAATGAGTTCTTGGATATTTTGGAAAACTTGCAACATCCTCTACAACCTCTATGTTGGACATTTTTGAAAATTCCTATTGGAACTATGTGAAAATTTTCCATGAAGTTAGGTCAAAATCTTGCCTAAACTAGGGTAAAATTTCACTAAGTTTCCAAGTTTCATGAACATGTATTCTTAAAATAATAACTTGAAATCCATGCATTTCTAGGAGAAGTTGTTTTATACAATATTTTATATCTCACTGAGATCTACAACTTTCATGTTGAAAGTTTCCTTTGAATCATCTTGCATCATGGTGAAAAATTGGCTCAAAGTTGTGAAAAAATATGAAGTTTCCAACACTTAGAAAAAATTCTAAGTTTAGACATTTTGACTTTTCAAAATGAAATCTTGATTTTTTGATTTCTTGATGAACAAATTTCATATTTTGACAGTTTTTGATGAATCATGATCTTTGACACTTGATTTTGACCAAAAAGTCAAAGTTTGACTTTTCAGTATATAGTTGACTTTTGATCAGTTGACTGAAAATTCATCTATCAATCAATTGATCTTGAGCAATGTTTGAGTCATGCCATTAGGTCAAAATGATGCATTTGACCCCTTGAGATCATAACTTAAACCAATCAACCCTTTTCTAGGTCAAAAATCAGAAATTGCCTCTTCTCAACCAAAACCCTAATTTTGACCATTTTGCCCTTTTGATGATCTGATCAAATTTCTTGAGAAATTGTGATCCAAACTTGATCAAATTACATATATAGGTTCATTATGTTGATATGGATCAAAAATTATGAATTTTTACTGCAAATTGACCACAGTTGGCTTTTTCCCCAAATACAGTTGATTTTTAGGTCAACTGATCAATTGATTGAGCAAAAATGTGATCCAAGACTTGAAACTTGACATGAGCAATCTTGAGAGTCCAAAATGATCCATGAAATTAATATGGGGCATTAAAATTTCAATTGTCCGTGTGCAATCTCAAACCCTAATTTTCAGTCATCAGTGCTAGAGGAAGTGTCTTGAGCTGATCAACCCTGTGCAGTCTTGAATCCAAGGGGTCTTGTGAGAGATTACTTGATAAATGAGAGGGAAAATTTTGGGGTACAACACTCATAAACATGTTAAGAAGCATGGAATCAAATCTTGCCCAAAAAATCAAAGATTTCTTGATTAAATCAAAAACCCTAATGTTGGCTCTTTGTGTTAGGAGATGATGACCAAGCTTCAAAACCCTAATTCTTCTGGACATGTTTGAGAAATTCCTTGAACAAAGATGCCTTATATGATGATGAGAAGATGGTACTTCAGAAATTTGGATCATTCAAGCCTCAAATATTTCAATTGACCAAAACCCTAATCTTGAGAAATAAATAGTAGAAATGTGATTCTTCCCCAAACTTTGCAAATTTCCAACTTCTAATGGTCATATGGGATAAATGAGATGTCTTGAAATATAAGAAACCCTTGTAGCTTGAGAGAGTTTAAAGATTGAAGATATAAGATCCTCTTCTGCACTGATTTACCAAATAAACATCTCTTTATAGCCTTGGGAATCAAGATACCCTGATCCTTATCATGAAAATGTATGAGCATGTATGATGAAGCATAAGCCATGAAAGATAAAATGAAGAGGGGAAATTTTGGGGCGCAACACTTGGAAGCGCCTTTCATCAGAAGCAGAACCTGTTTATTAAATCTTAAAAATAACAAACATTAGAATACCAAAATTATTCATACAAACATACTCATTAGTTATCATCAAAACTCAGATAAAATTGCAGAATCAAATCTTGTTCTAACAGTAATCGATTACACTAAAGATGTAACCAATTATATATTAATTCTGCTTGATTCTTTTACTACAATAAAGGGTGGTAACCAATTACACCCATCTTGTAACCGATTACATAACTTGAATTACATATTACACACACACACACAGATATATATATATATATATATATATATATATATATATATATATATATATATATATATATATATATATATATATATATATATATATATATATATATATATATATATATATATATATATATATATATATATATATATATATATATATATATATATATATATATATATATATATATATATATATATAACAAATTTCACCAAATCAAAAATGTTTTGACCGGAACGTATGCCTTTCATATTAAACAAATACATGCGAGAGAGTAAATAAGGAAATGAAAGCTCACACTTTTTACTATTATTTTGTACTAACTAAATTATTTAATATTATAAATTAATTTATTAATTTGTTTGTATTAGTTAAAAAATTATAAATTATAAAGTAATAGATTTATTAATTAAATTAATGTAATTAATCATTTTTAATATAAATTGTGTATAGAATATTTCAGAATTTTTGACTACCGCTATTTGTGTCTTTTCAAAAATTTAATGCATCTTTTTCTTTTCTATTTCTCTTATCTTTCTTTAATATCAAACAATACGCTAAATTTTATATTATTGTTTCGCTCAATTTATAGTCTCTCTTATTTATTTGTTCACACTTTCTCTCCCTGACTAATCAGACCATAACACATATAATATATGAGTCACTTCTTTTACATAATTATTTTACTTAGTCATAATAAAAGTGAAACTTAATCATTCACACTTGAATTCAATAATATTAATCCATATACAAAGAAACAAAGATGGAAAAATTGGTTTTAAAAATTCTGTCAGAGTGAGAGATGTTATAAGATTTATCGTGCAAGTTAATAATATAATTATCGATGATATGTGTGCTCCCTTCACAAGATTCCTTCTGTAGGGTGAAGTCATTGTCAATTTAACCAAGTGGATCACTAAATCCACCTTAATTTATATGATGGTCTATCTTGTTCTCCTCGCGAATGTGTTCTTGAAAAATCTCTAGAAGTCTCTACAATTAGAACTTGTACTAAAACTCTTCATACTTTAACTTTGCTCGCTAAATCATTGATATTTTTCTAGCGATTTACTTGTGGTTGTTGGAACAAGCACAAAACTTGTATGGTGAATCAATGGTCAAATATGGTTAATTGGAAAAGATGAAGTTAAACTGAATTTTAGAGATTAGAGAGAGAGAGTAACTGAGGATAAAAATTGTTATGGAATTAGTCTCAAACACATTACAATAAGGGAGTACATATAGGATACAAAGCAAAACAACTTAGAACCAAAACTGCCCCATAAAACAGTTGAGAAAACTAAAACACGGGGAGGAAATTGATTTCCCAGAATGGGGAAATTGATTTCCTCAACTAAAAACTAGAAAAACATAAACAAACTTAAAACAAAAAATAGTGGGGGAAATCGATTTCCCCATTAAGGGTAATCAATTTCCATTTTGCAAATTTCAGATTTCTGCTTTTCAGAAGTGCTTTTCTGATAAGTTATTTTGACATAATGGTTTCCAAAGCTTTCATACTGCATTTGAATTATTCTAAACTTCCAATACACCACCGTAATTAAAATGTTCCAAGTTCTTCATGCCTAAACTCATCACGAGCTTCTTAAACACCACATTTGTTACACCTTTTGTTAACAAATCTGCAAGTTGTTATTCGCTTCGGCAGTATGCTAACTTAGTTGGTCTGCACACACCAGATCCCTCAAGTAATGAAACCTCATCTCAATATGTTTGCTCCTTCCATGTTCTATGGGATTCCTTACAAGATTAATGGCTGAAACATTATCAATCAAGAGTGTAACAGCTTCTTCAACCTTGTTGGCCAACTCTTCTAGCAGATTCACAAGCCACATAGCCTAACACGCACATAATGACGCATCGATATTCTAGACCTTACAATAAGAGAGTTTCATCACAGGTTCCTTTTTAGAAACCAGGAGATTGGAGCTCCTCCGAACATAAATACATTGTTGTAACCGATTTTAAAATAAGAGTCGGCACCCTTAATTTTTATCCTAAGGAAGGGAATATAAAGGTTAACCCTAAAAAGTTAGAGATTCTAGGTTTTTTGGACTAGTTCTTAGACGAAGGGAAGTTGTTAGGCACCCCTCATCTACCTTGTTCACAAGGATACTAGGATCAGAAGCACAATTTTTAAGATATAGGGTTTTAATGTTTTATTAGGGGAACTTACCACGATTTTAGTCGTATGCCTATGTATCCTCTTATGAGAAATCAGAGTCCCAATTCGTAGTTCGTAGTTGGTTGATGTTTTTTATGGGTTACGAAGATATTTGAATTTCCCGTGTACTTAGTCTACGTGTGTGAATAGTGGAGTTTGTTAGACGAAGTGTGCAGTCGATTTAAATATATTCGTAACCCTTTTTGAAAATTGATTGTGGAATTTATTTTGATTATGAAAATGATTTATTATTGGTTAAATATTTTTTAATGTATTAATTGTAAAAATGTCTTTATTAATGCATGCTAAAAAATATTTTAATGCAAATAAATAAATAAATATTAGATGAGTTTGGAAAAATATTATTTGATTTAATAATGATAATAATAATAATAGAATTTATAAATATATTAATAAAATATAAAAATTTAAAATAATAAAACGCAAGGGGTGTGAATTATGTTAGGCTAGTAAAATTGGGGGGTATGTGTAGCAGGGCCTTGAATTCAGGCCCAAAAGAAAGGGGAGGTATGTTTTTGAGAAGCGCGGTAAAACTAAGGGGTGTGAGCAGTAGGGGCCCAAGTCCAGATTTTGGACTTGGCCCATTAGGCTAGGTGTTTGAATGCGTGTGTGTTAGTGAAACTAAATGGAATTGGGGTGCGAATGGTAATGAGCCTGGCCCAGAGAGGTTTGGGACTCCATTTGGACTCCATGCAGACGGGTGTAGAGTGATTAGGTAGGTGTGCACTTCTGGGTGTTCGATGGAGATCGTACGGTTATGATTGAGAACACATAGTAATACGCGACACATGGGATTATAACACACTATATGTTTTTGTTTTACAAAATATTTATCATTTCATTTTTGTCCTCTCTCTCTCTCTCTCTTAGACCTAACCTTCTTCTTCTCTCTTCTAACCCTAAAAAACAGAAACAACCCTAATCGCCCCTAAGCGGCAGCATTGCTAAACCCTAAACACCCAAATCAAACCCCTACCGCATGATTAAGCTAATCGAAACCACACAAATTAAGATCTAAGCTCAGATATTACCTACAAATCGTGAGCCTTGTGTTGTTATGATTCCCCGATCTACCTTATAATCTCCTCTCTTTCTCCTTGTTTTCGCTGGTGACGACGATAGATGGTGATGATAGTGACGAAGGATGGTGATGTTGATGAAGGTGACGGCGGCAGATTAAGAGTTTAGGGTTTCAGATATTGAAACCCTAAGCTGGAGCGTAGGATTGACAACGACGATGGAAACAAGCTCTCTTTGTTCTTCAAAATTCTTCTGATTCTCTTTCTTTTGTTAAATTTTCCTTTCAATTTTTCTCCTCTTTTTCTGTTTTAGCAATTAGGTTTTTATAGTGTTTAGATTTAGATATATTAGGAAATATATTTGTAATTGTCGTTACTCTCTTGATTGATTAAAGAATTAGGGAAATTAGGTTAGATTAGGGATTTGTTTTTGATTATGTTGTAATTTGTAAAAAGTTTGATTATGTTACAACTTAGTTCGATTCTGCATTGATTTACTTTGATTCAGTTGTATTGATTATGATTGTGTAAAGATTTGATTCAATATCTATTGTAAAACATGCGTTATTTTTCAATTGATCTGAACAGTAAATGTTTTCACATTAAAACATGCGTTATTTTTCAATTAATCTGAACAGTAAACATTTTTTTGTTTTGGATTGTAAGTGCTTCTTTGATTTAGGCTTGAATTGGACCTGTAATGGATCATGTGATGGCCTCTTTAACCAAACGTTTTTTCTCAATTTAATAAAACAATTTATTTAATTTTATAATATAATAGTTCTAATAATATTATGTAACGTTTAATGATGATAATGTTAGCAGAAACAAAAAATATAATTTTTAACAAACAAAAACTGAAATGGGCCAAATGATATTAACTTATTGGGTCACCTAAAAAATGAATTTCCTATACCCCTTTCAACCTTATTCAAAACCCTAATGGGCCTTTCTGGTTTTAGAAAAGGCCAAAGGATTCTCCCTAAAGTAAACCCCCTCCGTACATTTGAAAAGGGCTTAGCAAATACCTTTCTTACAAAAGAAACTGAATGAGCCCTTACTTCTATATGGACCTTTCTGATTTAGAAAAGTCCAAAAAACTCTTAATATATAAACCTTTCAAGATATAAATTGTACTGAAAACAGAACAAAAACCTAGCTTAAACGCAATGCGCTTTTTAAAACAAAATATGAGCTAAAGAGTCATGCATATCCTCTCTAAAAAACCTAATAGACCAATAACTTTTCATGGGCTTTTCTGATTTAAACTCAAACACATTAAAATAAGGGAGTATATATATATATATATATATATATATATATATATATATATATATATATATATATATAATATATATATATATATATATATATATATATATATATATATATATATATATATATAATACAAAACAAAAAACTTCGAACCAAAACCGATCTATAAAACAGCTGAAAATACCAAAACACTAGGAGGAAATCGATTTCTCAAAAGGGGATAATCGATTTCCTCAACTAAAAATCAGAAAAAGTGAAAATAGTGGGGAAAATCGATTTCCCCATTAAAGATAATCGATTTTTATTTCATAAATTTCAATTTTTTGCTTTTCAGAAGTTCTTTTCAGATAAATTATTTTGACGTAATGCTTTCCGAAATTTCTTTAATGCATTTGGATTATTCTAAATTTTCAATAGATTTCATTTCAATTAATCTTTTATTCATGATCATTTTGTGTATTTTCTATAAAAAATGTGGGAAAAAAATGTTATAGAAACTATTATCATAAATAAAACCTAAGTAATCGAATATGTATTATAATTTAGAGTTTTGATCATAAATTCTTGTAAAATAAAGTTAATAAATGCCCTAATTATACAATGAAAAGTCATTTAATTTAAGCACTTATAACTCTCTTTAACTTAAAATTTTGTTAGTCCTAAAAAAATTACTTAAAATAAAATTTAAAAATTAAACAAGTATTGTTTTACATTCGGAGTTTGTAAGCAATCAAGACTTCAAATTTGGAAATTTTCAAATTTACAAGATCCATCTAATGCAAGCTCAAGATATAACTTAAATAGTTGTTTAAATGGAAGTATAAACATAAAAGAATTGCTTAAGTAAAATGAAATTTCAAACCATTCAATCAAATATTAAATTCAACCATGAATCACAATCCTCGCAAAGTGTATTATTTAAGCAAAGTGTTTCTCTCAAATCGTACATTTAGAATCATAACAAGTAATCTTAAGCATAATCGATAAATATGTAATCGACCATATCACTAAAGATTTTCTTTTAAATCATTGTTTTCTATATAATTCAAAAATATCATATATGCGAGCCTTTAATTGTAATGCAACATTCTCCCTTTTACTATATGCAACAACCTTTTGATTATGTGCTTTTGTTTTCATTTGTTTTTATATTTTGATTAATTAAAAAAATATGTTTTTCTTTTCATTTACTACGTCAAAGTTGACTTTTGGCATCACCAAAAAGACAACGCTTTAATGAGAAAACGTTGTTGTAGGTCTTTTAAAAAATTCGTTAAAAAAAAGCGCTGCTACATACAGCTTTTAGAAAGCTCTTTTTAAAAGCGCTGCTAAATGTCCTACCTTAGAAAGCGCTTTATTGAAAAAACGTTGTTGTAGGTCTTTTAAAAAATTCGCTAAAAAAAAGCGCTGCTACAGACAGCCTTTAGAAAGCGCTTTTAAAAAGCGCTGCTAAAGGCCTTAAATTCGCCCCACTTAAGAAAGCGTTTTCTCGTGAAAGCGCTGCTAGATCTTGTATGATAGAAAGCGCTTTTAAAAAGCACTGTCTTAGGTCAAATTATAAAATTAAAATATAAAACTTTCAGAATCCTATTCATTCATTTCAGAACCCTTCTTCTTCGACTGTTTCTTCTCCGACCGTTCCTAATCGTTTCTTCTCCGACCGTTTCTTCTCCGACCAATTCTTCTCCAACCGTTCCTAATTGTTTCTTCTCCGACCGTTTCTTGCTGTTGACCGTCGTATAGTTCAGGTACGTCATTATTTTGTAACATTGTTCTCTTATATGATAGATTTTAAAACAAAAAGGTTTCAGTTTCAATTAGATAGTCGAGTTGATTGTTAACTGCTTACAACTGCATGTATGGTTGCAGTTTCACGATGACCTATTCTCCTTCTTGGAAATTCACTTCTCTTCTCTTTTTGTCAGCTTGATTCTTCATATAATGTTGAGCTTTTCTAAATTAGGGATGTTGTATAATATTATCCCTCACTGTCAATTGATCTCGCACTGGTTGAGGACCTTTAGGATGGTAAATATACTTGGATAATATAGGTGGTCTCTGTTGCTGCTGTTATTAGCTATCAGCTCATTCAATGACTCAACCCATGCCATCATGAACGCACTATAACAATAGAGATTGGAGTATGGATCATCACATCCCTTCTGATTTAAGGATTGAGATCACTCACAAAGCAATGTACTAAATCATAATAGTTAAACCTTTGTCATTTCTCAAAAAAGCTATTGCAACAAATCAATATTGATCGTGTGTGTGTTTCCTTGTATTTGATTACTATGTATTATTATTGGGAAATTGTTGAGGATATGGTGATTCGTATTATTATTGGGAAATTGTTAAGGATATGGTGATTCGTAGTTTAGTCATTACTAAGAACTAATGAGAGATATGATATTATCATTATACCATTAATAAATGGAGTGTTTTAAGAATAAATTAAAATTTTATTATTGTTTTGAATAAGTAAACTAAAATCTTGTTGAAGAGACATTGAAAAGTGAAAAGTTGGATTGATATTGATAGTATGATTGTTTTACAGGTGTAGAGTGAAAGTCTGATTGTTTACACGAATCTTACATTGTGTGGGTCCAGAAGTTGATTGCTTCTCTACAGGTAATTAGTTGTTATTTTACTATAGTTGCGTGAATAATTAACGTTTTTGTTTAGCTTAATTAGTAAAACCATCTGAATGAACTGCTATGGTGGATGAGCATTGCTTGCAATGATTGGGAACTAACTTATTGAATTTGCTATATATAGGGGTTACTTGTGATCAAAGTGTGAAATTCGGATCGTTTCCCTACAGGTAAATTTTTTACATTTTGTTTTTGCTTAGCTTAATTAGTAATATCATGGATAAGAAATGAATGTCTTCGAGTCGATTGACGAAAGAGTACGAGAATGGGGTATCAGAATTCGTTAAGTTTGTTCTGGCGCACGCCAAAGACCCCAGGAGAATGACATGTCCTTACTTGAGTTGCTGCTATGGGAGTCCGGTTGACGCGGTTCAGTTGGCATCGCATTTAAAGAGGCATGGAATTGATAGAAGTTATACATGTTGGAATTTGCATGGTGATAAAAGTAACGGGAATGTTAAATCGGGGGATAATACGACCTATGCTTCAAACGACAATGGCACAGATACATACGATTATGATCGAGTCGAAGAGATTGCAGAAGCACTTGAAGAAGACCTTAAAGATTGTCCCAAAATGTTTGAGAGGTTAGTAAGAGATGCAGAGAAACCGTTGTATAATGGTTGTAAAAAATTCATAAGATTGTTTGCAGTATTAAAGTTGTACAACTTAAAGGCGGGCAGTGGATGGTCGGATAAAAGTTTCAGAGTTATTAGCCCTTATGAAAGATATGCTACCAGAGGATAATCTTCTTCTCGATCGAACATATGAGGCCAAAAAGATGTTGTGCTCTATTGGCATGAGCTATGATAAGATACATGCATGTCCAAACGATTGCGTTTTGTTTCGAAACGAGTATGCATCGTTAAATGAGTGTCCTAAATGTGGTGTCTCTCGATATAAGAAAAAGTTGTCTCCAGCAAAATTCTTATGGTATTTTCCTATAATTACGAGATTTAGACGCATGTATCATAGTTAAACCGATTCAAGACACCTGACTTGGCATGCAGATGAAAGAATTTTTGATGGAAAGCTTCGACATCTAGTAGATTCACCGTAGTGGATGAAAATTGATAATGAGTATCCTGAATTTGGAAAAGAAGCAAGAAACCTTCGCCTGGAATTGTCTACTGATGGAATGAACCCACATGGTATTCAAAGTATCTGGCATAGCACATGGCCTATAATTATTATGATTTATAACCTACCTTCGTGGCTATGTATGAAGCGTAAGTACATGTTGTTATCTATGTTAATTTCTGGGCCTAAACAACCAGGGAATGACATAGATGTATACTTGACACCCTTAATCAAAGATTTAAAGTTTTTGCGGGAGAACGGTGTGGAGGTTTATGATGGGTATAGGAAAGAAAGTTTCAACTTGAGGGCGATGTTGTTTGGAACAATTAATGATTTCCAGCATACGGAAATCTATCAGGGTACAGCATTAAAGGTCAAAAAGCGTGTCATGTTTGTGAAGGTGAAACTGATACGACGTGACTGGACCTTTGTCAGAAGAATGTCTTTCTCGGTCATCGTAGATTCTTAAATTCTAATCATCACTACCGTGGGTGGAGAAAAGCATTCAATGGAAAGGAAGAACAACATAGAGCTCCACCTATATTGACAGGTGATCAAATTTTTGAAAAGGTGAAAGATGTGAGTACTCTGTTTGGCAAGCCTTTTGCAAATACACTTGTCAAGAGTGGATGGAAGAAGAGGTCAATTTTTTTTTGAACTGCAATATTGGAAGTCGTTGTATGTAAGACATTTTCTCGATGTTATGCATATTGAAAAAAATGTATTTGACATGTTATTGGTACGTTACTTAATATACAAGGAAAGTATAAGGATGGCCTTAAAGTAAGGGAGGACATGGTAAACATAGGAATGAGAACTGAATTGGGACCCGTGAAGAAAGGAAGACGAACATATCTACACCTGTTGTTTATACTCTATCTAGAAAGGAGAAAAAAATATTGTGAAGTTTCTGAGTGAAGTTAAAGTTCTAGAAGGCTACTCATCAGATATTAGAAGACTTGTGTCTATGAAAGACCTCAAGTTAAAGAGTTTAAAGACACATGATTGTCATGTTATAATGGAACATTTTCTACCAATAGGTATACGTTCTATTCTTCCAGAAAAAGTAAGAAGCACAATAACTAAACTGTGTTTTTTCTTCAAGTCAATTTGCAGTAAGGTGATAGATCCTGCGATCTTACCAACATTGCAAAAAGAAATAGTTATTAATTTGTGTGATCTTGAAATGTATTTTCCTCCCTCGTTTTTTGACATAATGGTTCATCTTGTGAAAGAGATACAATTGTGTGGACCAGCTTATATGAGATGGATGTACCCTGGTGAACATTATATGAAAATATTAAAAGGGTATGTGAAAAACCAAAGTCGACCAGAGGGTTGTATTGCCAAACGATACATTGTTGAAGAAGCGATTGAGTTTTGTACTGAATATCTATCAAATGTTCAATCAATTGGACTCCCAAAATCTCATATTGTTGAAAAAAAAGAAGGTAAAAAGTTAATTGGAAATAAAGTTGTGACAATATCAAAGGTCGAACGGGATCAACTGCATTTGTATGTTCTGCATAATGAGTTTGAGGTTGAGTCGTATGTTGAAATGCACAAGGGTGTTCTCCGAGGTTTAAATCCGAATAGAAATGAGAATTGGATAGTACGAGAGCACAATCGAAGTTTCATACCATGGTTTAAGGAACATATTTATTCAAAGTATTGTTCAGATCCCGCTTCAATAAGCGAAAGGTTGAGATGTTTAGCATATGGTCCAAGTTTGGTTGTCTTTTCTTATAGCGCATACGCAATTAATGGATACACATTTTATACCAAAGAACATGATAAAAGTACTATGCAAAATAGTGGTGTCACCTTGGTAGTTAAAGCAATGCACATATCAGGTGTGAAGGACTTAAACCCTAAATTTTCAATTTTGTCATATTTTGAGGTTATCGAACGCATTTGGGTGTTTGATTATGAGAAGTTTCAGATTCCTATATTTGGTTGCAAGTGGGTTGAAAATAATAATGGCATATGAATGGATAAGTCAGGATTTTTGCAAGTGATTCTTAATAGGGTGGGGGTACAAAGATGAGCCTTTTATTCTAGCCTCTCAAGCTAAACAAGTGTTCTATGTCACTGATCTGACAAGTACGAAATAGTCTATAGTGCTTTTATCTAACAAAGTAATTGATGAAAACATTGAAGATCAAGGTGATATTGATGTTGAGATTGAATCGTTTACTAGAAATGATGAAGATGAGAATATTATAGTGAATGAATCATATATTAGAAATGATCATAATGACGGTATTTGGATCAATCCAACCATCCGCGTTGTTAAGAGACGAGTAGAACATAATCCTACCAAGAAAAGAAAGAGGCGTTAGTGAAAAAGGTAAGGGTGTTTACCATTTCATTTTTTTATATTTCCTTAGTGGATTTTTATATTTGTCATTTCATTTTTGTTTTTTTCTTCATTGTTAGATCAATACAAGTATTCCGCTCTCAAAGAGAAGCTCGAGTATCACGGTCTAGATCAAGCAACATTACATGGATCAAAATGGAGGTACATTAGTTTTCACAATTTTGCTTATAATAGTGATGCTACTTGATAAAACAAGACAACTATACATTCTTATTTGTTTTTCTATGTAGTGTGCTCAACAGCGTAACAATATAGATTGCAGATACTTTGTTTTGAGGTTTATGAAAGAAATCCTTCTTTTGAATCGAATAGAGATTCCAATCACGGTATGAATTTATAACTTAGGATTTATTTTAATATTTATTGGATATTTCATATAATTTATTACTTTTAACTAAATCATGCATATTATGTTTTGTTATGTAGTACTTTGATGAATGCAAATGTGCTCATTACACGAAAAATCAATTGGAAGAAATCAAGGAGGAATTGTGTGAATACTTTATTCAGAAAAGAACCATATAAGGTATTGGAAGTTGAAAAGTGTTATGAAAAATTTTAATTGTGTTGGACCCAAGTTAGTTTAATTGACCGTGTTGTTCTGTTCATACCTTATTTGCAGGATCAAGACCGTCCGCTCGTCAGATTTTGGCGATTTTAGGCTGAAACGAATTTAGCACATATCATATATAAGCAGATTCGAATAAAAGGTTTTGTTGTACTTGAGTACTATCTGTTGGCTCCTAAACTCGACACCCTTGTTTTATTAATATAAGCCATTAATCATGAGGGATGGTTTTGACCAGCTGATTCTGTCGAAATGCTCATCAGAAGATGGAAAGGTACTTAGAGAATTTCTTCTAAGTAGGAATCTTCTTGCCTTCGACGTCGAAGGTGCTTCTCGATAAAGGTGTTCGATGCTCAGAGTGGAACGGTTTGAGATTCAAATGTTTGGAGGGAAAACGGTTCCCAGCGGTTACCAAGTGCAACGTGCCAAGATCAGGAGCGTCGAATGCTATGAGCGTGCCAAGTGGAGTCATCTCGAAGCAGCGTAACTGCCCGACGGTTACTTGAGATGTGTTTAGTATAAATATTAGTTGTTCACGTAGTTTTTCGCGTGTGTTCACAATTATATACAAGTCACTCATATAGATTCAATTACCCAGTGTGAGCGAAAGAATTGTTGAGAATGTATGTGTGAAACACCACTTTAATTAATCAAAGTCATTTATTTTCCAAAACTTTACTGCCTCTTCATTTACTTTTCCAGTCGAAGCCTTTATTCAAAGCTTTCTTTTATTCTACCAAGTTTTCTTCTTCATGCAATTTACATAAAGTATCTTTATTTTCTTGTCATTAACCATCATTAAACTTAGTCAAAACCCCAAAAATCAACCATGTCTTAGGATCAATCTGATCGATCCTGCGAGTCACCAAATAAGTAACCTTTTGGAAGATCAGCGGTTGTTTACCAATTCCCACGGTAAACACTATCACCTTTATACGAAATTCTTGAAGGTTTTCTTGTAACAGTCATAAATTTGTTATTCGAAATAGTCATAAATTTATCCTTATTATAATGCATCATCCTCCTACTTAGTAGCAAACATGTGAATTGAATTATAATAGTGTTTATATTTTGGTATATAATAGTATATAATGATATTATAATGGTATATACTGTCTTTTTTTGTATGTAACGGCTTCTTTGTTGAAATAAAGGGTCGTTGAAATGTAAGACTTGAAGTACAGATTTATGGGATTATTCCCAAAAATATGTCTTCTAAAAAACTAAGAATACGCAATGTTTTTATATAAAAAATACTTAAATTTACGTGAAGCAACGAAAGCGCTTTTTAGGAAAAAGCGCTACTAAATGCCTACTTTAGAATGCGCTTTTCTTAGAAAAGCGCTACCTAAAGATGTCTTAAAAAATACATTAGACAACACTTTTGAAACGCTGTCTAAAGAGGGTCAATAGAAAGCATTTTTTCAGGAAAAAGCATTGCTAGATGCCTACCTTAGAAAGCGCTTTTCCAGGAAAAGCGCTGTTAAAGAATACATATGACAGCGCTTTTTCGTAAAAAAACATTGTCTAGACCTACGGCAGCGCCACCATAGGCAGCGCTTTTAAGCGCTGCTAAAGGGAAAAAAAGCCATTTTCTTAAATTTTTTTGGCGTAGTAATTACCAACAAAACAATAACTATATTTTGTTTCAATAGTGTAAAATACTTTATACCTTTACACCTATATTTTACATTAATTAAACCATTTCTCAAGATTCCTTTAAATAAAATTTGTATATTATCTGAACATATTTTTATAAGTAATAATTTTTTTTTAAAATTTATTGAATAATTAATGTATTTAGTATAAAATAATAATTAAATATAATATTTATTTAATATATAATTTTTTTTGTTATTTATAGATGTGTCTGAAAGATATATATATATATATATATATATATATATATATATATATATATATATATATATATATATATATATATATATATATATATATATATATATATATATATATATATATATATATATATATATAAAGTTATATATATAAAGTTATAACTTTTTTTATAGTTTAATGATTATGTAATCTATTGTCACTTAGATGGATTAGGTTATAGATATGATATGTAGAATCTCATGTAACTATTGAGATTTCGACACTGGGACAGCAAACTACATCGCGGGTTGGACACTTTGTCTTATTTTGGTTTTTCAATGACACTTCTTTGTCTTAGTTACACTAAATCTTAACTTGTTCTACAAAGGGGCGCATACTTAGGCCAATGATATGGGTAATTAAATAATGTGTTTGTATGTAAATGCAGCTAATCTTTGACTAAGTAAATAAGCAAAATTGTAGGCACGTGTTAAATTCATATTTCTTTGTCAAATTCTACGTGGGTGAGATCATCACTAACTCTAATTTCCTTTTTTTTTTTTTTTTTTTTTCTCTTTTACCAGTTTTCTTACCGTGAATAACTTCTCTAGCTTTGTTTTTACACAATCCTCTAGCCTTTCTTTAAGGAGAAAAAGATATGTGGACACCATAAGAGATGTCCGACACCGTATCACACCGTATTTTTATACCGTTTTCAATTTAAATTATAATTTTTTTTTATTAATTAAATTAACACTTCTTTTACGGTATTTCAATATGGTGTAGAGGTATATGGTTGTTTAAACTTAGGAATTCAAATGTTAAGAAACTTTTTTTTAAATAACTAAAATTTTTAATTTTAATTCTTAATTAACTAATTTTTTTCTATAATTTTCAATCTAATTATATTTAAAAAAAAAATAATAATTAAAGAAGAAACGCCATTTGAATTTGTATCACCTTTTTTTTTTTTTACTTTTTCAATTACATGCGGATATACATGAGAATTTGACATTATTTGAATTTACTTGAGGATTTACCTGCGCGTATTTGTTTGTAGGTAAATTCGTAGGAATATCTGCAAATAAATTCGCAAGTAATATCAAATCCGCAGGTAAATCCACAGGTAATTGAAAAAAAATATAGGATGCACCAATTCAAGTGGCGCCTTCTCTTTAATCTATTTTTTTTGTTTGAAATATGGTTAGATTGAAAATTATATGAAAATATTGGTTTGTTGGATATTAAAATTGAAAATTTTAGTTATTTGAGAAAAAATTTAAACATCACTAATCTTCTTTAAATAATCTTTTCATGTTAAACTGTATATGTATTGTTTTTTTTTATTATAAAGCAGATTTAAAGTTCAAAAAGAAAGAGAAACTACACTAAAACATTTTTAGCAATAATAATACTCTTCTCATCATCAATCAAAATGGTGATTGACAAAAAGGTTATTTTTTTAGATTAATTCGGACAAGTCTCAAAACAATAAAACATTTTATTCAATGAGTAACTATAACTTGTTAGAGCATCCGTCAATCGATTGACTTTCCGATAAGAGTGATTTATAACCACTTCCCACTTGAAATCCAACATTCTATAAATATTATGAACAATAGCCCTTCCTTGAAGATTACTATTCTTTTTATTCGTAACATCATTGACAACTTCAATAGAGTCAACTCTCACCTCCACTTTAAAGAAATTCATTCGTCTAAACCAATTTAAGCCCTTCAAATAAACCTCATACCTTTGCTAAATATGCATTCCATCTACCAATAAACTTTAAAAAACCTATTAACAATTCTCCATCACTCCCTCTAATAACACCACCACAATCAACAATGTCATCTCTACAAGCTCCATCAATATTCAAACAAACCCATCCAACATTGGGATGGGTCTAACCAACCTGAATGGTGGTATGCCAGCCCCTGTCCTCAATTTGCATAACTTTATCTTCTAAATTAACACCATTCAACATTTTCCTAACAACAATATCTTTTCTAATAGGACGAATAAAATCTTCCTCATATTTCTCCTTGTTTCTCCAACTCCAAGAAACATGCCAAGCCATAGCCCAAAACCGCTCAAATAATCCTTTGAATTCCTTCTACTTTTGCTCTCAATATTCATAGAAATCCAATCATTTAATTTGTGAGTGAAAATCTATATTTTTTACTAATATTCATAACATTTATCCTAAGAGGCTTGAAAAGAGAACAATCACGAAGCACATCCAAAATTGTTTCCGTACAGTCTTGACAGTAAATACATTAGTCAGTTCCTAACCACATATGATATTTTCTTTCATTTGTCAATAGCCTTTCATGTTTATCAAGCCAGATAAACATTCGAACTCGTTCAGGGACATTCAATCTCCACATAGCATGCCAAGAACCATCTATCTCGTCACTATCAAAGCCACACAACGCATGATACATCATTGAAATAGAGAAAATTCCCAAGCATTCTCTTTACAAATCTGCGTATATGCATCATTACTGTCACCAAGAGAAAGAAGAGTTGTCATCTTTGATGTTATCGATAACCACATCGAAAGCACCCCCCAAATCCAAGATCCATCACCCTTAAGCACCTCAAACAACTTAACACTTTTCAAATGTTCTGGAATTTGAATGTTATAGTCCACTAATCGCATGACTTCTTTAATCCACACATCCTTGCAAAAATCAATAATTCAATTGTCCCCAATTGTCCATCAGTTATGATAATTCAAAAGAGGACAAAGTTTGACTATAGCTTTCTACAAATGAGAATCAAATGCCTTAGCAACAACTCCTACTGTATTAGTATGGTGCTTATACTTTCCAACCATCACTTTACACCAAAAATCCTGAGAACCCGCTTGAATTGTTCTTCTTAGCTTTAGAATATATGTTTCATTCACCTCTTGCAACCTTCTTAAACCTAAGCCACCATTCTAGTGAGGTCTAGTTACCATCTCCCAACCAACAACATGGTATCTACTCCTTTGATCAATATATCTCCATATGAACCTATGTCGAATTCTATGAATTTCATCGATGCAACCCTTAGGAATGACATTTGTCATCATAGGCTATATCATCATAGCTTCCAACACACTCTTCTCTAACGCCACCCTTCTAGCTAAGGCTAACAGATTGGCTTTCCAGTGCATGAGCTTCGCATTCAATTCATGTTATACTCACACCTTGACAACATCATCAATTCATAACAACGGGTTATCAACACACAATTTATCAACAATTATAATTTAATCACATCATTATGAAATGTCACATAAAATGTAATGCATCATCATAGACTCATACATGTGGTACAAAAACATCACTGATGACTCAGTCACCATTATCTTAAAAAATCCCCACCATATGATTGATTCCCGCTTGAACTCAGAGCACTTAACTGTTGCACCCAATCCAAACTATGGTATTATTGCCTTCACTGGACAATCGTCCTATCATCTTCACTAGATCGAAGTCATAACTTAACTGGACCGAAGTCCTAACTATGTCGTGAATGCAATGATGTGCACCAATATATTTAATACAACCATGACTAGTCACCACACATGACCATTCATGATGCATCACAAACACCATCATATCATCATAGTAATCAAAACAATCATCATAGCATCATCATAGTAATCTACAAAACATCACAACATTATTGTCATAGACAAAGCATCATCATAAGAAAGGAATCATCATAAACAAAATATCATTGTGATTCAACGCGGGGAACCTATATCTATTCTAACTTAGGTCTCAGAGATATAATCCATAATTCTTCTTTTTCCTCATATAATTAAAGTTCATTACATTAGTTATCCAACGCTTCAAACGAGACCTCAATCCGAGCTCTAGAATTAAAGTTATGATCATTTTAAGATTTCTAACTTGGACAACCAATTCTGCCTTCCGCCAACTGGCGACACACTTTTGTCGCCTAGAGACGCTACCTTCGCGTCACACTTCTCTCGGTGACACTAGGACCGATGCATTACAGAAACTATCTTTAATCTACCTTCCTTCGCTGCCACCTTCGCTTGGAGAAGCTTTGTCGCTTGATGACAAATCCTCTATCGCCCGACGATCTTGTGCGAACAAGATTTTCCTGTTGTGATTTCCTGCATAAACCAGTCCAATTCTCTTACGGTTTTATCATGTTACAGGTCCTAAAACACCATCTAATCATAAAGTTTCATCATCTATCAACAACCTATAATTCTATACTCAATATACATAAATTATACACCATTATTCATCACAAATTCATCAATTTCTCATCAAACAACACCAAATCACCATCTACCAAAACCTAAGGCAATCCACCAATCATCTAAATCTTAAATTAAATATAATAACAATGATAAAACTCCCCTTACCTTTGATTATAGAAGCAATCCAAATTCTCTTTGGTTCTCTACCGAAATCTCTTGCCTCTTTGTTCCCTAGCCTCCTTTCTATACAACGTCAATTTCTTTCTCCCAATTCCATAATCGTTCCACAATGACTTTTCCCCCCTAATTCCTTGTATAACCTTTAGACCCCTAATATCAAACTTCCCACTGTGTCCTTACTTATTTTAAACTAATTACCTTCTTGTCTTTATTTTCACTACACTTCTATTATTTTATTTTTCCCAATTAAAATAATTATAAATAATTATTCTAATTATTCCAAAATACTAATAATCCTCTTAATCAGTCTAATTCTCACTATTCTACACATAACAACCCATCATACATCATAGTCATCCAAACATCATATTCAAACATCATATTTATCTCAATCATCATGGTAAACTTCATATTCAACATAATATCACAAATCACTATAAAGGATCACATATAATCATCAAGACATCAAACACTTCACACTGACTCATATAATCATGCTAAATTAATCAATTAAATAATTAATCTAGAATTCAGGGTGTTATAACTCTCCCCTACTTAAAAGAATTTTTGCCCTAAAAAATTACCTAACAGAAAAAACATTGGATAAGACTCTCTCATCTGATCCTCGTGTTCCCAAGTCCAACTTTCACCAACTGGTCCGCCCCATAATACCTTCACTAAGGAAATGTCCTTGCCTCGTAATTTCTTTACTTCCGGCCTTCTATTCGCAATGGTAATGCCTCAAAAGTCAAGTTATCTCTCACTTGTATATCATCCATTTGAATCACATGCGAAGGATCCAAACTATACTTTCTCAGTTGAGACACATGAAACACATCATGTAAATTCGCGAGTGACGACAACAAAGTAATCTGATAAGACACCTCATACCAAATGACTCTCACCATTTGATTTAGAAAATTCTGTTGGAAGATTTTATTAGTGGGTCGAGATCCACATTTTACTTTGTTTTAAGTCAACGTTAGGCTGATTACACAAGACTAGGTTATTTAGTTAGGAACTCTTTCCAATTGTATCTCATACAATTCTCGAATATTTTCAGTTAGGTGAATAACTCCTTATTCTAATCCATCATATGAATCATTCCTAACTCTTGCTTCTAAACATGTATAATCATATTATAATTTGTTTAGTTAAGTTTGACTCAGTGTTTTAGCAATTGGATATTAGATTTATCTCATCACACCTTACTAATATAGAACATGCACCTCGTGTTAGGTGAAACCTGCTTTGTTCGATACTAGTCTTGATGAGTGCTAAAACTTGAAGAGCATAAACTTAATATTCTTTTTGAGGGAATTTGTGGTTAGTTTGATCTCACCGGCTTAACATGCAAATCTCTCTCACATGCATCAACATACAAACACATGCATCAACATACATATAAAAGGATACAGTTATGACACCTAGTGCAATTGTTCTCCCAAGCCAATAAGAGAAACTAAGCTAACCTAATAATGATCTAAACTTCTCCAAGAAAGATCTCCAAGGTTGTCCTCATTTGATATTGTATTCTTCTCTTTCTTCATAACATTACATTACATAAAATAAAACTCGTTTTACATACGAGGGAGTGAGATCAGAAAAGAAGTTACATCAAGAGATTAAGAGAGAGGCATGACATGCAGGCCATATTTTAAAATCCCAAAACAAAATAAAGGAAAACTAAGGCCATAACTGATCACCATAAGACAACAATAATAAACACACTTTTATTATTAGTTTAGATTATGTTAATTAAATAAACCAAATTAAATTTTGGCGATTAATCACACTACGTAGAATTAGCTGAGGGTCACACTATGCAAAATTTTAATGAACAATTTATTTGAAATCAACATCGTTTTTCGCACAACTTTTGTGCATTCACAACCTTAATCGCATAACTCTGCGACAACATAACCCTTTTGTCGTCATAAACCCTAATGCAACAATTTCATACCGTCAAACACACCTCGATTCATAATTAATTATGATTGATCAACACGCCATTGATTCACCATACTAATGTCGGATTCTGAAGCAAATGAACAATGATCGCTCAAAGGAATAATAATCATTAAGTGTTTGAATGAACGAAAAATAAACAATATATCCTATATACCATCTTTGCATCAGAATTACTTATATCATATACAAAGTGATCGATCTTATTTGTGTAACCTAGGGATGATCAATGTATCGCTGCTTCACCATACTAACATCGAATTCCGAAGCATAGTCAACATAAATCATCCAAATCGTACGCAACAAATGCCAAATTTTATTACTCGTTTATTATTCAATTTATTTTGTGTTTTAATCGAATCAAAACAGAAAAGACAAAATAAATAACTATCAGATCCATGGTTTCATAAGTGGCTCTGATACCACTGAAGGAAAATTGTGATACAATATGCAGCGGAAATTAAAATTTTCCTTTAGTGATCTTTACGAATGGGCAAGGTCAGTGATAGAAACTATTAACTCTCGTGGAAATTTAGACCTTTGATGTTGTGATCACAAGTGTTGGTGAAGAAAAACGCCTATACTCAGTCCACACGAACAAATTGCTTACGGTCAAGTGCTAGTAGCTTACAAACTAAAACTTTGAGTGAGACAGTGAGAGAAAATACGACTAGGATTTCAAGACCAAACTTTCATCAAGATAAAATGCTTCAGCATAAGGGTTCTATTTATAGAACCACTTGTGTGGGCTGCAAGCTAAAGTCCCAATTAAGGATGCAAGCTAAAAGCCCAATTTAGCTTACAGGCATTATACCTTATGATGTATCGTATATCACTTAAGCGCGTGGTACCTTACCACATTCCATTTTCCACTTAAGCGTATTTTACCTTACAGTATTCTACAATTCTCTTAAGTGCACCGTACCTTACGGTGTTCCTTATTTACTCTATCTCTAATCAACTTATTCTTATGTGTGTGACCCTTTAAGTTTTCATGACGTTGGCAATTATATTAAATTACACATTTAACATAATAAACAGTAAGCGGTATCTAGCAACACATCACTGCTACCCAAGTCATGATATGTCTTGTTATTTGCCAAAACCTTTCCGTGATAATATTTGTGTGTACAATTACCTTTTTGCCCATATGTCCATATTAAACACATGGCATAGACTGTGCCACCCTTGTCTAGTTCAATATTGGGCCCTTAGACATTTAACATTGTATACAGGATATGAAAATTCCATATAGGTCACTCATGTCCCTCAGTATGCTTTGTGTAGTATACATTAATTGTCTTTATGGTCATCTAGTTACAGATGATTTTTGATCATCAATAAAGTACTTAACTCTATATCTAGGATCTATAGTGGTTTCAGGTCGAAGGGCGGTATACACCATTATCACCATGAGAATAACTTACGACACCTTGCATAACATTCTATGTAATATTCTCATAGCGGGTTAATCTAGTATAAGATCAAAATAAAAATTGCCACCATGCTTTATTGTTTCCAAAAGAATGGGAAAAGAGCGAATAACCCAAAAGAGGGGGGGGGGGGGGGGAGATTCTAGGTAAGGGGGTTGGTTATGAAAAGGGAAGGTATTATCACCCTAAATATCTACGGTACTCTGCAGGAACTTCTTTGTAAAAAATATGTATATTTTGGCTATAAAATGTTGTATAAAAATATATTGTGGTGATGAGAAAAGAAGTTTTTTTAATGATTTTTGCACCCTCCGCGGTTGCGAATCTTTAGTGCCTACGTACCACCTTTCTTGCAATAGGTAATCAGAGTACACGTAGTTCCTCTTTGAAAATTTTAAAACACATGTGTGTTGGTTAATTTTATGAGATAAGACATCACCGTCATTGTCCGTATGGAAAACATACTTACTACCCATAATTATGAGAAAGGAGAAATTGCATCATCTCAAAGTGGAGGATATGGCTTGGATTTTAAAATCAACAATGTATCGCTCAACACCCAAGTGGAAAATATCTCTCTTCACTACATATTGTAGAAGTATAGTTGTTTGCATCACTACAAAGATTGACAAGAGTCCAATCTTTTGAGAAAAGTTTTTAAAGATAAAAGCCAAAATGGAAAAATAGTTTGAATGATATTTATTGACTTTTAGTATTTTCACAAAAATGTCAAAGTATTGTTAAGTTGATTGAAATTTGTTTAAGAAATAATTTTTGAAAATGCATGGACATAAGTCCAATTTTATTATGAAAGTGGTTCAAGTTTTAAAACAAGAAGAGTTTTCAAAAGGAGAGATAAGATTTTTGAAATTAAAGAAGATGGGAGGAGATGAAGGTACTATCCTAAATCATAAAGGTAAAAGCTAGGGAAAATGAACCATCTAACCAACAAGAAGCCAACATTTAACACAATGAGTCAATGAAGAATTCTCATCCTTTGGATTTAAAACCAAACAAGATAAAATGATAAACCTCTTAAGAAAACCAAGCTCCAATTGTATTAAGTCTTCACAAAAATTGGGCAGAGTAACAGTTGTACACAGATGAATTCCATATTATAGACAAAAGGTGTAATGATAATAACATGCACATAAAACAAACAACCAACCCAATGTCTTGGGGTAAACCCTAAGAACTTCTGACAAAATAACAATCAAGGTCACAAGGTCTCAAGGTAGGCCACAACTTCTAATCCTAAGTCCAAAAAGTCTATAACTCAAAAATGCCAAGGATAGTAATCAAATAGTCCAAGTAACATTAAAGTTTTTTAGGGTTTAAGTTGGTTATTAGGTATCTTCAAAAATAAAGTGAAAAAGCTCAAGTGAGCAAAATAAAAAGACTTAAACTAAATGCCCAAGTGAGCAAAGATGAAAAATAACATGAAATGTAAATGCTAAAGTAAATGGTACATAAAGTAAAAGCATAAAATAAAAACATAAAATAAAGTCAATTATTAGGAATTAGTGGTAAGTTGGATGACCATCTTGAAACTTGTATTTGGAACTCATTAGAGGATTGGTAGAAATAAATCCTCTTAACAACAAGTTGCATTTGCTTTTTATCAAGTATGTCATCCATTTAAGAATCTCAAAGTAATACTTAATGATTAATGATGTTTAAGTGATCCACTTTGACCAAAAATGATGAAGTTCCATTAGAGGATTGGTAGAACCAAAGTCTCCTAATAATGGATCTCAAGGTTATTGGATCAAAGGGTTCAAATTAACATACTTGAGCTTGCAAATATAGGTTTGGGCCACGAATGATCATTTTCTCAAATCGGAACAAAATTTAGCGTTATGTTAAGCAATCATAAGCCGACTTATGTGGAAGCGCACCTATTTTGAGGCTGGTCAATAACAATCTATGTACCTCATGTTGTGAGACATAATATGTAAATCATGCTCCAATAACATTTGGTACAACAAGAATGGGATAAGATGGAGAGGGAAGGGGAAATGAATAAACCATATTTGAACCAAAAATTTAATCAAATTATTATTAAAATCATTCATCCATTTTATGGAGTTAGACACAACACCATGGATCCAATGATGTTAACAAAGTTTATGATCAACATTTCAATCCAAGATCAGCCAAAATATTATACAAAGATAAAATTGTATAAAAAATAAAATGAAAATGGTTTTATTAAAATGATTATAAAATATAGAAATAAGAGAAAAAAAATAGTAACTATATTCAAATTAATCAAGAAAAAATAAGTAAGAACATAGAAAAATCATAAATGAACTCAGATATTTTTATAAATTTTTTGGTAATTGTTTAAAGTCAGGAGCTATTTTTAAAAATTAAAAGAAATAGGTAAAATAAATCAAAAATGATGAAAAATAGTAAAGTCAGAAATAAAAAATAAATGAGGTCACCAATATTTGTCATAATGTCATTGGATCATTCCCTATTTTTTTTCCAGAATTTAAAAATGAATAAAAGTATTTTTAAACATTTAAAACAATTCCAATAAAGTGAAAAATTATAAAAAATATCAAAAAAAACAAAATAAAATTGTGAAAAAATCAAAATCAAAAATAGAAAAATCAAAATTATTTTCCATAAATTTTTTATATATTTTGGAGTTAAAATGAATTTTCTATGAATTTTTGAAATTTAAAACAATTAAATATAAAAATCAGAAATGAAAGATAAAGTAAAAAATATGTGGACCATTGGATGAGAGTCAAAATGCATTAGTAATCAAACCCAAGAGATCTGGCGCGTTGTTCATATCATAATCATTACTGGATGAATCACTGAATCAATTATAAAATAAGAAATTCAAAAAAATCTAAATGGCGTTGTTTCATTGGTTGAAGGATGATACGTTGGTCATCTTCAACCTCCATTTAGTCTCAAAACCAGATCGTTGAAACTGTAAAATTAGAGCTCGAGACCGGTACCATCCGCTTCGTCTCATCAAGACGAAGACAACTACACCTTCGCGAAAAATTTATATAAATTGTAGCTCAAAAAATTTGGAAGAGAAGTTTTGAAAAGGGATTTGAAATTCCAGGGTCAAAATAAGCTTCCATTTATAAACAAGTGTTGCAATTAGAACTAGGATGATGAGAGCTTCACGATAGTATCAAAGTTTGAGAGAATTGGTGAAGGAATCTACCTATTGAAGTTAAGTTGCAGAGCTCTGAAATTGGACTTGGATAGCACGATTCAAGGAGTTTTAGAGCTTAATTCTTCTTCAGTTAGCTTCAGTGAGGATTAAGGAAGGTGAATTGAGAAAGAGAAATGATTGAGAAAGGTTGTAAGAGGAAATTCAAAGTTGCAAAAAATTGAGTTCAAGATGAAGTTTGGCAGGGTGATTTTGGCTCTCTAAGCTTGAGGAAATGAATGAGAGATGACCCTCTATTTATAGGGAATCAAATGGAATGCTCAAGCGTGTGAAATGATGAACTTTGCAGGGAAGTCGTGTGAAGTTGCAAACAAGAAAAGTGTGACTTCTATTTTGATCAAAACTCATCCAAACTTTGCGTTTTAATGTGCTAATCATTTCTGGAAGTTCACTAAACATGTTTAGAAGAAAAAACACGCAGCAATTTTGTGATTAGAGGCCAAAACAAATATTTCAAATTCCTGACTTGATAAAAAATTCAGTTTCAAATTGCCAATTTCAAACCAATGGCATTCTCAACTCAAGGGGTCTTAGGACCTGATTCTTGAAGCTTTAGAAAGATAAGGTTACAAGCTTTGTAATGTGAAAAGAATAGGAACAAATGGTTGCTTGATCTGAAAGTTGCAATGAGTCAAAGTTGGGAAAAAGAAGTTGACTTTCCGTACTTAGAAAATTTCTAAGTTTTTTTTCTTCAAAAATGACTTATAATGTCTTGCATCCAAATATGGCCTTCCACTTTAAATTTTCTCTTGATCAAAAAAGATGGAATGAAGTAGACCTCTTGAATGGAATTTTGAAACTTGAACCATTCAAAATATTCAAAAATTGAGAGAGTTATGACTTGTTGAAGTTGGAAAAATTCAAGAAATGACCTATAATCTTTTGCATCCTTAGAGCATCTTCCATCCATTTTCAAGCTTTGCACATGAAAGAAAGGTTGAAGTTCACATCTTCAAGATCATTATGGAAAAATAATGGGCTCAAGGTGATAAAATTTTATCAAGTTATGGTCATTTGAAGTTACATAAAGGAATTTGAGGGTCCATCTAGAGGACTTGTAATCTTTCTTCACCATCAAGTTTCTTCCATACAAAATTTCTTTGAAACTTTTGAAGTGATTTGTTAATAACACTTTTAAGAGAAGGATGTCTTTGGAATAACTCAAAAATAACAAAATATGATCAAGATATAATCCTTTGAAGTTTAAAACCCTAGATCCTAAAGCCATAAAATGCCTTGGAGAACCTTTGCAACTTTGACCAACCTTATTGCACAAATACTTTTGTTATGTGATTATAAGTTGTTGAGGATGATGAGGAAAAACTATTGCAACCAAAACCACTTCCACATCTTGAGAATTGAAGGAGATGTTCACCTGTGATCATCAAAATCAAAGACTTGTTCAATTGAGTTAAACTGCTTCAATCAACCCTTGTATTTTTGAACTAAATCTTGACAAATTGAGGCATGATAAATCCTGAAATACTTTGTCATGATATTAATTCCAAACATCTTTAATGATGAGGCTTTGATCTCAATGTAGCTTTGTTGAGGAAGGCATAGAAATGAACTCATGAATCCATAGATCAATCTTGATAGAATGTATTATGCTTTCACCTACATCATCAATAATTGGGGCAAACACTCATTGTATTTATTAGTTAAATGATAATCATTCCAAAGAATAAATGATCATAAAGTACAAGTCAAGGTGCCTTGTGATTCCTCCTAGAGAAAAGCTAAAGATAGGGAGAAGAACCAAACCCTAATGTGTTATCTTATTGTGATTGAATTGATGTGATATGATGAAGGGATCTTAGGGGCAAAAATTGGGGTACAACAGCTGCCCTTATTTAAGTGTCTTCTATCCGGAGATACGAAGGTTAAAATCTTCGTGTCAACGCATTTGAAGATACTTAAATATAAAATAAACCCTATTTTTGGCCCTAAGATACCATGCAATGCTTATGATTATGAGTGCAGATGAACAAATCTAGAGGGACGCAAGACACCACTGGGGATGTAAAAGGTAAAAGAGGAAACAAAAGAAAACTTGACCAGGAAAATAAATCACTGGTGAAGAAAAGACAAGACTCTGTTGGGGTAATGCCCAAGAGAGGATCTAAAGCGTCATTAACTCAAAAATTAAGGAGAGAGAGTGAAGGATAGCGGTGACCGACAGGTAACCATGAACTACCAACTTACTGAGGGGATAGAAAAAAAGTAACGTCGACCCACTGGGGAAAGTAATGGTAAGATAACACTAGTAACTTTCAAGATGTACTTAGTACTCATTACTGCGAACAAATGAATTTCTTCAAAATAATAGAATCTTCAACGACGAACCACCTTCCATAATGACAAGTCTACCATCCATCGGAAAAAGATTTCAACAATGAACTACCTTCCATAATGAAAAGGCTTCCATTCATTGGAAAATAACATCTCAACAATGAACTACCTTCCATAATGACAAGGCTACCATTCATTGGAGTAACAAAATCCCAGCAACAAACTACCTTCCATAATGATAAGGCTACCATTCATTGGAGTAACAAAATATCAACAATGAACTACCTTCCGTAATGACAAGGCTACCATTCATTGGAGTAACAACATCTCATCAACAAACTACCTTCCATAATGACAAGGCTACCATTAATTGGAAAATAACATCTCAACAACGAACTACCTTCCATAATGACAAGGCTACCATTCATTAGAGTAACAAAATCTCAGCAAGGAACTACCTCCTATAATGATAAGGTTACCATTCATTGGAGTAACAACATCTCATCAATGAACTACCTTCCATATTGACAAGGCTACCATTCATTGGAAAATAACATCTCAACAATGAACTACCTTCCATAATGACAAGGCTACCATTCATTGGAGTAACAAAATCTCAGCAACGAACTACCTCCCATAATGACAAGGCTACCATTCATTGGAGTAATAACATCTCAACAACGAACTACCTTCCATAATGACAAGGATACCATTCATTGGAAAATAATATCTCAACAACAAACTACCTTCCATAATGACAAGGCTACCATTCATTGGAGTAACAAAATCTCAGCAACGAACTACCTCCCATAATGACAAGGCTACCATTCATTGGAGTAACAATATCTCAGCAACGAACTACCTTACATAATGATAAGGCTACCATTTGTTGGAGTATAACATCTGAATCTTCTCTGGGAGCCTATCAGATTCACTGGGGGAAATACAGGTTGCTCAAATAAAGGGACCTTCCACTTGCTGCTATGAGAAGGGATTGCAATAAAGACTTCCTGAAGAAAGAAAATATGGCTTCCTGGGGAAAGCAAATGGAACTTCTGGAGAAATGCCAATGTAATTCCTGTTGAGGAGATAGAATCTTCTCATGAAAAATAAATGCACATTTTAATCCAAAGCTCAAAGCTTGCAGAAACCCAAATAATAATATTGCTAAGGGTGCCCATCCCAACCAGAAATAAACTAGAATGAAGCAGTCAAACAAAAGACATCTCCTGATAAATAAACTCAAGAGGGAATCATAATTCTATCCAAACAATGATTTAAATAGGAAGGCTAAAGAAAAATTCTCCCAAAAGGGATAACTCAGTGGGGAAATTGAAAGAATATACACTTTCTGCTTAAGGTTGACATTCTAAAGGAGAAAGAGTAACACAACTTTTGCAAAACAGGGTAATATACCAACCAGATATATATTAAAAAATGAAAATGAGCAATGATTATGCATGATACAGGTATGATAGTATGAATGTTATCATGTATATGCTTGACAAAATAGACATATAACACTAGGGATAAACATACGATAACCAAGTGGGTACCGTCAATACTCGGCTAAATCACATTCAGGATGGAAATTCAATGAGATAGTAAGCACCAACTGAGGAAACAAACTCCTATTTCATAGCTTAAATCCACTGGGAAAGAACAAGATCAATAGTAGTAAGTTAACACAAACATGGCAATATAACATCTTCCTCCAAGTTTCACCGGGGAATTACACAGACTTCAGCGGGGGAAACAAAATGTTTGAAATTCACACTTCTTCCATGGTTGATTTCCTTCGGAAAAACAATATCACCTCACTGAGACATCAGTTGGGGATGACATACAGACTTCATTGGGGATGGTAATACCATATCGTCGGAGGGGACACCTAGATACATTCTTCAATACTGAGAGCGATAATTGCACCAACTTCTCTGGAGAGAAAGTACGAAAACCTCATAGGGACAACAATTTCAGAGAAATATATCATCTCAACATCACATGGAGAGGTCAAGAAATCAAACACTACAATAAGAAACTTATGAGGATTTTAAATCCAATCCAGCACTCGGTAGGATAAAACCCAAAAAGTTGATAACCAATTCAACACTTCTTTAATAAGGCATTGCCCTTGCCGGACTGCCGAGCAAACAAACAATATGCTAGTACTTCCGAAAGGAGATGTTTCACAAATGAGTCCAATCTCAGCATGTACAGAGAGACAATAATTTTATTAAATCAGTGAAGCCTTCACTGGGGAATCTTGGATTAAGTTTTCATTACATGCAAACCTTTGAGCTTATCCGTCCCTGAAGTTACTAATTTTGTTCTTCTTGTATCACAAAATTTAAAGCAACTTGTAAATTCATTTCAAAAATAATTTTGTTATCCAATCCGTTTGCTTTGATCATTACCATCGACAATAAATGAAATCTTTATAAGCTGAATAAAATAAGAATTGCAAATAATTGGATAAAAGGCTCAAACTTTATTAATATAATGGTAGTCTGTGAATGACAAGAATCTATAGATGATTACAAAGTTTGGAACATGGTAATATATATTTGGAAAAGATACATTGAATTTCAATGACCATTATTCTCCCGAATAACTTTGAATTCCTGAGCCAAAACTCTGGTCGAAGAGTAGTAAGATCCAATCAAATTGTTGCTCCATTAATCAAGTCTTGTCTGATGCAGTTACTTGCCAGAAAATCCCTAACTTTTGCCTAGGTCGCCCTTGCGATTTTTTAACCTACTGGGAAAATTTATTCTGTTTATGTCTCTAATTTTTGCCTAGACCTCCCTTTCAGGCTTTCAGGCTACTGAGACGCTCTTTTTTTCCTAAGCCGCCCTTTTTGGTTTTCGTCTTAGCGAGTTGTTCTTTTATTTTTTAGGCGAAGTATTTCTTGACTGCATCACCATTCACGGGACATGAGAACTCCTCGACATCCATTGTTTCAAGAATCAGTGCACCACCAGAGAAGGCTTTCTTGACAACATATGGGCCTTCAAAATTGGGAGTCCACTTACCCCTAGAATCAACGTTAAAAGACATGATCTTCCTGAGCACGAGGTCACCTTCTCTAAATTCACGAGGTTTGACCTTCTTATCAAAAGCTTTCTTCATTCTATTTTGGTATAATTGGGCATGACACATGTTGTACCCCAAAATTTTCCCTCCCATATTTCTCAATACATGTCAAGTAAGGTCCTCAAATTGCTCAAGGAAGTCCAAGGGTTGACCAGACAAACTCTCTCCTAAGGCAGTCTACCTAAAATTAGGGTTTCAGTTTGCACCAAGATACTTGAGTCCAAAGGATCCCAAATTCTCACCATTGTCCTAATATGTTCTCAAAATCATCCATGTCAAGTTTCAAGCCTTGCAGAGGAAGTTTGCTCAGTCAATTGCTCAAAGGCCTGAAAATCGACTATGCTAGGGCAAAAGTCAATTGTTTCCTACATACAGTCAAACTTCAAGATTTTTGGTCAACATCCTCATTTTGAAGTATTATTCATCATTTTATCAAGGTTTGATCATGATTCCTCAAGGAATGTTCATAATTCATCAAAACCCAAAAGTTGCTAAATTAGGGTTTTGCAGGAAAAGTCAACTCAACTTTGACCAAGCATAACTTTCTCATACTTTATCCAAAATGACACATACAAAGCTCATTTTGAAGAGGATAGAATTTCCTGAAATCCATCTTCATCTCCCAAGTTCAAAATATGCACTCACAAGAAGATATAAATTTGGACATTATAGGTCATTTTGGAAAGTCAACAAAAACACCTTTTTTGTCAAAGCTTCATACATGAACATGGAAGACTCAATTGAGATGATACCAAAAGGGTTGCTTAGATAACATCTTAATATTTATAAAAAGTCCAAGGACACATCTCTAGGGTCAAAATTGAAGGAGTTATGCATTGTTGAAATTGACCCTTTTTGCAAAATTGCCAAAAGTCAAATGTGTCTCAAATTGCAATTTTTGTCAAATGGGCCCAACATTTTGTGCTTGTATTGAGTTTGTAACATGATCCACGACCCAAGATCCTTCCCACTTGTATTTATCTTATTTTTATCATTTATTTTGATTTTTATTTCAATTAAATTAAATAAAATCAAAATAAAATCATGAAAATATCAAAACTAATCAAAGCTTGAGATTTTGTGCATGCTTAGGTCTCTTATATAGCTGGGAAGAGAATCAAATCGTGCAAGCTTCATTTGAACACAAAAAGATTGGATTTGGCTTGATTTGGAAAGATTTACATAAGAATCAAATCATGATTCAATCATCTTAATTGAGAAAGATTTGAAGCAAGTTTGTAACCTAATTCATTCTAGGTTACATATAGGACAAGTGCAGATCAAAAACAAAGTAATGGGAGGCGTGCAAAGGTGAAACAACTTTCAAAAAATCAAGAAAAGTTGCACTCTGATTTCTCAATTCCAGGCTTCTTCAAGCCATTCCAAGCATATCATTCGTTTGCTGGGCATCCAAGGACTCTATTCCAATCATTAGCAAGCATTTCCGTGCCTAGAAATACGCTGTAAGTACCCCGTAACTTCCATGTTTCTTTGAAATCGTATTTCATAATTCTGGCATTGTTAGCATATTTTATGGACATATTTTGAATCCTTGAAACATTTGCAAGCTAATGACAATACTTAATTGCATTTTTGTTAACTATACAGAAAGTTGCCATGATTAGGGTTTATGTTTCGTTTTTAGGGGTTTTGCTTGTAGGAACAATTAGCCATGGAGAGTGGTACCATGATGCTTGTGAGGTTGGAACGAGTTGATTGGTACCACTGGTATTGATTTATTATGCTTGCATAAGATTTTGGAGGAACACATGCTTATACCTACGCCCAGACAATTGTAGGTAAAAGTCAGGACTTGTACAAATAAGCACGCTAGCTCAGATGGTCATCAGGCGTTTGGAAAAGCCAAAGGGCCTGGGTTCGATCCCTAGGTCCCCATATTTGTCAATACTATTTTATTTTACATGATCAGGTGTACAAGCCTCCGGGACATCCACCGTGCATCATCAATATCTCATCATCCAGGCCACCAACAAGCTAGATCCAAGGGCCATCCTTTGGAGGACCACAGTGCACCCTAGTTAAGAAAGCATACAGGATCTGGAAACTCAATGTGGGCCAAGAAGTTTTGGGCTCAGAAATTGCAATTGATACCCCCTCTTTTGCTCAAAGCAACCAGGCCCACTTCTTCTTCTTTTATATTTTTTTTATTCTATTTATTTTCTTTATTCAAATTATTTTCTAACACAAGACTAAATTCTTTTTTTACAAAATCATAAAATCAATTTCACAAATTTAGATTTAGGTTTTATTTTCGTCAAAATTAATTTAATATTAGTTTAATTTAATTTTAGGGTAATTCTAACCTTTTTGTAAATAATTTAAAATAAATTAGAAAATTAGGGTTTGTTTGATTTAACTTTTGTTTCCTTTCTCAAATTAAATAAAAATACAAAAAATAGGTCAAATTAATTATTTTTTATTAATTTAAATTAATTAGTAATTAGGTTTGTATTTATTCAATTAGAACCTTATTTTCTCAAAATAACACAAAAACCACAAAAATATGATTTTTCTTTCAATTAGGTTTTAGACGGGGTCAAAACCCTAATTTCTCTCGTTCTCGGTTTATCGCGCGCGTTTATTTATTTTTACGATATTCATGTAACTGCTCATGGTATGTAATAGTTTAATTAGGATTTTTATTTTATTTATCGTTTTACGGGTTTTTGGCTATGTAATTAATCCCCTACCCCGAAGTCTTGTAATAGCGTAGCTTTTATTTCTCGCATTTTAATTCTCGCAAAATATTAACTGTTAGATGTATGATAATAGGATTGCATGACAAGATTGTATGTTAATTTAAAATGGTTAGCAAACCCTAAATGTGCAAAGATAATAACTTGAAATCAAATCGCTCGCACATGCACACTCCTACGGTATACTCTCACTTCGGTTGTCTTCGGTAAATGATCATTAAGTATAGGGTGTCTTAGTGGTTGCCCTCTTGTCTAAACAAAGATCAAATGTCCCGTTTGGAGATGTTGCCTCAGAAAGGTTACCTCAGAGATGTTGCCTCGAATATGATCTTAAGACATTAGGGTTATTACTAAAACGTCCTAACATTGCTTTAGTGATTATACGTCCCATTCGAATTGACCCTTGCAATTCCAACAACGGTGCTACCTATTTCTCAATAGTAGGATAGCATTTTCTAAAGGAAACAAGAATAGAAACATTCTTTTTTCGAGTAGATAGATGCTAGTAGGTACTTGCTCAAAAACAAACTTTTCCACACTTACACTCTTTTCAGACAAAGTTTTCAAAAACACTTCGTAACACTCTTGAGGACTGATACAAGGGTTAAAACGAAGTAAAAAAAAAAAACTTTTCAAAACACACAAACACAGAAGAAATTTACAAAATGATGAGCAAGTACCTAAGAGCCCGTGGAAAACCACGGATAGAAAGGGTGCTAATACCTTCCCCTTCTATAATCTACCCCCCGTACTCAAAATCTCGAAAAAAGAATTTTTCTGTGCTTTTTTCCTTTCCAGTTGGATAAAATAAAAGTCGGTGGCGACTCTTGCTTACTGCGACATTTTGTAAACAAAAAACGCAAAATGAAAACCAGCATTTTCCTAAAATAGTCCGGTTCTGCCACTGTATCACAGAACTGGCGACTCTGCTGGGGAGAAATAAGTGGGGTATACCTTAGGATCTAGTTCATCATAAATTGCTTCTCTTGTTTGTTTTGGTTGCTTTACTTTTAAGAGTTTTGTTTGGGAGTTACTATAGATCCTAACCCGGATCTAGGGACACCTTTTAGGTAAGTAGCAATAAATTGTGAGGGAACTGTACGGCGTAGACCGATACGGTTGAAGCAGTAGCTACGTTAATGTGGAACATTAGTTGGTACCGGTATCCCTTGTGGAGAAACGAGGAGAATACGGGGCCGCTACGTGTGTTGTTAAGCATCAACTGACCTTAGAACCCTTAATAGACCAACTTGGCCAATAGGAAGTAGTGAGATAGCCGGTCTCGGTATAAAGCTGGGAACTGGTTGATACTCGATGCTACACTCATTAAGACCATACTCTCGAGATAGTTTCGGCCGCAAGAAAAGATTGTGTGAGCTGAAACCATGACCGATGAAGGATGGTCAGTGATATTGAGAACCTCTAGAACCTGGTTACTTTTGTTAGGACAGGTTGAAACCAACTGAACTTCAAGAGGGTAATACCTATACCCCTTGCAAGCCTTAAACTTAAGGGATATTGTGTGACTTGTTTGCCTTTACCAAGTCTATTATCTGTTATACCTGTGTTGCTTTTATCATGACATCATACATCATAACATAGAATGCATACCTCATTATACTAACCATTTCAAAGACCGAGGGGATTTATCTTTGTTCTGTTTTGCAGACTATGGCTTACATGCGCAGAAACACCATCCGAGTTAACTTTGTGCAAATACCTGCTCAACTCAAATATTTAGCCTCGAGAGTTTATGATACTTCTTCCTTCATTAAGAGACATGGTCAGCTTCTTAGCTTGGTTACCTCAAGGTTTGATGAGCAGATGATGAGTGTGCTTTTTCAGTTCTTCGACCCTGTGCATCATTGTTTCACTTTTCCAGACTACCAGTTGGTTCCCACCTTAGAGGAGTTCTCTCACTTATTGGGTATATCCATCCTAGAGCAGGTGCCTTTCACAGGTTTGGAAGAGAATCCTAGATCAGAAGACATTGCTTCAGCTCTGCATCTGAAACGGGCTGATGTAGTATCTAATTGGGAGACATGAAGCGGGGTTGAAGGTTTCTTAGCCAAGTTTCTTATGGATCAAGCTCAGTTACTCTGGGATAACTTGGATTTCCAGGCTTTCGAAGACATCTTGGCTCTCCTTATCTACGGTTTGGTTCTCTTCCTGAATCCGGATTCTTTTGTGGATGTGAATGTAGTTAAGATCTTCTTGTCTCGCAATCCCGTGCCTACTCTATTGGGCGATATCTTGCATGCCCTCTACACTCGTACTGTGCGAAGAAGAGGGACCCTTATGTGTTGCATGCCGCTGTCGGCGAGGTGGTTTATTTCACACCTCCCCAAGTTTGTGTTGAAGAATGAAGAAGGTTTGGGATGGTCCTACAGGATAATGTCAATTGCCCATACAGACATTCTTTGGAGTTCTAAGGCTATGGAAAGCACTACTATCATTGATCGTTGTGGGAGATACCCTAATGTCCCGTTGCTTGGAATCAGAGGGGGTATAACCTACAACCCATGCCTAGCTTTACGACAACTTGGTCATGCTCGGAGAGACGGTCCTCATGAGATACTTCTTACAGATATTGCCTTTGACTACAAGGAGGATGTTGACGAGCATCGCCGAAGGTTTATATGAGCCTGGGGCATGGTGAACAGATCTTCCCTCAAGAGCTAGGACCAAGGACTTCTCTCCCTATGCAGCCTTACCTCCAGCGGGTCCGAGCTCGAGCCCAAAAGCTTGGGATGCCTTATGAAGATGTGTTGCCAGTGATTGTGGAGCCTACCAATGAAGAGGGCATTCCTTTATCCCTACATGCCCACTGATCTAGGGGCATTGAAGAGATCCTGGATTCAGCTGAAATAAGAGATGGATACCTACCAGGAAAAGTATCATGAGAAAGAAAGGAAGATCTTGAAGCTCTCTAGGAAACTCGAGAATGAAAGAACTATCAATGATTACGTCAGCACGAAGGGGAAGCGTCCATGGGATTTCTGATTTTTCTTTTTTAGTTTAGATTTGTTTTCCATTTATTTCTTTGTAACGCCTCAAAGGCATTGTTAAACATTTTTACAAGTTAATCTAATAAAGTTTGTTTTATTTTTGTTTTGCAAATTTAAATCTCCCAAAGTCTTTGAAATCATTACATATGCATCCCATTATCATGCACACCATTACAGGTACCATCATAGGTTTCTCATCTTCTTCGTTGTTTATTTCAGCAGTTATGTCTTTTGATCAAGCTATCAAAGATCTTCAGGCACAAAATGCTCGGTTCCAAGAGATGTTCTTAAGCTTGGCTAAAGGACAAGAGGATTTGAAAGCTCTCATCTTGAAAGAGAAATAGAAAGAAAAGAAGAAGAAGAAGAAGAAGAAGAAGAAGGTCGTTCTTCTGAGTATGGGTAAAAGGTTTTGGGATAGGTTGAAACAGCAAGCTGATCTGTCTGTATCATCCAAGGAAGGGGAGAACCAAGAGGAAGAAATGGACCCCAGCCCTGCCATTTCTGATGATGACACTGATTATGATGAAGAGCAATATCCTCCTGCTGAGGATAGGTACAAACAACTAGAAGACCGTCTGAGTGCTATGGAGATTCAGAGGATCCCTAGTTTGGATTTTGGAGAGCTGGGATTGGTATCAGGAGTGGTGATTCCTCATAAGTTCAAAGCTCCGGTTTTTGCTAAGTACGATGGAGTGTCCTATCCTAAACTCCATCTCCGCTCGTATGCCCGGAAAATTCAACCCCACACTGCTGATAGAAATTTGTGGGTACATTTCTTTCAAGATAGTCTGTCAGGGACTCAGCTTGAATGGTTTTATCAGTTGGAAGGAGCTAATGTCTGAAATTGGGAGGACCTTGCTGCTGCTTTTTACAAGCAGTATCAATATAACACCGACCTTGCTCCTACTCGTACTCAGCTTCAGGGTATGTCTATGGGTGCAAGTGAAGGTTTTAAGGACTATGCTCAAAAGTGGAGGGTTTTGGCTGGAAGAGTCCAACCCCCTTTGTCTGATAGGGAGTTGGTTGACATGTTTCTGGGGATGCTATCGGGTCCATTTTTCAATCATCTGATCGGCAGTTCATCATCTGGGTTTACTGAATTGATTTTGACTGGGGAGAGAGTAGAAGTTGGTATCCGAAGTGGTAAGATACAGAAAGGTACTTCATCAAGTGCAGAAAAGAAGCCTTTCACCGGTAATAATGAAGCTAGTGCAGTCTATGGCTCGAGGAGCCAAAACAGACATGAACACCATCAAGCAATGAATGCGGTAGTGATATCAAGACCCACCGTTGCCCCACAATGCAACAATCAACAAAGAATGGAGAGACCGCAGAGACAGTACACTCGGCTCAATATGACCTTGTCTCAAATTCTACCACAATTATTGAAGACCAATTTGGTAACTCTGAGGGAAGCCCCGAAGAATCCCAGCACCACATCTCTGTTATATAACCCGAATGCCCGCTGCGCCTATCACTCCGATAGCCCAGGTCATGATACAAACAACTGTTGGGCCTTGAAGAATAATGTGCAAGATTTGATCGAAGCTAAAGAAGTTAAGTTTGACGCTCCGGAGAAGCCCAATGTCATAACTGCTCCCATGCCTAAACACGGTCATGGAGTAAATTCTATAGATGATGATTTATTTGTGACCTCGGTGGAAGAAATTTCTACTCCTTTGATGACATTTAAGAAGAATCTCTTGTTGGCCGGTTTATTTCCGGGTTGTGGCGAAGGTTTCCACATGTGTTCAAATATGCCTGCTGGTTGCCACTTATTGAAATCGGGTGTTCAGCGCCTGATGGATAACAAAGAGATCCTGTTCGAAAAGACTTTGATTCTGTTAGTTCCAATTGAAGATGTTGCCACCATAACCATATCCGCCAATCCTTCCAAGGCTTCCTCGAGAAAGCCTGTTAGGATTACATCTGTCTCAAAAGTTGCTCCGCTAATAATTACTGTCCCTGGTCCTATCCCATACACTTTGGATAAGGCTGTTCCTTGGCACTACGGTGCAGATGTGTATTACCATGGATTTAAACAAGATTTGAAGAGTGAGGAAGTTGATGTCAGCAATATTACCGAGGCTAGAAAGGTCACCAGAAGTGGAAGACTCTTTTCGTCCAAGATTTCCCCTCCAACTATTCATAAACCTATTGTCATTCCATCTGTAGTACATCAGCTACCATCTCAGTTCCTATTCCAGTTATCACCCCTGTCGCTGAGCCATCTGGGACTCGGGGCAAAGAAATCACAGGTGAGCCTGCCCAGACGGAGGCACCTAAGAAGATCATTGTGGAAACCTCTAAGCAGGAGATAGAGGAAATTCTGAAAATTATCAAGAGTGACTACAACATAGTCGAGCAAATGGGACAAACCCCGTCAAAAATCTCCATGTTGTCCTTGTTATTGTGTTCTGAAGCCCACGCAAAGGCTTTAATTGCTTTCCTCAAAACTGCGCATGTGCCGCAGGAAACTTCTGCCGATCAATTCAAGGATTGCGTAGCTAGCTTGACTGCCGACAATGGGTTAGGTTTCTCAGACGCATATCTGACTGCTAAAGGAAGAAATCACAATGATGCTCTGCATGTATCGATCGAGTGCAGGGGCACTACTATGGCCCATGTACTAGTGGATATCGGGTCCTCTTTGAATGTTTTGCCAAAGAAAGCATTAGACCGTCTGGATTGTGAAGGTTTGATTCTAAAGCCGAGCAATATTGTGGTCAGGGCCTTCGACGGGTCAAAAAGAATGGTTCACGGGGAGGTGGACGTCCCTGTTAAAGTTGGTTATCAGACTTTTGCATCTACTTTCTACGTGATGGATATCCGACCATCATATTCATGCTTGCTGGGTCGTCCTTGGATTCATAAGGTTGGGGCAGTGACCTCCACGCTTCATCAAATGTTGAAATATCCGGTAAAAGGGAAGATCGTCACGATACAAGGTGGGGAGGAGTATATGGTGAGTCATCTTAATTCATTTCGCTATGTGGAGATGGATGGGGAGTTCATTGAAACCCCTTGTCAGAACTTTGAAGAGGTCCCTCAGACCTTGGCGTCAACTGAAGTTGCTATTGACAAACCTCCGATGAAGATGGATTTCCTCAAGGAAGCCAGGGCTGTAATTGAAGAAGGTGGATGTGCAAATTGGGGTCATCCCTGATTTTGCACACAAAACTGACAAGTTTGGTTTGGGCTTTACTGCAGAGGCTCAAAGGGTTGTTAGGCGCGTGCGGATTGGAAGACCTCATCTGCACATCAGTAATCCGGAAGTTAATGCGGTGTAAGACAGTGAAGAAGATTCGGACATTGACAGCTGGATCTACCCTACAGCCAATGGTGGATTGAACAACTGGATGGAGAAAGACTTCATACTTGTTTCCTTTATTTCACAGTAATTGAATTTTGTTTTGAATTTGTAATAAACAGTTGAAACTTTACGGCCCGGTGCCTTGCCCGAGGCATCATGGTTTTCTTTGTGAGGGCTTACTATTTGTCATTTTCATATATCATCAATAAAACATTGGACGTTTTTGCATTAAAAATTTTGCGCTCCTTGTTTTTATTTTCTGTCTCTCACTTTATCAAAACAGCTATGCTCTTACACACACTAACGTATCATAATGCAGATCCATATCCACTCTGGATCCCATTGATAACAACTCTGCTACTGCCAGCTATGACTTCAAAAATCCGATCAACCAAGCCGAGGACGAAGGTGAGGAAGATTGTGAGGTACCTGGAGAACTTTGTAGACTATTACTACAGGAAGAGCGGGCCGTACAGCCTCATGAAGAGCCAGTTGAATCAGTGAATTTGGGTACAGAGGAAGATATGAAAGAGGTCAAGATAGGTGCGAATATGGAGCCTAGTGTTAAGCAACGGTTGATACAGATGCTACGCGACTATGTTGAGATCTTATCCTGGTCTTATAAAGATATGCCTGGTTTGGACACTGATATTGTGGTACACCACCTGCCAACCAAAGAAGATTGTCCTCCGGTAAAGTAGAAGGTTCGCCGCATGCGCCCTAAGATGTCTGAGAAAATCAAAGCTGAGGTCATGAAACAGTTTGACGCCAGTTTTTTAGCTGTCACTTCTTACCCGCAGTGGGTTGTGTTGTACCCCAAAATTTACCCTCTCATTTATCAAGACTTTTCTCACAAGACTTCTTGGACTCAAGACAAGATTAGGGTTTGGTCAGCTCAAGACACCTCATCTTGCACTGATAACCCAAAATTAGGGTTTGAGTTTGCACAAGCATTTTTGGACCATCAATGCTTAATGTGACTTTCATACATCATTTTGGACCCCTAAGATTGCTCATGTTAAGTTTCAAGCCTTGAACCACATTTTTGATCTGTCAATTGGACAGTTGACCTAAAAATCAGTTGTATTAGGGGAAAAGTCAACTATGGCCAATTTACAGTCAAACTTCATAATTTTTTATCCACATCAACATTTTAGACTCACATGTACCATTTGATCAAGTTTGGATCACAACTCCTCAAGAAATTTGATCAAATCATCAAAAGGGCAAAATGGTCAAAATTAGGGTTTTGACTAAGAAAGGGCAATTTCTGATTTTTAACCTAGCCAATGACCAATTAAGTTCAAACATGATTTCAATGGTTTAATGGCACTGTCTTGACCTAATTACATGGTTCAAAAGATCTCAAGTTCATTGGATTGACAGATGAATTTTGCAGTCAACTGATCAAAAGTAAATTGTGCACTAAAAAGTCAAACTTTAACTTTTTGGTCAAAATCAAGTGCCAAGGGTCATAATTCATCAAGATATGTCAAAATATGAAACTTGTTCACCAAGAAACTCAAAATTGAAAATTAGGGTTTTAATTTGAAAATTTTCATAACTTGGAATTTTTTGAAGTATAATTTTTTTTCCCCAACTTTTCACCACTTTTTCACCATGATGCATTTTGATTCAAAGAAAACTTCCAACATGAAAATTGTATTCCTCCATGAAATCTACAACTTTTCTTCATAAACTTTTCCCAAAAGATGCTTGGATCTCAAGTTATGAATTTGTGAATATAGGTCCATGAACTAAATAACTTATTGAAATTTTGCCCTAATTTAGGCAGGTTTTTGACCCAACTTCATGGACATTTTTCACCTAGTTCCAAGAGGTATCTCAAAATTAATTTCAAATATGGATTATAGAGAACATTGCAAGCTTTCCAAAATGTCCAAGAACTCTCTAAGTTCATTTTTGGTTAGGGAGAATCGACGAGAGGAAGTTGGCATTTTCTCACTTTTTGTTCAAGCCATTTCCACATAGCATCAAGTTGCAAATTCAATCCATGCTGGTTGTATCTTGCTTTACAGGTCCTAAGCTTGCTTTACACTCCATAATTAAATGCAAACTCAGTTGAAAAAGGCATTATCTTTGCTTTTGAAGCTTTGTACAAGAGATAATTCCATTTTAGGCATAAAGTTCACATTGCCATTTTCGTAAAGATGAGCTTTTGTAACTTTGTCAATCTTGAGCATTGAACCTGTTCCCTTGGTTCAAGCAATGTACACAGGTCTCAAGAAAATTGTACAAGTGCATTTCAGCTCTTAAGCAAGCAAAGACAAGCATGTAAGTATGGTCACTTCACTTTACTTCAAATGCAAGGAAAGTTGCCAAAAGGTCCAAAACTTGTACAGCTAGTAATGGCTGACTTTTGTATCATTTCTATACAAATATACAAACTTATTGCAAGGCTTAGCACGATTGGTTTGAAGCTGAAACTCTCCAAAACTCAAAAACACTCAAAACTGCCCAAAACTTAGAACTTCTGTAAAATCACAGCCAACCAATTTCTGGCTCGTGCGTTTTGTGTTTAAACACTTGAAACATCTCATACACATCATACCAAAGCAATCCAAGCCATTACCCTGGTTCTGTAACCCCTGTTTCAGCATCCACCATTTTCACTTTGGAAGCTTGTAGCTTGACTTGTCCAGAGATTTCCAGCCATCCTCAAAGCAAGATAAGCATTGGATTAGCTTCAGGGAAGTTCAAGGAAGCTCAAACAATCCTCAGGCCTCCATTAAAGTCCCTACATTGCTCTACTCGAATCCAACTGAAGGAGGTATATTTCTTAAACTCTATCTCTCTGAATAGGCATCCTCAAGCCGCGATTTATGAAGAAAAAATGTAGTCCTTATCATAATGAAGTTGTACATATGCATATTTTTCATTTATATTAACTGTGCTGAGAGAATTTGAAGATTGAAAATGCTGAAAAAGTTAGGTCACGAATTAGGGGTTCCAAAATTCTCCTTGATCTTTTAGAGTTAGGTTACATAATTTATATTGTTAGAATCGTGAGCTCAATTGCCACATGTTTCATGTTATGAGATTTTATTTTTGTGCAAGCATAAGAGAGATACAGATTTGAACTGAAGCGCGCGCAGGGAAGCTTGGCCAGAGGACAGGGATGATGTCCTGGGCTTTTTGGCGCTTTGGGCCTTTTTGTTTCTGATATTTGCACCTCCTGACTTACTTTTACACCCCCTGGCTTATTTGTTATATTTTTCATATATTTTTCATATTTTCATATTATTTGCTTTTATTTATTTTTTCTGAATAATAAAAATCCTAAAAATAATTTCTTTTTTTTTTTGAAATTTTAATTTATTTTATTTATTATTTTTTACATTTAAATTAATTTATTTAATAGAATAGAACTTATTTTCTTAAAATAACTTGTAAATATATTTAAAAATACTTAATATTTTTATTATATTATTTAAACTCATAAATACTTATTTTTATACATATTTAATTTTTAATATTTACACATAATATTATTTATTATTTTCTTATAAAAAAATGTGCAAAATAATAATAGGAAACATTATTTTCTTTTAATTAAAAATTAGGGTTTCACCCCTCCAAAAATAATATTATTTTTTCCTTATTTTTTAGGGTTTGAATTAAATTATTTTTTCATACAAAAAACAAAATACCAAAACATTTTTTACATAAATACATTGCATTGCATTTTAAATATTTGTATATTTATTTAATTCGCGCAATATTTGATTGGGTTGTAATAATATTTTTAGGTTTATATTTGTGCAAAATCCCCATTCAAAACTTGTATCCCCCCTCCCATAATAATTGTTGTAATAGCTTAGTTTATTTTTACGCAATTTATTCCTTTATATACTATGCTTAGTAACTAGGGTTTGCATGACAAGAACAAAAAAAACAAAGCAAAAATAGAAAATCCTAAATGCAAGACAAAAGCATGAAAATGATACACTTTACACACAAGCACCCTTAGGGTTTCTCCCACTTGGTTGCCTAAAATAAAAATGGCCATGTTACGCATGCGAAGTATCTTGTCAAAACAAAACAAGTATAAGATCATAGTCCCTCGATGATGCTATACAAAGGTTGCCTAAACAAAATGATCTTGGTCCCTCAAAAATGCTAAGGTACTTGGCAACATTGCTATCATGGTCATACGATGACCCACGCCCGTCCCGTTTACATCCAAAGATAGGGTTGCTTACCAAATCAATGGTAAGTCAACAATGTCAAAGGAATAAAAATGCACAAGAAATACATTTGAATAGGTAGATAGCTTCTAGTTACTTATACCATTTCAAAACAATCCTTGCTATTTTCAAAAACAAACACACACACACACATTTCAAAACATCTTACAGAACATTGAAAAACATTTTCAAAAGACAAACATCTTTGTATACATTCTTATGAACGAGAATCATTACAAAGATTGCCTAAACGATGGCATCTTTTACAAAATACTTTCAAAATCACACCAAACACCATTTCAAACAAAACAAAGCAAGTGATCTAAACAAGTAACTAAGAGCCCATGGAAAACCATGGATGAAAAGGGTGCTAGCACCTTCCCTTTTCATAATCTACCCCCCGAACTCAAGAAAACATCTCAAAGGTCTTTCCTGTGCTTTTTTACCTTTCCTTTTGGATAAAAGAAAAGTCGGTGGAGACTCTTGCTAACCGCGACATTTGCAAACACAAACGCAAAACCTCAAGTCAGTTCTCTCACCGCATCACAGAACTGGCGACTCTGCTGTGGAAAATTCTAAAAGTGGGGTTACCTTAGGGTTTAGATCACATTTATTTGCTTACAATTGTTTGACTTGTTTGCTTTACATTTTTGGTTCTATTGTTTGGGTTTGAATCCTCCACCCAGATTTGGGAAACATTATAGGTAAATAGCAATACGTTATGGAAATTGTGCAGGGTATACCGACATTGTCTAAGCAATAGCTATATTAGTGTGACATATTTGTGGGTACCGGTAGCATTTGAGTCAATCAAAGAGAATACGGGGCCGCTAAGTGATGTCATGAAGCACTAATGAACTTCTAGAACCTTTACTTGACCAACTTGGCATTTTAGGATGTAGTGAGATGACCGGCTTTGGTGCAGTCTGAAGTTGGTAGATACTCGATATTACACTCATTGAGGGTTAATTTCTTGAGATATTTCAATCACAATTAAAGAGGCTTGAGCTGAAACAATGACCAAGGAAACAATCCAGTGATATTGAGCTCCTTAGAACCCGGTTACTATTTTTAGGACAGGTTGAGCCAACTAAACTTCAAGAGGGTACTTACCTATGAGACCCCATGCAAGCCTAAACTAAGAACTTTTTTGATTTGCTTGTACATATATACTTGTGCATAACATCATGGACATCATGAACATCATATGCATTCACTAACCATTTCAAGGATTTTGGAGATTCGTCTTTGTTCTTGTTTTGTAGGTTATGGATTCACTTCGTAGGAAAACTATCCAAATCAACCTTGTAAGAATTCCTCCACAACTCAAGGAGCTAGCTTCAAGGATACCTGAGAATTCTCCATTCACCGAGAGACATGGTCGTCTACTCAACTTGGTCACTTCCAACACAGAGGAGGATATGATGAAAGTTCTCTTCCAGTTCTTTGACCCTTTGCATCATTGCTTCACATTTCCTGACTATCAACTTGTGCCCACTTTGGAAGAATTCTCTCAACTCTTGAGGATTCTTATTCTCAATCAACTACCCTTCAACGATATGGAAAGAGATCCAAAGCCATAAGAGATTGCTCAAGCCCTGCACTTGCACTCATCTGATGTCACAACTCATTGGGAAACTAGAAGTGGTGTCAAAGGCTTCTTGGCAAAGTTTTTGTTTGAGAAGGCCCAAAGTTGTTGGAATTCCCTAGACTTGCAAGCTTTTGAGGAGATTGTAGCTCTTCTCATCTATGGGATGGTCTTGTTCCCTAATCATGACCAACTCATAGATGTAAGCGCTGTCAAAATCTTCATGTCTCGCAACCCGGTGCCTACATTGCTTGGGGATATCCTACACTCTTTTCACACTCGTACAATGAGGAAAAGAGGTGTTCTTATGTGTTGCACTCCTCTCTTGGAAAGATGGTTTATTTATCATTTTCCCCAATCAGTCTTGAAGAATGAGCAAGGTTTGAGGTGGTCACAAAGGTTAATGACACTTAACCATTCAGATATTCATTGGTGTTCTCGATCCAAAGAGAATGTTACCATTGTTGACCGTTGTGGGGAATTCCATAATGTTCCTCTACTTGGAATTAGAGAAGGCATCACCTACAACCCATGCTTATCTCTAAGACAGTTTGGTTATGCCCGAAGAGATGGCCCACATGATATGCTGATTCAAGGGTTGGTTTTCGACTACGACAACGACGACCAAGGACTTCGCCAGAGATTCATCCGAGCTTGGAGGATGCTAAACAAGGTGGATAGCAAGACTTTGGGACACAAGAATTCCATCCCTCTTGAGCCTTACCTCAAGTGGGTACGAACCGTGCTCAAAGTCTTATGATACCTTATCCGTCCATTCTCCCAGTGATTATTGAGCCTGTTAAAGAAGGAGAAGTTACATACACTATCCTACATCCTGACATGCCGACATCACTTGAAGACCTACAAAGGGGTTGGATACAGCTTAAAGAAGAGCGTGATACTTTCAAATCCCAATTCTACGCAAGCGAGAAGAATGTTTTGGAACTCACTCGGCTACTTCATGAAGAGAAGACTCTCAACACCTACATTGCACCAAAGAGGATGCGCAATGTCTTTCTACCTTAGAATTTTGTATTATTTTTCCCAAGCGGAATTAATGTACTCAAATTCTATTTTATTAATATGACGTGTGTTTCTTTTTTGTTTGAAACAAATTTGAATTTGTGATACGGTGGGAAGAACTGACTGTTTTTTGGTATGCTGGTTTGTATGATCGGTGGATCTGGAACTGACTGTTTAACGCTGGATCGCGAAATGTCGCGGTAAGCAAGAGTCGCCACCGTCTTTTATTTTATCCAAATGGAAAGGACAAAAGCACAGAAAAATTCCTTATAGAGATTGCTCTCAGTACGGGAGGTAGATTTATAGAAAGGGAATGTGTTAGCACCCTTTCTATCCATGGTTATCCATGGGCTCTTAGATACTTGCTCATTTGTGTTTTCAAAATTGTTTGTTTGCTTTTCAACTGTGGGTTTAAAAAAAGTTTCTTTGAAAATTTCAGTTCGACTCTTGTATCAGTCCTCAAGAGTGTTTGAAAAATTGCTTTTTGAAAGCTTTTTGAAAGCTTTTTGAAAGGTGTCGGTGTGAAAAGAAGTTTTTGATTTGTTTTGAAATTAGAGCAAGTATCTATGAGTCATCTACCTACCCTAAGGAATTCGTCTGTGTAAATGTCCTTAAGGTAGTACCATCCCACCATTGAGAGGTAGGTAGCACCACCGTTGGAGGTGTTCGGGTCAATTCGAGTTTAGGGACAGTGTGGTCACCAGAGCAACAGTAGGATACCTTAGAAGCTACCCTTATGCCATTGATCCTTTTTAATTCGAGGCAACTTTTCCGAGGCAACTTTTTTTGAGGCATATGGATCAACGGACATAAGGACTTACTAAGACGTCCTATACTCGACGACCACGTTTCGAAGGCAAGGCAACAGTGAGGCGTACCCTAAGAGTGGTGTGTGAATTTGTGTGTTATTTTCATGTTATGTTTTATCTTGCACATGCATCATGGTGATCTACGCTTGTTTTTAATTTAGGCCATACATTCTTTCATGCAAAGTTTAATAGTTTAAAAGTGCGGAAATTAAAGTGCGGAAAGATAAAGTCCTACGCTATTACAAGGCGTGGGTCTATACGTCACCAAATTAACAAAGATCCGTTTTTAATAAAAATGCGGAAAGTAAATAAATTCCTAGTTACTATTACATGGCTTGAACAGTTACATAATATTTACAAGAAAAATAAGAATAAATGCGCGAAAAGAATAGAAAATAGAACGTTCGAGGGCATTGGACCCTTTTGGAATTAAATTGAATTAAAAGTTAATTAAGTATTTAATTAAAAGAAAAGAAATGTTTTTTATGTTTTTGTTTTATGAAATAAAGAAAATTAAAATTGAAGAGAAACCCTAATTCTAAGTTGTTTTCAATTATTAATGAAAAAATATTCAAGTTCAACCTAATTTACTAAATATTTAATGTACATGTTTATTTACAAAAATATTTAATAATTAATAATAATGATAATAAGAAAAAAAAATTATTTATAAAAAAAAGATGAGAAGTTAAAAACCCTAATTTCTACATATTTTAATTTGTTAAGAAAAAGATTTAAGTTTTAAAACCTAATTTAACTAAATTAATTATTTAAAGTTTATTTACAAAAATAATGGTGAAATTAATATTAATAACAATAAACATTTTTTTTTATTTTTCTGTATTTTATTTTTATTATGAAAATTATTTGATGGAATTAAAAGAAATAATTAAAACATTAAAAGAATTAAAAGAAAATCAAATAGAAATCAAAAACAATGCAAACCATGGGGGGTATTCAAACCCAAAGGGAGGTTTTTTTGGAAGCAATTTGGCCCATTAGACAAAAAGCCTTGTTTGACTTTCTGGCATCACGTGCGTGTTCATTGACTCCTGAGTACCGTGGTCTGCATTCTTTGGCCATTGGATTGGGTTTCATGGCCATTTGTGTTCTGGCTGTTGACCATTTGTGTTCTGGCCTCAACGTTCCTTAATCTTCTCAAGATGTCCGTCTCGCCATGTATTGGTGTCATGCATAAGTTGTTCTTTTGGCCATTTGGCTTTTGGCTTTTGGCTTTTGGCTTTTGGCCATTTGGCTTTTGGCCTCAACGTTCCTTAATGAACCTGCATGGGATTTTGTCTAAATCTGCAGTGTTGAATATCATGAACACATTAAATAAAATCATAAAATGCAAATAAAGCCAATATATGAAGAAATTTAATGTTTAGGCACAATATGGCATGTATGAATGATTATACCCTTTTGATCATGGAGATCAAATCAATCTTACCCTTACTGGAAAATTAGTGACGTGAATGCTTTTATGCCTTTTGGATCATGGAGATCAAGCCAGCCTTACCCTTACTGAAGAAGTAGTGAGGTGTTGGTTTGTAACTGTGATGACTTGTTTGTAGTGAGAGAGTGATTTGTAATAAGGATTTCAAGGTTTTAGGGTTCTTGAAAGAATTTGATATTCTAACAGTGTTGTGGCAAGGTTTTTTTCTCTCTTTTTTCTCCTCCTTTTGTTCCTCTCTGGTTTGTGTGAAAAGAAGGTGATTATATAATGGAAATTAGGGTAAAGAAAATGGGCTTTGAATGTGCAATTGGGCCTTCAATGTTCACTTGAGTTCGTCACTTTCCAGGCTAAATCGCAGGGATTTAAGTGCAATTTTTGAAGTTGAAATGTGAAAACAAAATGTATCCGACATCGAGAACTAACTCCTGTCCAAAAATCGGCTCAATCGGATAAACGGTGAATTAGTTATGAATTTTTGAAGTTTCAGCTCAGACAAACTTATTTTGGGCTCCAGTGTCGACTCTGACACGTTCTTCAATAAAAAACTGGTATTGATCGGTGCATAATTTGGTCTCGACTTTTGAAGCAAAGTTGTAGATCTATGAGTCAGTGACCTTGTGTAAAAATATGAGTCCAATCCGATAAAAATTGACCGAGTTATGAATTTTCGAAGTTTCGGCCCAGATGAAATAATATTCAGCATTCAGGATTTTCGGTGTGTCACGCACTCTGAGCAAAAAACTAAGGCCTTTTGAATACCGTTTGAACTTAATACCTTCTGTGAAAATGTAGCCAACTCAATTTGTGAAATTTTGGCGCCAGAACCAGCTCAATACGATGAAAATCGGCAAAGTTATGATTTTCTGAACATGACGCAAATAAACTTCTGTCACAAATTTTCTGTATGAAAATACTTGATAAATCCACATTTTTGAAGACCTTCTGATCGAAATTGGCTTCCAGCTGTGAGAGATGAAAACGTAGATAATGTCAAGACGGAATTTTGGCCACCGGAACGGGTTCAAAACGAGTCATGATCTTCAAGTTATGAATTTTTTAGCGCGTAAAAACTGCACTTTCAGCACACTTTTTCACCATATTTCTTCGAGAAAACTCACACATTCGGATACCTTCTTTAAAGAATTGACTCTTGAGCCGAACCTGAATTTGAGAATACGTTATCAGAGATATCTTGGCGAAAGAATACCTGAATATGACGCGTCGGGTTGGACTTGTGAATTTTTCTTGAAATATTTTGAGAAATATGGGAGGGCAAATTTTGGGGTACAACAGTTTGCGTTTTGCGTTTGTTTTTGCAAAATGTCGCAGTAAGCAAGAGTCGCCACCGACTTTTATTTTATCCAATAAGGAAATCAAAAAAGCACAGAAAAATTCCCTTTTTTGAGATATTTCTCGGGTTCGGGTGGTAGATTATAGAAAAGGAAGGTATTAGCACCCTTTCTATCCGTGGTTATCCACAGGCTCTTACGTACTTGCTCAACTGTTTTCAAAATTGTTTTCTTTGTGCTTGTGGGTTTGAAAAACTTTTTGTTTTAAAACTTCGATTTAACTCTTGCTTCTGTCCTCAAGAGTGTAATGAAGTGTTTTGAAAACTTTGTTCGAAAAGTGTAAGTGTGAAGAGTTTTGTTTTGAAAGAGAAAGTATCTAAGAACCATCTACCTACTCGAAAAAGGAATCGTTTTATGCTAATTTCCTTTAGACAGTGCTATCCCACTATTGATGAGTAGGTAGCCTCGTCGTTGGAGTTTAAGAGTCAATTCGAATGAGGGACATACGGTCACTAAAGCAATGTTAGGACGCCTTAGCAGTAACCCTAATGTCTTAGATCATTTGTTTGAGGAAACAATATCCGAGGCAACCGTTTCGAGGCAACTATGATCTTTTAGACAAGGGGACGACCTCTAAAACAACCTATACTCAATGACCGCGTACGAAGACAACCAAGTGGGGTGTACCCTAAGAGTGCACATGTGCGAGTGTGTCGTTTTCAGTTATTTTTATCTTTGTACATGTTAAAGGTGGTCTAATTTGATTTTAAGATTAACATTCAGTCTTGTCATGCAACCCTATTATCAAACATCTAGCAGCTATAATTTGCGAAAATAAAATGCGGAAATTAAATTACAAGGCGTCGGGTATTTACATCGCCAAAGACAAAACACTTTGAAAAATAAAGTAAAGCGATAAAAATAATTAAATATCCTATTTAACTATTACAATCCGGAAGCAGATACATTAATATGATAAAAATAAATACAACGCGCAGGAAATTAAATCGAGTGCGAAATTAGGGTTTTGACCCTTTGAAAGAAAATAGCTTTTTTTGTTGTTTTTATTTTAAGAAAAGAAACTAATCCTAAATTAAATAACTAAATTAAATTAATGAATTAATTAAATGAAAAATAAATTATTTTTGGAGTTTTGATTATTTAAGAAAAGAAAATAATAATAATTAAATTAATAGTTAAAACCCAGTTAAGTCTATTAATTTTATTTATTTTACAAAATGAATTAAAGTTTTCTAATTAAAAACCTAATTAATTAATAAGTTTATTAAGAAAAATAAAAGTTTAAAGTTTGATTGAATAAAAAATATTTTTGTGATTTTATTTGATAAAAAAAAGAATTTTATGATTGGTTAGAAAATTAAATAAAACAATTAAAGTAACTAAACAAAAATAAATAAAAGAGTTGAAGGATTGGGCCTGTTTTGAGGTGTTAATAGCAATTCTGTAGGCCCAACAATGTTGGCCCTTTTGACTTTTTTGGATCTGGTACACACGCATTGACCAGCGCTTTGGTGGACCTTCAACGCTTGGCCACCAGATCTGGCCCTTTGGCCATCTAGCGCTTGGATAGTGAGGGAGCATGGTATAGTCTAAACCTGAGCGTGCATGCAATCACCGGAAAAATAATAATATTGAGAAAGAGGGGGACCTGGGATTCGAACCCAGGTCCTGAAGGAGAATGCTTTGCCAAGGTTACCACTGAGCCACGCTGCTTTAGTTGTTAGTATATTAAGTATCAATAATAATATAACAAAACAATTCCAATGCCAGAAAAAACAAAAAAAAAGGCGCGGTTGGTTTGAATGGCCCAATTGACGGAGGACACCTCATCGTCCCTGTCCTCAAACCCCTGTAAAAATTACCTGCGGATTTTCATCCGCAGCAAAAATCGCAGCCTTGTTCTAAAATCTCCCTCAGGCCATATAAATACATTCCAAGTACATGGTTCAATTCATCATGACCTTCTGATCACGACCATGTTCTTCTTATGGGCCAATTGTACCTGAAACAGAAAGCCCCAAAAAAACTCCAAGAACCCTAACTATGGTGATTCTTGTTTCAGATCATATAAACAAAATTCATTAATGCCAAAAGCTTGCAAATGTTCTTATGATCACAAATATGCAACTATTTTGTTCAATGGATGCCAGGATAATGCAAATCGAAATCAAGAATATGGCTATGTCGCGTGAGACTTACAGTGCACTAGGGAGTCTGAAAATGCATGGCTTGGATCGTAACAGCTTCTGGAGATGGCCAGCAATTGATTGAGACAACTCTCGCGTCCTGAAACTGCCTCTAACCTGGATTTTGATCTCCAACTTTTTTTTGATTTTTTTCACTTTTGTTCTGCTTCTACCAATGCTTCCCAACCCTTATTTCGTGTCCTTTAGCTTGCTTATGTATTATATGTTGCATTAGGTTCAAAAACCAGGCCCAAATCTCTCCATATCAATGCTCGTGAATTTGATTTGATTCCACCATTAAAACCTTCCAAATTTGATTTGATTTGGATCTTTTTGTGCATACAAGCCTTGATTCGAATTTTATTGCAATGCTAGCTGTGACCAAAGCCTAAAACAATCATAAAATCATGAGTTATCAATGCCTTGGATTTTATATGATTTTATTTGATTTAAAATGAATAAATTCAAATAAAAATCATATTAAATAATATAAATGAGATATGGGCACATGGATGGAGCTAGGGCACGTGGGCAATGATGCAAACTCAAATCAAGTGGAAAAGAATGGGCCCATTTGGAAAAATTTGAAGTTTTGGAGATAGTTGACTTTTGGCAATTTTTCAAAAAAGTCCAACTTCAACAATTCATAACTTATTCAATTTTAAACTTTTGGAGGTGTTCTTGGACTTTCTAGAAAGATTGAGGTGTCCTATAATAAACCCTTTTGGTCTTATCTCATTTTTATATTCCATGCTCAAGTTATAATCTTTGACAAAAAAGGTGTTTTTGTTGACTTTCCAAAATGACCTATAATGTCCAAATTCATAACTTCTTGTGAGTGCATTTTTTGATCTTGGTATGTGAAGATGGATTGTAGGGAATTTAATTCTCTTAAAAATGTTATTTGGATGGGTAATTTCTCATAAATTATGAGAAAGTTATGCTTGGTCAAAGTTGAGTTAAGTTTTGCTGCAAAACCCTAATTTAGCAACTTTTGAATCTTGATGAATTTTGAGCAATACTTGATGAATCATGATCAACCCTTGATAAAATGATTAAATATCCTTCAAAAAGTGAATGTTGACAAAAAATCTTGAAGTTTGACTGTATTTGGGTCACAGTTGACTTTTGCCCTAACATAGTCGACTTTTGGACCTTTGAGCAATTGAGTGAGCAAATTTCCTTTGCAAGGCTTGAAACTTGACATGGATGATCTTGAGAACATATTAGGACATTGTGGAGCACTTGAGGTCATTTGGACTCAAGGATCTTGATTCAATGTGAAACCCTAATTTAGGATAGACTGCCTTAGGAGATAACTTGTCTGGTCAATCCTTGAGCAACCTTGAGCAACTTGAAGATTCTTCTTGCAATGTTTTGAGAAATATGGGAGGGAAAATTTTGGGGTACAATAGAATTTATAAATCCTTGAAAGCATTGCATGAATACATATCATTCATCATAAACATAAACAGGTCTTTGCAACAAGTTTCCTCATCTCTCTACTGTTTATTTCAGTACGATGGATCTCGAGCAAGCGGTCAAAGATCTGCAAGCTCAGAACTCACAATTTCCACAGTTACTCATGACCTTAGCCAAGGGGCAAGAGGAGCTGAAGAATCTTCTAGAAAAAGAGAAAGATAAAAAGAAGAAGAAGCTAGTTGGTGTGGTAATCATGGGCAGAAGGTTTCAGGGACAAACCAGAAGGACTTTAGAATTTCCGACACCATATGAAGAGGGGGAAAGAAAAGGAAAAGAAACGGCTGTACCATCAGATTCTGAAGAAGAAGAGGAAGAGGAGGATTACTTTGAACAACAATACCCTCCGGCTGATGACAAGTACAAGCACCTTGAAGAGCGTCTAACCGCTATGGAAATCTAGAGAGTATCGCGGCTAGATTTTGAAGATTTAGGGTTGGTGTCAGGAATTGTAATCCCGCCAAAGTTTAAAGTGCCACTATTTGCCAAGTATGATAGGGTGTCTTGCCCTAAAATGAACCTCAGATCCTATGTCAGGAAGATTCAACCATACTCTGCTGAGAAAGACCTATGGGTCCACTTTTTCCAAGACAGTTTATCAGGAACGCAACTTGATTGGTTCTACCAATTAGAAAGGGCTGACGTCCACAATTGGGAATACTTGGCGGTTGCTTTCTATAAATAATATCAATACAACACCGACTTGGCGCCAACCCGTATTCAGTTGCAGAGTATGGCTATGGCTTCCAATGAGGGCTTTAAAGATTACGCACAAAAGTGGAGAGACCTAGCCGGAAGGGTGCAACCCCCTATATCTGAGAGGGAGTTAGTGGACATGTTCTTGGGAACTCTATCAGTTCCTTTCTTCAATCATCTGATTGGGAGTTCCTCTGCAGGGTTTACTGAATTGATATTAACCGGCGAAAGAGTGGAGGCTGGTATAAGAAATGGGAAAATTCAGAAAGATGCGTCTGCCTCTACCGCTGTGAAAAATCCCTTCACGGGAAGAAAGGAAGTATCTGCTGTGTATTCACTGAGGAATCAGGGAAGAACTGAGCGCCGACCAACGGTGGGGGCCGTTATGATTCTGAAGCCTGCATCAGACCAGCTAAGAACTAACCAGCAAAGGGTGGAAAGGCCAGTTCGGCAATTCACCAAGATTAACATGACTCCAGCCCAAGTTCTACCATATCTTCTGAAGTTGAATATGGACACTTTGAAAGAGGCCCCAAAGAATCCCAATACCACGTCTCCACATTACCATCCGAACGCCAGGTGCGTGTACCATTCTGAAAGTCCAGGGCACGACACCAACAACTGTTGGGCTCTGAAGAATAAAATTCAAGACCTGATAGACGTGAAGGAAGTTGAGTTTGAAGCGCCTGAGAAACCAAATGTTTTTTCCGCTCTAATGCCTAGGCATGCTCATAATGCCAATGTTATTGAAGAAGATTTGTTTGTTGCTACCGTGGCTAAATTGTTGACTCCACTCCCGATTATCAAGTTGAATTTGTTGAAAGCTGGCATATTCCCAGGTTGTGATAAAGACTGCCATGTTTTCCTGTCCTCATCATTTGACTGCCCTCTATTGAAGAAAGGCATCCAGCGACTGATGGATAACCAAGAAATTTTGTTTGAGAATGCTCTTATTTCACCCGTTCTAGTTAAAGAAGTTTCTATCATAACCATCTACGCCAATACTTCCAGGGACCCTAAAAGACCCGTTAGGATTACACCTGCTCCAAAGACTACTCCACTTAAGATTACAATGCTTGGGCCTGCCCCATACAAATCAGATAAAACAGTACCATGGAATTATGGTGGAGAAATATATTATCATGGTATTAAATAGGATGAACTGACTGCCGAAGAAGAAAGCTCTGAAGATGATAATTCTGACATTAGCAATATCGCTGGAACAAGCAAGATTACCCGCAGTGGTAGAATTTTCTCTCCAGAGATTGCTCCTCCAAGGGCAGTCTTTGGACCCGTGGCCATTCCGAAGATTACATATGTACCAGTGATTATACCTGCAAGCGTACCTACCGACAAAGACAATACAATCCCTATCCATACTTCCACTGCTGAGATTAAAGGAAAGAATGTTCAAGTAGAGCCTGTTCGGACGAAGGCTCAATCACTAGCTATTCCTGAAACATCCAAGAAGGAGATGGAAGAAATCCTGAGGATAATAAAAAAGAGTGATTATGATGTGGTTGAACAACTGGGGCAAACCCCTTCCAAGATCTCTATGCTAGCCCTGCTGCTGTGCTCTGAAGCACATGCCAAAGCTCTGGTAAAATTTCTGAATACAACTCATGTGCCACAAGAGACGTCAGCTGACCAGTTCCAAGATTGGGTGGCCAGTTTGACAGGTGATAATGGCTTGGGCTTCTCCGATGCTGACTTGACACCCAGAGGGAGAAAACACAACGAGGCATTACATGTCTCAGTGGAGTGCAGAGGAACAACCCTAGCTCATGTCTTGGTTGATACTAGATCATCTTTAAACGTCTTGCTGAAGAAAGCCCTTGATAGATTGGATTGCGAGGGGCTGACTTTAAAACCCAGTAACATAGTGGTGAGAGATTTTGATGGTTCGAAGAGGATGGTCCACGGGGAGGTGGACATCCCAATAAAGGTGGGAACTCAGATTTTCAACTCGACCTTCTATGTGATGGACATCCATCCTTCTTATTCCTGTCTATTGGGACGCCCCTGGATCCATAATGCCGGTGCTGTCACCTCCACCTTGCATCAAATGCTGAAGTACCCGGTACAAGGGAAGATCATAACTGTCCATGGGGAGGAGGAGTATATGATTAGTCATCTGAATTCTTTATGATATGTGGAGTTAGATCGCGAGTTCATTGAAACCCCTTTCCAACATTTTGAAGAAGTCTCTCCAGAAGTGGCGGCAACCAAGGAGGTATCCTCGATTCCTAAGATCACAAGACCTCCACCTCGGATGTCGTCTCTAAAGGATGCATAGGCAGTAGTGGAAGAGGGAGGATGCACCATCTGGGGGCAGCTTCCAGACATCCCGTACAAATCAGACAAGTTTGGCTTGGGGTTTACTTCAACTGGTTAGAAGGTTATGCGTCGTGCCCTTGCTGAGGGGCCACCTGTAAAGATTAGCAACCGAAGCGTCAATGCAGTAGAAGACAGTGAAGAAGATGGCAGCTTGGAAGATTGGATATTTCCTACTGTCAGCGGAGGACTTTGCAACTGGGAAGCCAAAGACTTTGTCCCGATAACTTTCATATCTCAGTTATTTATCTTTTACATTTCTGTTGTATTTGTAATAATTCACGAACAATTCGCACTTTAAAAACCTTATGTCTTACCCGAGGCACAATGGTCCATTTGTAAGGGTTTTTATTTCATCTACATATGACATTCAATGAATCATGGACGCTTTTTCACATATAAACTTTTTATGCTCATTGTCTTTCTTTTACATCAGTCAGATCAAAGGAGAATGGGACACTAAGCATCCAAATATCATCCCTTACAAAGAACATGTTTTGACATTGTTACCACATTTCAAGCAGATTACCTTCGAGTATTTCCGCGAGAAGAAAATCAGCTAGTAGATGCTCTAGCTACAATGCCATCTATGTTTAAACTTAATTGGGATAACGAGGCTCCCCAGATCACCATTGAACGAATGGACGAACCAGCACACTGTCACGAGATTAATACCAAAGAAGTAGTGGACCAACCATGGTTTCATGAAGTCAAAAGGTATCTCGAGGCTCAAGAATATCTAGAAGGAGCTTCAATCAATGACAAAAAGTTCCTAAGGAGATTCTCTGCTAAGTTCTTCATAAGTAATGGCATCCTGTACAAATGTAATCATGATTCTATTCTGCTCCGTTGTGTGGACAAGATTGAAGCTGAAAAGATCATAGCTGAATTGCATGAAGGTACATTTGGCACTCACTCTAGTGGGCATACGATGGCGAAAAAAATCCTACGGGCAGGCTATTATTGGTCTACCATGGAAGATGACTGCTATCAACACTCCCAGACCTGTCATAAGTCTCAAATCTATGCAGACAAGGTGCACGTACCCCCGGTTCCTCTAAATGTCTTAACAGCTCCTTGGCCCTTCGTTATGTGGGGAATCAACATGATTGGAGAGATCAAGCCTACAGCCTCCAATGGACACCGCTTCATTCTAGTGGCCATTGACTATTTCACCAAGTGGGTCGAAGCAGCTTCCTTCGCATCCGTTATTAAGAATGTTGTTTCCCGCTTCATCAACCAGAATCTCATTTGCCGGTACGGTTTCCTAGAAAGGATCATCACTGATAACGGTACAAACCTTAACAATACTATGATCACTGCCTTGTGCGATCAGTTCAAGATTCAGCACCACAATTCATCCCCATATCGGCCAAAGATGAATGGTGCAGACGAAGCTGCTAATAAAAACATTAAAAAGATCATACAGAAAATGACAGTCACCTACAAGGACTGGCATGAGATGCTACCGTTTTCTCTACACGGGTACCGTACCACGGCTTGCACATCAACTGGGGAAACACCCTATTCTTTGGTTTATGGCATGGAGGTTGTTTTGCCTATTGAGGTTCAGATCGCCTCTTTGAGAATTATGAAGGATGCAGGTTTGAGTGAAGACAATTGGATCCAGACCTGGCTTGATCAACTGAACTTAATTGACGAAAAGAGACTTACTGTTATTTGCCATGGTCAGATGTATCAAAAATGGATGATCAAGGCTTTCAACAAGAAAGTTAGACGCCAGGTATATCAAGTTGGAGATCTAGTGATCAAGTGCATCATCTTGCCACAAAGTGATCCCAGGGGAAAATGGACTCCTACCTATGAAGGACCATTTGTAATCAAGAACATCTTTTCTGGTGGGGCAATGATCTTAACCACCATGGACAATGACGACCTGCCATACCCTGCGAACGCAGACATAGTCAAAAGATACTACGCATAAGAGACCCGCTAGGTTGACACACCTAGGCAAAACAAGGGCATCCCGGCGAACCAAAAGGTTCGGGTAAAAATTAGGGATAAAATGAAAAAAAAATTGTACACCCGGCAAGTTGAAAACCTGAAAGGGAGACTTGGGCAAAAAAGGGTTTCCCGATGGACTGAAAACCCGAAAGGGTGGTCCAGGCAAAAGTTAGGGAATTAAAGCGTATGACTATGTCTCGTCGGATTACTTTAAGGACAATATCTTCACCAACAAACCCAGAGCTTCTGATCAATTTAATCATCTTCGGACGAAGCAACGAATGGACAAGATATTCGGAGATACGAAGGCTATAGCAGAATGGGAACCCCATGGGATTATCACATATAGCCATCTTTCTTTGTATAAATTTATCTTATTTTTATGACACCATCCTCTTACTAGGATGCCTGTCTCCTTTGTACAAAATACTTATTCAAAGTAAATACAAAGATATCTCTTTCAAAGTACAGAAAACTATTGGCCTTTTTCTTTACACTTGTGTTTTATTTGCAAAAAATGTCCAATGATTCATTAATGAACATATGCATTTGAACATAATTACTGTTTACAAATAAACAAAATGGAAAAGAACAATTACTGACAGGTTGAAAGAATAGGAAAAAGTCTTTAGGATATTTCATGAGCAATCCCTACAGTACATCATTAAGATCCCCAGTGGAGCTGAAACTTCAAACTATCAATCCCCAGTGGAAACCATTCAGTTTCTTCAAATTCCCTAGCAAGTTGTCTTGAAGCCTGAAAATCAACCGGATAACAGTTAACTTTTGATTCTTCCCAACCTAGGATAATTCCCCAGTAGAGTGGCAGACGATCGAAACTCCTGAACTTTTTCCAAACAGGATTAAGCTTTTTCCCCACAGAGTTTTCATTACTCCCCAACAGATTGAAGATTCTAATTATTAATTCCCAGTAGAAGTCATCAAATTTCTCTGGATCCCCCATGCAGATTACTCAAGCAGTATATGGCATTGCTTGCAACAGAATTTTTTCAATATTTCGACTTCAAGACATGAAGAATCCATATATCATCAGCATTCAAGGATTTATTTTCCTCATCAATACAGCGAATCAGCTTACATGCGCATACATTACATCCATATGTCATAAACATTGATAAAACACATATATTACATCATACATTTCATGCAACATAACTTTGTGTTTTAGCTAACATTTTACCCTTTTCAGGATAAGATTAACAACTACCGTTTAACATTATGCAATCATGATACAGTTCAGATACACTCCAGACATGGAAGTCATTATGTTACTCAATCAGATTCTAGTTCAGATACAATATGGATACACTCCAGACACTGAAGTCATCCTGTTACTCATTCAGATTCAGATTTCAGATTTCAAGTTCAGATACGCTCCAGACACGGATGCCATTCTGGCCCTTATTCAGATTTCAAGTTCAGGTACACTCCAGAAACGGATGCCATTTTGGCCCTTATTCAGATTTCAAGTTCAGATATGCTCCAGACACGGATGCCATTCTGGCCATCATTCATATTTCAAGTTCAGATACGCTCTTGACACGGATGCCATTCTGGCCCTTATTCAGATTTCAAGTTCAGATACGCTCCAGACACGGATGCCATTCTGGCCCTTATTCATATTTCAAGTTCAGATATAACTTGGATACGCTCCAGATGCATATGCTATTTTGTTGCTCATACAGTTTCAGTCTCCAGATACAGTTCAGATACGTTCCATATACAGACACCATTCTGATACTTATTCTTCTGACTTATAACTTACATTTTAACAAACATTCTTGGATGGCATCTACAAGCCCATCTCCAACAAGATTCTATCACCTCTCCAAATGGCATCTTTAAGCCCATTCCCTCAACTACACTTTATCGAGTGCAAATTTATGGGCACTCTAGTGTCCAATCATCTTTTACCTTCGAGTCACGAACGAAAAAACTCGTCAATCTAACTCTTTAGGTTCAAGAAGATTGAACAAGGGCAGCTGTTGTACCCCAAAACTTTCCCTCTCATTTATCAATACTTTTCTCACAAGACTTCTTGGACTCAAGACAAGATTAGGGTTTGGTCAACTCAAGACACCTCATCTTGCACTGATAACCCAAAATTAGGGTTTGAGCTTGCACAAGGATTTTTGGACCATCAATGCTTCATGTGACTCTCATACATCATTTTGGACCCCTAAGATTGCTCATGTTAAGTTTCAAGCCTTGAACCACATTTTTGACCAGTCAATTGGACAATTGACCTAAAAATCAACTATATTAGGAAAAAGTCAACTATGGCCAATTTACAGTAAAACTTCATAATTTTTTATCCACGTCAACATTTTAGACTCATATGTATCATTTGATCAAGTTTGGATCACAACTCCTCAAGAAATTTGATCAAATCATCAAAAGGGCAAAATGGTCAAAATTAGGGTTTTGACTGAGAAAGGGCAACTTCTGATTTTTAACCTAGCCAATGACCAATTGAGTTCAAAATGATTTCAAGGTTCCAATGGCACCATCTTGACCTAATTACATGGTTCAAAAGATCTCAAGTTCATTGAATTGACAGATGAATTTTGTAGTCAACTGATCAAAAGTCAATTGTGCACTGAAAAGTCAAACTTTGACTTTTTGGTCAAAATCAAGTGCCAAGGGTCATAATTCATCAAGATATATCAAAATATGAAACTTGTTCACCAAGAAACTCAAAATTGAAAATTAGGGTTTTAATTTGAAAATTTTCATAACTTAGAATTTTTCTAAGTATAAAAATTTTCTTATTTTTTCCCAACTTTTCACCACTTTTTCACCATGATGCATTTTGATTCAAAGAAAAATTCCAACATGAAAGTTTTAGTCCTCCATGAAATATATAACTTTTCTTCACAAACTTTTCCCAAAAGATGCTTGGATCTCAAGTTATGAATTTGTGAATATAGGTCCATGAATTAAATAACTTAGTGAAATTTTGCCCTAATTTAGGCAGGTTTTTGACCCAACTTCATGGACATTTTTCACCTAGTTCCAAGAGGTATCTCAAAATTAATTTCAAAGATGGATTATATAGCACATTACAAGCTTTCCAAAATGTCCAAGAACTCTCCAAGATCATTTTTGGTTAGGGAGAATCGAAGAGAGGAAGTTGGCATTTTCTCACTTTTTGTTCAAGCCATTTCCACATAGCATCAAGTTGCAAATCCAATCCATGCTGGTTGTATCTTGCTTTACAGGTCCTAAGCTTGCTTTACACTCCATAATTAAATGCAAACTCAGTTGACAAAGGCATTATCTTTGCTTTTAAAGCTTTGTACAAGAGATAATTCCATTTTAGGCATAAAGTTCACATTGCCATTTTCATAAAGATGAGCTTTTGTAACTTTGTCAATCTTGAGCATTGAACCTGTTCCCTTGGTGTAAGCGATGTACACAGGTCTCAAGAAAATTGTACAAGTGCATTTCAGCTCTTAAGCAAGCAAGGACAAGCATGTAAGTATGGTCACTTCACTTTACTTCAAATGCAAGGAAAGTTTCCAAAAGGTCCAAAACTTGTACAGCTAGTAAGAGCTGACTTTTGTATCATTTCTATACAAATATACAAACTTATTGCAAGGATTAGCACGATTGATTTGAAGCTGAAACTCTCCAAAACTCAAAAACACTCAAAACTGCCTAAAACTCAGAACTTCTGTAAAATCACAGCCAACCAATTTTTGGCTTGTTCGTTTTGTGTTTAAAAACTTGAAACATCTCATAAACATCATACCAAAGCAATCCAAGCCATTACCCTGGTTCTGTAACCCCTGTTTCAGCATCCACCATTTTCACTTTGGAAGCTTGCAGCTTGACTTGTCCAGAGATTTCCAGCCATCCTCAAAGCAAGATAAGCATTGGATTAGCTTCAGGGAAGTTCAAGGAAGCTCAAACATTCCTCAGGCCTCCATTAAAGTCCCTACATTGCTCTACTCGAATCCAACTGAAGGAGGTATATTTCTTAAACTCTATCTCTCTGAATAGTCATCCTCAAGCCGCGATTTGTGAAGAAAAAATGTAGTCCTTATCATAACGAAGTTGTACACATGCATACTTTTCATTTATATTAACTGTGCTGAGAGAATTTGAAGATTGAAAATGATGAAAAAGTTAGGTCACGAATTAGGGGTTCCAAAATTCTCCTTGATCTTTTAGAGTTAGGTTACATAATTTATATTGTTAGAATCGTGAGCTCAAATGCCACATGTTTCATGTTATGAGATTTTGTTTTTGTGCAAGCATAAGAGAGATACAGATTTGAACTGAAGCGTGCACAGGGAAGCTGGGCCAGAGGACAGGGATCATGTCCTGGGCTTTTTGGCGCTTTGGGCCTTTTTGTTTCTGATATTTGCACATCCTGACTTACTTTTACACCCCCTGGCTTATTTTTTATATTTTTCATATTTTTTTCATATTTTCATATTATTTTCTTTTATTTATTTTTTCTGAATAATAAAAATCCTAAAAATAATTTCTTTACACACAAGCATCCTTAGGGTTTCTCCCACTTGGTTGCCTAAAATAAAAATGGCCATGTTACGCATGCGAAGTATCTTGGCAAAACAAAACAAATATAAGATCATAGTCCCTCGATGACGCTATACAAAGATTGCCTAAACAAAATGATATTGGTCCCTCAAAATGCTATGGTACTTGGAAACATTGCTATCATGGTCATACGATGACCCACGCCCGTCCCATTTACATCCAAAGATAGGGTTGCTTACCAAATCAATGGTAAGTCAACAATGTCAAAGGAATAAAAATGCACAAGAAAGACATTTGAGTTGGTAGATAGCTTCTAGTTACTTGTTCCATTTCAAAACAATCCTTGCTATTTTCAAAAACAAACACACACACACATTTCAAAACATCTTACAAAACATTGAAAAACATTTTCAAAATACAAACATCTTTGTATACATTCTTACGAACGAGAACCATTACAAAGATTGCCTAAACGATAGCCTCTTTTACAAAATACTTTCAAAATCACACCAAACACCATTTCAAACAAAACAAAGCAAGTGATCTAAACAAGTAACTAAGAGCCCATGGAAAACCATGGATGAAAAGGGTGCTAGCACCTTCCCTTTTCATAATCTACCCCCCGAACTCAAGAAAACATCTCAAAGGTCTTTCCTGTGCTTTTTTACCTTTCCTTTTGGATAAAAGAAAAGTCGGTGGCGACTCTTGCTAACCGCGACATTTGCGAACACAAACGCAAAACCTCAAGCCAGTTCTCCCACCGCATCACAGGTTTCCAACATTGTTCCTGTGCCTAAGAAGGATGGTAAGGTGCGGATGTGTGTGGACTATAGAGATCTGAACAGGGCAAGCCCTAAAGATGATTTCCCACTTCCACACATCGATGTTCTGGTCGACAACACCGCGCAACATAAGGTCTTCTCCTTCATGGATGGTTTTTCCGGTTACAATCAGATTAAGATGGCTCCCGAGGACATGGAGATGACAAACTTCGTTACACAGTGGGGTACCTTTTGTTACAAGGTCATGCCGTTAGGATTGAAGAATGATGGGGCCATTTATCTGCGCGCCATGGTCGCTTTGTTCAATGACATGATTCACCATGAGATTGAAGTTTATGTTGATGACATAATCGCGCGGTCCCAAAATGAGGAAAAGCACCTTGACCATCTCTAGAAACTGTTCGACAGGTTGAAGACGTACAAGCTAAGGTTGAACCCGAACAAGTGCACCTTCGGGGTAAGGTCTGGTAAGCTGTTAGGTTTCTTCGTCAGTGATAAGGGTATTCAGGTGGATCCTGCAAAGGTGAAAGCTATACAGGAGATGTTGGTTCCCCGCACAGAAAAAGAAGTTAGAGGCTTTCTGGGAGGTCTGAACTACATCTCCCGGTTCATTTCACAATTGACTACTACTTGTGAGCCAATCTTCAAGCTGTTGAAGAAAGATCAAGTGGTAAGATGGAATGATGAATGTCAGATCTCTTTCAAAAGAATCAAGGAATACCTACAAGAGCCACCTATTCTGATGCCTCAAGTTGAAGGGAGACCTTTGATCTTATACTTGACAGTACTCGATAATTCAATGGGGTGTGTGTTGGGGCAGCATGATGAGTCTGGCCGAAAAGAGCATGCTATTTACTACCTTAGCAAAAAGTTTACCGAATGTGAGACCCGATACTCACTGCTCGATAAAACTTGTTGCGCTTTGGCATGGGCTGCTCGCCCACTGAGACAGTATATGCTGACTCACACCACCTTATTGATATCAAAGATGGACCTAATCAAGTATATCTTCGAAAAGCACGCCTTATCCGGAAGAATATCAAGATGGCAGATGATCTTAACCGAGTATGACATCCAATACACAAACCAAAAAGCAATAAAGGGGAGTGTGTTGGCGGATCATTTGGCGCATCAGGCCGTGGATACCAATCCTTGACTTTCGAGTTCCCGGATGAGAACATCATGTTGGTGACCGACTGTGAAGAACCTGGACCGGATGAAGGACCTGAGGAAGGATCCCGATGGTCTATGTATTTTGATGGATCCTCTAACGTGTTGGGTAATGGCATTGGCGCTGTGATCATATCTCCTGAGGGCTGTCATACTCTGTTTACCGCCCAATTATGTTTTAACTGCACCAACAACATGGCGGAATATGAAGCGTGTATCATGGGTCTTCGAGCTGCTATTTACCTAAGGATTAAGTTCTTGAGTGTATTCGGAGATTCTGCTCTAGTGATCAGTCAGATCAAAGGCGAGTGGGATACGAAACACCCAAATCTTATTCCTTACAAAGAATATGTATTGACATTGCTCCCACACTTCGTAGAGATAACCTTTGAACATTTCCCCAGAGAAGAGAACCAGTTAGCGGGCGCGCTAGCTACCATGTCTTCTATGTTCAAAGTCAGGTGGGACAATGAGGCTCCCCAAATTACCATTGAGAGGTTGGATGAACCCGCACATTGCTATGACATTGAGACTGAAGAGGTATCGGATAAACCTTGATTTCACGAGGTAAAGAGGTATCTCTAGGCTCAAGAGTACCCCGAGGGTGCATCTGTTAATGATAAGAAGTTCTTGAGAAGGTTCGCTGCGAAGTTCTTCATCAGTAATGGGATCCTTTATAAGCGTAACCATGATTCGACCTTACTGCGATGTGTGGACAAGAGTGAGGCAGAAAGGATCATGGTACAGTTACATGAAGGTACCTTCAGAACTCATTCCAACGGACATACCATGGTGAAGAAAATCCTACAGGCAGGATATTACTGGTCTACTATGGAAGCCGATTGTTATCAACATTCTCGAACCTGTCATAAGTGCCAAGTCTATGCGGATAAGGTGCATGTACCTCCGGTTCCTATGAATGTCTTGACAGCTCCTTGGCCCTTTGCAATATGGGGCATCGACATGATCGGAGAGATCAGACCTACTGCGTCTAACGGGCATCATTTCATTTTGGTAGCTATTGATTACTTTACAAAGTGGGTTGAGGCAACTTCCTTTACTACAATAACCAAGAAAGTTGTAGCGCGGTTTATCCGACACAATCTGATCTGTCGATATGGTGTACTAGAGAGGATCATTATGGACAATGGTACAAATCTCAACAACACAATGATTATAGAGCTCTGCAAACAGTTTAAGATTCAGCATCACAACTCTTCTCCTTACCGGCCGAAGATGAATGGGGTTGTTGAAGCAGCTAATAAGAATATCAAGAAGATTGTGCAGAAGATGACGGTGACATACAAGGACTGGCACGAGATGTTACCATTCGCTCTTCATGGGTACCGTACCTCAGCACGGACTTCGACAGGGGCCACACCCTACTCTTTGGTGTATGGTATGGAAGCGGTCTTACCCATTGAGGTCCAGATACCTTCTCTCCGGATTATGAAGGATGCAGGTTTGAGCGAAGACGACTGGATCCAGACCCGACTTGATCAGCTGAATTTAATCAACGAGAAGAGACTCACTATTATTTGTCATGGTCAGACGTATCAAAAGCGAATGATCAAGGCTTTTAACAAGAAAGTCAGACGTCAAGAATATCAAGTTGGGGATCTAGTGATCAAACGCATCATACTTCCGCAAGGTGATCCCAGGGGAAAATGGACCCCCACGTACGAAGGGCCATTTGTGGTTAAGAACATTTTCTCGGGAGGAGCTATGATTCTAACCACCATGGACAGTGACGACCTTCGTCACCCCGTCAATGCAGACATAGTGAAAAAATACTACGCATAATCAAAGACCCATTAGGTTGACATGCCTAGGCAAAAATAAGGACTTCCCGACGAACCAAAAGGGTTCGGGCAAAAATAAGGGATGAAATGAAAAAAAACTGTACACCCCGCAAGCCGAAAACCTGAAAAGGTGGCTTGGGCAAAAAAGGGTATCCCGGTGGACTGAAAACCCGAAAGGGCGGTCCAGGCAAAAATTAGGGATCAAAGCGTAACACTATGTCTCATTGGATCATCTTGCAACCAAACTTCGGTATCGACTATCAAGTTCGGACGACGCCAATCAATCTGATCTACCTTCAACCAAGTAGCAAAGTGATGAGACGCTCGAAGATATAAGGGCAATAGCGGAGTTGGAACCCAGTGGGATTGTTTCACATAGCTGTTTTTCTTTCTTTTACACAACTTGTATAAATTCTATTCCTTCGGCGGCGTTCTCTTACTAGGACGTCAACCTCCTGTACAAAACGCCTATTACAGGCCAATTTCAAAAAAAATCAATCCAATTCATTTTCATAAAGAAATTTCAAATTGTTTTTCTTTTTCTGTTTTGTTTCGCAAGAACGTCCAATGATTCATTTTTGATATATGAATTTGACAATAATTGCTTCTCATAAATATTTACAAGCAAAACAAAAGACAATTACTCGTGATTCCAGGAACAGGGGCAAACAAGAAGTGCCCAAACCTTATAGTTGCTCTACCCGCCAGGTACAGGGGTAAAGCCAGCTTGAGAATATGACTGAAGGTACATATACTCCCCGCAGAGTAGAAAGTATCAAAAGTCAGTGGTGTTAATTCTCCCCAAGCAGAGTTTATCTATCACCAGCAATAGAAGATTATCCTCAGTGGAGTTTATTTCTTCCACAAACAGAAATTCAATCCCCGGCAGGGTTCATTATCACCAGCAATGGTAATTCATCCCTAGCCGAGGTTATTTCTCAAAATTAGCAAACCTTCTAGCAGAGCATCTCTCTTCCCCAAAGAGTCATTCTCTCGCCAGTTTATTCTCGAATCATCTTCGGTCGTTACCCCCAGCAAGAACGAAGAACTCAACTCCTTGTATTCTCTAGCAGTAATTCGGGATTTATTTTCCCTAGCTAGAAAACATCACAAGAACATTTGGATATCCATACATCATGGCATGCGCATACGCATCATACAGCACAATCTCATTTATTTTGAGAGCATCATTACTCGATACATGTCATACATCATGAAATTACATATGACTAACTCTTTACCTTTCAGGGAAAGATACAATCAAATTCTCACAAGTTTTCTCTAGTTCAGTCAAATCGGTGCTAAGATTTCTGTTCCAGTTCAAGTTATGAAGCCCAGATTCGACCGGATAATATCTTAATTTCTCCATCATACTGTGAAGCCCGGAGAACGACCAGATAATAGTACCAAGATACTACGAAGCCTGTAATTGACCAGATAGTGGTATATCCCAAATTCAAAGCTATGAAGCCCGGAAATCGACCAGAAAATAGTTGAATCCCCAGCAAGATACTGTGAAGCCTGGAAATCAACCAGATAGCAGTACAAGACACCATGAAGCCTGGAAGCGACCATATAGTGGTATGTAATAAACACAAGCTGTGAAGCCCGGAAATCGACCGGATAACAGCTTAACCCTCAGCAAGTTATTATGAAGCTTGGAAATCAACCAGATAGCAATACAAGATACTGTGAAGCCTGGACTCGACCAGATAATGGTATAAGACGTTGTGAAGCCTGGATTACGACCAGATAGCAACAAAGAATACTACGAAGCCTGGAATCGACCAGATAGTGGTACATCTTTAATGCAAGTTATGAAGCCCAGATTCGATCGGATAATATCTTGATTTCTCCAAATACCATGAAGCCTGGACTCGACCAGATAATGGTATAGGACACCATGAAGCCTGGATTACGACCAGATAGCGACAAAGGATACTAAAGCCTGGGATACGACCAGATAACAATATAAGGTATTGCGAAGCTCAGAATTCTACCGAATAATAGTTTAACCGACCAATTACTAAGAAGCCCGGAATCGACCGGATATTGGTATTACCTTAAATTCAAGTTGAAGCCCGGATACGACCGAATAACAATTTAGTTCCTTCTGAAGCCTGGAGCACGACCAGATAAGAAGTGAGAAATTGCAAAACCTGGATTACAACCGGATAACAAGTTTTATCTCATCCCCCCAGTAAGTCGCTGTGAAGCCTGGAGCACGACCAGATAACAGTCGGTCTTATTTTCCTCAGCAAATCACTGTGAAGCTTGGAGCACGACCAGATAGCAGTTCATTTGGGCCTCTTCGACCAAGAGGTGATTCCCCAGTAGAATAATGGACGACTGAAGCTCCTAAAATTCTACTTTTACCAAGACAAAGACTAGCACTCCTCAGCATAGTCCTCCTCAACAACAGGTATACGGGATCTCGCAAAGGAATCTCTTGTGCGATAGACACTTCTTCTGATGGCATCTTTAAGCCCATTTTCCAACATCAACCTCCAAATGGCATCTATAAGCCCATTCCCGACATCGTAATACGAGTACCACTTCATGCGAGTGCAAATTTTTGGGCACTCTAGTATTCAATCATCTTCCACCTTAGGATCACGAAAGGCAGACAAGCCAATCTACATCCTCAGGTTTAAGAAGATTGAACAGTGGCAGCTGTTGTACCCCAAAATCTGCCCTCCCATATTTCTCAATACATGTCAAGTAAGATCCTCAAATTGCTCAAGGAAATCCAAGGGTTGACCAGACAAACTCTCTCCTAAGGCAGTCTACCTAAAATTAGGGTTTTAGTTTGCACCAAGATACTTGAGTCAAAGGATCCAAAATTCTCACCATTGTCCTAATATGTTCTAAAAATCATCCATGTCAAGTTTCAAGCCTTGCAGAGGAAGTTTGCTCAATCAATTGCTCAAAGGCCTGAAAATCGACTGTGCTAGGGCAAAAGTCAACTGTGTCCTATATACAGTCAAACTTCAAGATTTTTGGTCAACATACTCATTTTGAAGTATTATTCATCATTTGATCAAGGGTTAATCATGGTTCCTCAAGGATTGTTCATAATTCATCAAAACCCAAAAGTTGTTAAATTAGGGTTTTGCTGAAAAGTCAACTCAACTTTGACCAAGCATAACTTTCTCATACTTTATCAAAAATGACCCATCCAAAGCTAATTTTGAATAGGATGGAATTCCATACAAACCATCTTCATCTCCCAAGTTCAAAATATTCACTCACAAGAAGATATAAATTTGGACATTATAGGTGATTTTGGTAAGTCAACAAAAACACCTTTTTTGTCAAAGCTTCATAAATGAACATGGAAGACTCAATTGAGATGAGACCAAAAGGGTTGCTTAGAGGATATCTTAAGCTTTATAAAAAGTCCAAGAACACATCTCTAGGGTCAAAATTGTAGGAGTTATGCATTGTTGAAGTTGACCCTTTTTGCAAAATTGCCAAAAAGTCAAATGTGTCTCAAATTGCAATTTTTTGTCAAATGGGACCAACTTTTTGTGCTTGCATTGAGTTTTTAACATGATCCACGACCCATGATCCTTCCCACTTGTCTTTATCTTATTTTTATCATTTATTTTGATTTTTATCAATTAAATTAAATAAAATCAAAATAAAATCATGAAAATATCAAAACTAATCAAAGCTTGAGATTTTGTGCATGTTTAGGTCTCTTATATAGCTGGGAAGAGAATCAAATCGTGCAAGCTTCATTTGAACACAAAAAGATTAGATTTGGCTTGATTTGGAAAGATTTACATAAGAATCAAATCTTGATTCAATCATCTAAATTGAGAAAGATTTGAAGCAAGTTTGTGACCTAATTCATTCTAGGGCACATATAGGACAAGTGCAGATCAAAAACAAAGGAATGGGAGGTGTGCAAAGGTGATACAACTTTCAAAAAATCAAGAAAAGTTGCAATCTAATTTCTCAATTCCAGGCTTCTTCAAGCCATTCCAAACATATCATTCGTTTGCTGGGCATCCAAGGACTCTATTCCAATCATTAGCAAGCATTTTCGTGCCCAGAAACACGTTGTAAGTACCCCACGACTTCCATGTTTCTTTGAAATCGTATTTCATAATTCTGGCATTGTTAGCATATTTTATGGACATATTCTGAATCCTTGAATCATTTGCAAGCTAATGACAATACTTAATTGCATTTTTGTTAACTATACAGAAAGTTGCCATGATTAGGGTTTAGGTTTCGTTTTTAGGGGTTTTTCTTGCAGGAACAACTAGCCATGGAGAGTGGTACCATGATGCTCGTGAAGTTGCAACGAGTTGATTGGTACCACTGGTATAGATTTATGATGCTTTCATAGGATTTTGGAGGAACACAGGCTTATATCTACGCCCAAACAATTGTAGGTAAAAGTCATGACTTTTACCAATGGAGGGAGGAAGAAGAAGGGTTGCGTGGCAAGCAGTGATTCTCCCTTTCAAAAATTCGCGCGTTTGGCATATATTAATTTGTTTTTCTAATATAATGTTTGTTTGTTGTTCTTTGTACAAATAAGCACGCTAGCTCAGATGGTCATCAGGCGTTTGGAAAAGCCAAAGGGCATGGGTTCGATCCCCAGGTCCCCATATTTGTCAATACTATTTTCTTTTACATGATCAGGTGTACAATCCTCCGGGACATCCACCTTGCATCATCAATATTTCATCATCCAGGCCACCAACAAGCTAGATCCAAGGGCCATCCTTTGGAGAACCACAGTGCACCCTAGTCAAGCAAGCATACAGGATCTGGAAAGTCAATGTGGGCCAAGAAGTTTTGGGCTCATAAATTGCAATTGATACCCCCTCTTTTGCTCAAAGCAACCAGGCCCACTTCTTCTTCTTTTTTATCTTTTTATTCTATTTATTTTCTTTATTTAAATTATTTTCTAACACAAGACTAAATTCTTTTTTTACAAAATCATAAAATCAATTTCACAAATTTAGATTTAGGTTTTATTTTCGTCAAAATTAATTTAATATTAGTTTAATTTAATTTTAGGGTAATTCAAACCTTTTTGTAAATAATTTAAAATAAATTAGAAAATTAGGGTTTGTTTGATTTAACTTTTGTTTCCTTTCTCAAATTAAATAAAAATACAAAAAATAGGTCAAATTAATTATTTTTTCTTAATTTAAATTAATTAGTAATTAGGTTTGTATTTATTCAATTAGAACCTTATTTTCTCAAAATAACACAAAAACCACAAAAATATGATTTTTCTTTCAATTAGGTTTTAGACGGGGTCAAAACCCTAATTTCTCTCGTTCTCGGTTTATCACGCGCGTTTATTTATTTTTACGATATTAATGTAACTGCTCATGCTATGTAATAGTTTAATTAGGATTTTTCTTTTATTTATCGTTTTACGGGTTTTTGGCTATGTAATTAATCCCCTACCCCGAAGCCTTGTAATAGCGTAGCTTTTATTTCTCGCATTTTAATTCTCGCAAAATATTAACTGTTAGATGTATGATAATAGGATTGCATGACAAGACTGTATGTTAATTTAAAATGGTTAGCAAACCCTAAATGTGCAAAGATAATAACTTGAAATCAAATCGCTCGCACATGTGCACTCCTAGGATATACTCTCACTTCGGTTGCCTTCGGTAAACGATCATTAAGTATAGGGTGTCTTAGTGGTTGCCCTCTTGTCTAAACAAAGATCAAATGTCCCGTTCGGAAATGTTGCCTCGAAAAGGTTTCCTCAGAGATGTTGCCTCGAATATGATCTTAAGACATTAGGGTTATTACTAAGACGTCCTAACATTGCTTTAGTGATTATACGTCCCTTTCGAATTGAGCCTTGCAATTCCAACGACGGTGCTACCTATTTCTCAATAGTAGGATAGCATTGTCTAAAGGAAACAAGAATAGAAACATTCTTTTTCCGAGTAGGTAGATGCTAGTAGGTACTTGCTCAAAAACAAACTTTTCCATACTTACACTCTTTTCAGACAAGGTTTTCAAAAACACTTCGTAACACTCTTGAGGATTGATATAAGGGTTAAAACAAATTAAAACAAAAAAAAACTTTTCAAAACACACAAACACAGAAGCAATTTTTAAAATGATGAGCAAGTACCTAAGAGCCCGTGGAAAACCACGGATAGAAAGGGTGTTAATACCTTCCCTTTCTATAATCTACCCCTCGTACTCAAAATCTCGAAAAAGGAATTTTTATGTGTTTTTTTCCTTTCCAACTGGATAAAATAAAAGTCGGTGGCGGCTCTTGCTTACCGCGACATTTTGCGAATAAAAAATGCAAAACGCAAACCAGCATTTTCCTAAAACAGTCTGGTTCTGCTACCGTATCATACCACAAGGCTGTCATTCTTTTCTCTTCTATCAAATTCAACTATTCAAACCTGTTATGGACCTATTCAGCCTCTGATAACTAGGCTTCCATTATTACACGCAAAGAGTGAATCTCAACTTCAATGGGGAGCACTACTTCCATGCCATATACAATAGAGAACGGGGTTTCCCCTGTTGAAGTGCACACGGATGTTAGGTACCCATGCAGAGCAAAAGGGAGCATCTCATGCCAGTCTTTATAAGTAACCACCATTTTCTGGATGATCTTCTTGATATTCTTATTGGCCGCTTCCACAACTCCATTCATCTTTGGCCTGTAGGGAGATGAATTATGATGGACAATCTTAAACTCTTCACAAAATTTGGACATCATCTTGTTATTCAGATTTGAACCGTTGTTAGTGATGATCCTGCTTGGCACACCATACCGACATATGAGGTTGTTCTTGATGAAGCATACTACCACCTGTTTAGTAACATTAGCATATGAAGCTGCCTCCACCCATTTGGTGAAGTATTCATGTGCCACTAAGATGAAACGATGCCCATTTGACGCCTTTGGTTCAATCACTCCGATCATGTCAATACCCCCACATAGAGAAAGGCCATGGGGAATAAATATCATTGAAAACTGTAGGAGGTACATGGATTTTATCAGCATAAATTTGGAATTTATGGCACTTCTTAGCAAATTTGTAACAGTCAGATTCCATTGTCAGCCAATAGTAACCTGCCCTAAGCATCTTTTTTGCCATTGAATGTCTGTTGGCATGGTTACCAAATGAACCTTCATGAACCTCATGCATTAACATGTCTTCTTCGTGTCTATCCACGCATCTGATCAAGACCACGTCATGATTTCTTTTATACAGTACATCTTCATTAAGGAAGAAGCTGCCCGCCAACCTTCTCAATGTCTTTATATCTTTATTTGATGCACCAAATGGGTATTCCTGAGTCTGAAGAAAGTGCTTGATATCAAAATACCAAGGTTTTTCATCTACCATATCATCTGTTGTAAACACATGAGCTGGTTTATCCAGACGTTGCACTGTAATACAAGGCCCATCATTCCAAGTATTAACTTGATATATAGAAGCCATAGTTTCCAAAGCGTCCGTCGTCTAATTTTTATCTCTTGAAATATGATGGAATTCAATTTTGTTAAAGAAGGGTAACAATCTTGTAGCATGATCTTTGTAAGGGATCAAGCCAGGATGGCGAGTATCCCATTCTCCTTTAATCTGATTGACAACCAAAGCCGAATCACCATACACATCTAAGACCTTGATTCTAAGATCAATGGCTTCCTCGAGACCCATAATACAAGCCTCATATTCCTCCATATTATTAGTGCAATTAAATGTCAACCTTGCAGTAAAAGGAATGTGTGATCCATGTGGATTAATAATCACCGCACCAACTCCTTTTCCATAAGCATTCACCGATCCACCAAATACCATGCCCTAGTGATATTTAGGATCTGGACCTTCCCCGGGCAAAGGTTCATTGCAATCTTTTGCTTTTAAGAACATCACATCCTCATCAGGGAAGTCAAATTTAACAGATTGATAGTCGTCTACTGAATCGTGAGCAAGATAATCCGCCATCACACTGCTTTTTATGGCCTTTTGAGTGTGGTACTCAATGTCGTATTCAGACAATAACATTTGCCACCGGGCAATTCTCCCTGTGAGAGAAGGCTTTTCAAAAATATACTTAATTGGATCCATTTTGGAAATCAACCAAGTATTATTATTCAACATATATTTTCGCAAACGCTTTGCCGCCCAGGCCAGAGCATAACATGTCTTCTCCAACATAGAATATCATGACTCACAATCAGTAAATTTCTTACTAAGATAGTATATGGAATATTCTTTCTTTCCTGTCTCATCTTGTTGTCCCAAGATACAACCCATAGAACTATCCAACACAATCAGGTACATGATCAATGGTCTTCCTTCAACGGGAGGGAGAAAGATAGGAAGTTCAAGCAGATATTCATTGATACTTTCAAATGCCTTCTGGAAATCCTCTGTCCACACACAACCCGATCCTTCTTTAGCAACTTAAAGATTGGTTCACATGTTGCGGTCATATGGGAGATGAATTTGTAAATATAATTGAGACGCCCGAGGAAGCCTCGAACTTGCTTCCCAGTCCTTGGCGTAGGCATTTCTTGAATAACTTTGACTTTATCCAGGTCAACTTCAATCCCTTTCTGGCTGACAATAAAACCCAAGAACTTCCCTGATCAAACACTGAATGTGCATTTATTTGGATTCAAGCGGAGATGATACTTCCTCAAACACTGGAATAACTTCAATCAATCATCCACATGCCCTTCTTCGGTTTATGATTTCGCAATCATGTCATCAACATATACCTCAATTTCCTTGTGCATCAGATCATGGAATAAGGTTGTCATAGCCCTTTGGTACGTTGCACCAATGTTCTTCAACCCGAAGGGCATCACTCTGTAACAGAATTTTCCCCAGGGTGTGATAAACTTTTTTTTTCCATGTCCTCATGAGCCGTTCTTATTTGATTATATCCAGAAAATCCGTCCATGAACGAGAATACTTTAAAATTTGTTATGCTATCAACTATCATATCAATGTGTGACAATGGGAAATCATCTTTTGGACTAGCTTTATTTAGATCTCTGTAATCTACACACATGTGAACTTTTCCATCTTTCTTAGGTACGGGCACAATATTGGCTATCCATTGAAGATACACTGATGTCACAATAAAACTGACATTTATCTGTTTTAATACTTCTTCTTTGATTTTGATATAGAATTTGACCCCTCAGTAACTCTAGAAAACATTATGAGCGAACCTCACTCTCCCAATCCACATCTTGAACAAAATCAGCCAGAACTTACTCAAGTTCTTTCTGGTATTGATCAATTTGATCCAAAATTTCATACTCCCCACATGGAAAATCCAAACTTCCAAACTACTCACCTTGAAAATCCAAACGCTACCACTTCCCAACCAGAAAATCCATACATTGACTCTGATACCACCACACCAATTCCTGGAATAACAGAACCTCTCATGGTTCGACAACCTCTCTCCATCCAAGATATTCCAGAAATTCCATCACCTTACCATTCCACTCCACCAAACACACCTCCATCCCCAATTATCATTTCTAATTCTCCTACTCCCTCTCCTATTAATCCTCCAGAAGATCACCTAAGAACAATAATAGACTTAGAAGCGCTGGATCACCTTACCTCAATCTCTCATAAAATTGTCATTCCCAAACTAAAACCAACTATCACCAAGGCAGATGTTGGTAGAAATTTACTGATTTTTGAAATAGAGATAATTAAATGGGTTAACTCTTTGAAGCAAGCAAGCTTAGAAAATCCAAATCATGCTGCTTTTGATTCTCACTGGAACCGGTTCAGAAGATGGTTCAACTCAGAATCCCATAAACTCAAGGAATTAACCTATGAAATGGCCCAACAGAACTTTTGTGATCAGCTGAATGTTTTTAAGGATCAAGTTATGAGTCACTAGGAAAGGAAATCTATTCTTTTGCTGGACAATGCTCCCTGGAAAGAGCACCAACCTTCATAAGTTGTTGAACCATGCTCTAATAATCTTCCTCTGGATATTATTCAAGATAAAGGCAAAGCAACTAAAGAAGCCACTGAATCAGAAACTGCTACAGAGTGTCCTGAGAAACTTGCATCTTCTGTGGATACACCATCTTCATCTTTGGTTATGCAAACTCTGGAAGAGTTAAAGAAAGAGAATGCAGTGATCAAAGAAAGATTGGACAAGAAAGAAGACAAGAGCAAATAAATCAAAGAAATGCTGGGAAAATAAGAGGAATCGAGCACTCAGATTTAGAGCTTGTTGGAAGCATTGTTCACACGACTTCCCCTCCTCAATCTTAGTTTTTTTTTAAACTTGTTTTCTGCATTCATTTTTCTTGTTTTATTTGGCTCTGGAAGTGTTGTTGCAATCAAGTTTAATATAACTCATCTTTTTTACTCTGAATATTAGGGTTTATATTGCGTTTTGATTCTTGACAAAAAGTGGGAGAACGTAAGATATTTCAATAACAGTATATCGAGACAAAGTCTCAAGCATTTTGAATATCATAACTTCTCTTTTTTTTTCTGAAAACAAAACAGGAACAAGACTCTGATGAAGACAGAAGGAGATGCATCAATAGCTCTGATCAGAATGAACTTCATGGAAGTAATTCATGTCTATCTGAGTACTAAACTCAGGGGGAGACTCTCTAATTCTTTATGTTATGTATATATTAATTGAAATATCCTAGTTTTTATCATCATCAAAAAGGGGGAGATTGTTAGAACATAGTTTGATTATACAACCCTCGTAAGAGTTTTGATGATAACAAACACAAAGAACAATTATGCACTCTAAAATTATATTCTGTTTTGTAGAGAAGTTCTAATGGAAGTAGATCAAAAGATAAGCTACAAGGTTGTTCCTGCTGTGAACATAGACTATTCTCATAAAGTTCTGATGAAAGAAGATCAGAAGTTGCACTAAGAGAAAGATGTTTTAACTCTGATTACATAACTCTGAAAGTAAGTCTAACGCTGCAAACAGGATCTTATGACTCTGACCTTCGAAATTTCTAAAGCAAGCAGCAAATGGATACCTCAATATTCTGAAGCATTATAATTCATCAAATCTATATCAAATGCAACATCTACAAACAGATAAGGATCTTTTATTTGAGGAAAGCGCATTAACTGTCATTTATCAAGTTTCCAAATGCCCAACTATGTTGCGCCTATTTAAACAAGGGATGAGGATAAATCATTTATGATTTACACAATGATTAACAACACACATCAACGCTGCTATCCTTTCTACTCCTCATTCATACTATTCTTTCAACTGTGTAATACATCACAATACTGTGATACTGTTTAGTTAAGAAAACATATTGTACATTGTCTTATTCATATTTTATTTAGTGCAATTCCTTGAGAAAAACCGGGTTGTGGTTATACTCAAGAAGACTTTGGCATTAGTCAAAGTAGATTTATAATCAAGATTGATTAGTGGATTAAGACCTCGTTGGAGAGAGGCAAAATCACCTTGGTGGGTGGACTGGAGTAGTTTGAGTTCAAACGAACCAGGATAAAAATCATCGTGTTATTTCCGTTGATTTTTAAGATTCCAATTCAACCCCCCTTCTTGTGTTTTTCAATTCTTCATCATCATCTTGTACATCATTAAAACAATCCATTTCTTTCAATTTTGTTTCCCTAAAACAATTCCTTTCTTTCAATTTTGATTTCGTCAAACAATCTCTTTCCATTTCCATTTCGTAAAACAATTTCTTTCGATTTCCGTTATGTGAAGGTATTGTCATCGGTGATGCATTTGATACCGTGATAATGCTATTGAGTTATGTCATACTCCAAATTTGTCTGCCTTAGTGCTACAGTCAAAATCATTTTCAAACTTGGGTTTTAAAACTCTTTTGTTTTATTTACACTAATATTTTGGGTTTTATAAATATTTGTTTTCAAGTCATTATAAAATATAATAGTTTACTTTTAAATTATTTGTATTTTTAAATAGTAAATATTTTTCTACTTTCGTATACTTTCAATTAGATAGCACAATTTGCAAATATAAGGTCATGTGTTCGAATTCCACCTGCCTAACTTTTAGCGTTCTATGTTATTTTTAGCCTACTTTGCATTTTTTGCATTATTTTTGTATTTTTTAAAAAAAAATTTATTTTTTCATTAAAATCAAGATTTTGTGCATTAAATAGTCAAACATTCGAATAAAAAAATGTTTTGATCAAATTGATTTAGTTTTAGAATTTTTCAAATTTTGGGGAACAAGTAAGAAATTTTAAGAAAATATCAATTAAATTATCAAAATCAAATTAAATTTCAAATTAGATTTTTAAATGATTGATTGATATTTAATTATTTATCCTATTTTATTGACATAGTTTTCACTATAAATAAATCAACAATTATCAACAATCTCATCAACAATTTTTCAAGGTCTCTCTTACAAATCTTTTTTCTACTTTTGGTTTATTCTAGGTTGTTGTCTTTAACAGACAATGGCCAACAAATAACCACAATTTCTTCAATCCAAAAATTTCACATTTCCCAAATCACTCTTCCAAAGTCGTTGTTTTTGATGAACAACAACAAAGTTGTTGTTCTTGACGAACAATGATAATTAAAATCCTAAGCCTCCATTCTATCAACCAAAAAATTCTCGAGCAAAAGTAGGCAAGAAGAAAAGGAATAGCAAAATGTGGAAAAGAAGGCGCGAAGGAAAAGAGGATCTCTAAAGAAAGAATTTTTTAATTCCTTATTCACCAGGAGAAATCTCACTCCCGTAGGTTGGTTTTTTTCCTACTGACCTCTCACACTTCTTTTTAATATCATACTTTTAGATTTTTGTTTGTTTTAATTTTTAATTATCTAATTTAATTATTTTTTTAGTTTAGTTAATTATTTAATTTTTTTTAACGAAAAATACAAAAAAACCAAAAGAATAGTTAGTGAGATATTAATTTGTAAGCATTAAAATTATATATTTATTTAATTACAAAATTACCAACAAATTAAAACAATGAGTTATCCAATAATTTTCATAATTAAATTAATTTCAATATTTTTATAAATAATAGGATTGATTGATTTTACATCCACCACATCCTTGAATAATCAATTGGTTGGCTTAACGCCTGATAGTTAATTATTCAAATAAAATACATTTTAAAATTCAACAAATCAAATCAATTTCTTCGCCTAGCGCAAATTAGTTCTAATGAAGATCGAATCTTCTTCGATCCACCAAATCAAAACTCAAAATAGTTAACCAATTACAAACTATTTTTTCACTAACTTAACAAAATTACAAGATATTTTCTAAAAGGGATTAAATAGGATTACTTTCAAAATTAACTACAAAATGCGTCTACGATCAATCATTTTTCAAACCCATGCAAGGTTCAAGGATAATTCGAAAGCAATTTTACATAATCCTATAAAAAACACCAACCAAACACTACGAATTACGAATTTGAACTTTGATTCCTCATAAGAGGATACGTAGGCACGCGACTTAAAAACCAAGGAGAGTCCCTTAATTAAAAGATTAAAACTCTTTTTAAAAATTATTTCTGAAACCATATCTTACCCTTAAGCCTAAATTTGGGACATCCTTGAGGACAAGGTAGATGAAGGGTGCCTAACACCTTCCCTTCGTCTAAAATGAAGCACGAGCTTAGAATATCTGTACACTTAGGGTTATTCCATTATTCACCCGTCGTTAGGAGAAAAAATAGTGGTGGCGACTCACTAATTTTTTTCCGATTATGACAGCTAGCAACTCTGCCGGGGACACATAATCCTAGGGTTTAGATTTTTTTCCTCTTTTTAGGTCTAGGGTTTTTCTAGGGTTTTTCTTTCTATTTGGGTATTTTTATTTCTATATTTGTTTGTATAGTGTTCATTTTTACTTTGTTCATTTATATTTTGTTTAATTTTTTGTTATCATACTATTTTATTATGGTGGGATTTTAATTTTAAAAAAAAAGTATCAAACCTTAGAAAGAAGGACTGTCAATTGGCCAAGGGGATTTATCATCACTATGAGTTTTTGTGGCAACTTCGCCTAGGGTCGGTGGAATTCCTAAAAAGAAATATCTCTCAAAGGGCTAGACTCATCGGGGATATGACTTTGGAATGAAACATATGACTCTTTGTATAACCCTAAAATAAAATTTCATGGTGAGACCTTATACGACCTATGAGACAAAAGTTTCGTTCTACAATGAGGCTCCGCCTAAGGGAGGCCCTTATGCCTTTACCCTTTGGTGTTATCCATGATACCCTTAAGGAAACCACCTTTAGAGAGGGTAGAATATTCGTAGGACGAAATTATGAACCTACATACTAAAGAAACCATTGTTATCCCATCCTTCATATGAAGCCTTTCCACGAGGGACTTTCTTTTGTAACTTTAAACCTACGTAGGGTTACCCCTTATTGTTATTATACCGTAAACTTGTTGGGGTATTTCTTTGGTTTAACCTGTAGGGTTTTCTATTGTGTCAAAATCCCTAGCCTGTAGGAATTTTCTGTGGTGTATCATAATCCCTAGCCTATACGGATTTCTTTATGTTATTATCCCTAGTCTGTATGGATTCCCTTTTGTCTTTCATTCTCCTTAGAACCTGTATAGGATCTTGTCCCCATATGGAACCTTTTTCGTGAAGGACATCCTCGCTGATGCACGCCATGTGGCCTGTAGAAGGCCATAGGATATGGTGACTATTGAATGGTCATCATGTGCTCTCTTCCATGTTATTCCCCCAGTCAAACATTCATCTCAACTGTCCATTGGTCTATCATGATCCCTATCTAGTAGGGTTTCCATTTGTCTATCATAATTCCTAGTAGGACTTTCTTTTGCATATCACAATTCCTAACCTGTAGGAATTTCTGTCTTTCTGTCATAATCTCTAGTCTGTAGGGGTTTTCCTTTCTATTTCATAATCCCTAGCCTATAGGGGTTATCTTCTGTATGTCATTATTCATAGCCCTTAATGGGTTTCTTTATGTGTGTAATTAACCCTCCACGCGTACATGTGCTTGTGTCATGTGGCCTTCAACAGGCCATTTGGGTGGATTGCTACCCAACAATCCTATGCATGCTCTCCCATGCATACAGTTATACATTTGTATATCTTGTCCCCTTTCGCCCTGATCCAATTTTCTATGCTAGCTAATTTCCCGAGACTCGTAAGGAATTCGAGAAAGTTTCAAACTTGGGGAGAGGAGATTAACTATTGGAGACTCAAATGAACTTGGTCCTAAAAATAATATTGAGGAGAGAGGATAAGCCTTATTCATACAAGACAAATGCCTACAACGCCTCGAATGCAACTACCATTGGTGATTCCTTCGTATCAAAATAAACGATAACAACAAGAGAAAATGCCCTCTCAGAATAGGTATGCCCAGCAAAAGAAGAGTCAAAGATCACCATACTTATACAAATCCAAGAACTAATAAGTATATCTCCTAAAGTAAAGTGGATCAATAAAAAAGCTCATCACTACGATCATTAGACTTTATTAATTTCAAATTGTAATTTCTTTGTTGCTAAGTTGTATTTGGTGTGAATTTGTATCTTTGGATCAGTAATTCCAATAAAATGAGCATGCATGTGTTTGAAATCAATCCATTCATTTCAATTTTCCATCACTTTCCATATAAAATCAATGACTTTTCCATTTCATCTTTCACCTTTAACAAACTTTGAGGGAGAATAATATAAACTAAATAACAAGAATTTGCTAATGTATGCTTTCAATGGTAAGACCGAGCTGACGATGTAAGGCATTGTTTCAAATCCTAAACAATGGAGAAATAAGGAAGTTAATCCATAGTTAACCCTCTCGATCTAGGAGTTGGAGTTTTGTTCTCTTTTCTAAAAAACCTTAATTTCAACCAGGGTCGGGGTAGATTTCAATTAATTCAATGGTGCATTCAAATCTAAGAAGAATCAGTCCATCTAAGTAAAGGTTCAAGCACATCTTCTTCCTCACATTCATTATCTAAGGTTGAGGAATCCATGAAGCTATCAATATCTTCTTCCTTTATACGACATTTAAGATCGAGGAAGCAATGAAGATGAAGCTCTCAAAAACCAACATGGCAGTCACAAACACTCAAACTCAAAAAAGCAAAAAATAAATTCAAAAGGAGAAAGCTCGCTAAGTAAAAAAAAAAGAAATTAAAAAAATTGAAACAATTAACTTAGGCAAAAGTTAAGGCATCCCAATGGACCGACAAACTCAAAAGAACCAGTTCATGCAAAAATAAGGGATTGAAAGCAAAAGAAATTGGAGAATAAGCTCGTGAATGTCACCTCAAGAATCATCAAGGCTTATCATCAATGCTTGGATCTTATCAATGCTTTTCATCGGTGCTTGGATCTTTACTAATGCTTTTGCTCATCATTACGACTACGAAAATTCTCTTGCAGACTGAATACATCAGTTGGATTAATTGAACTTAGAATTTGATAGTATCAAGGACAATGGGGTGAGATAAATAAATTTTGAGCCTTATATCCTTTGTTTCTTAAACCATGAACCATGGCCACGTTACAGCCTTCAAAAATCCTAATTGAATCTAGGTTAACTATGAAATCATACTCGGAAAAATTTGTGTTAAACTGATTCATATGTTTGTTAAAATTATCTCTAACCACTTCGCTTCTTCGAATCTTCATCTATAATCATCCATTTCTTCTCCGTGAAAACTTCAATTTCAAAACTTGCATGAGCATTAAAAACATAATTAATTTTCAAAATGTACAATTTTATATGCGAATCAATATTTAGCATCAAGGAGATCTAAAAAAGAATTGGTTTAGTAAAAAATATCCTTTCCAAGAAACTCCTAACTAAGGGCAAAGCATCTAGGAAGAACCCTATGATCATAGGCAAGACTAATGATTTTAGGGGCATATCACATTAAGATCTTATTGACTAAGGGCAATCGTTCAATGAATCAATCAACTTGGATCACATTTCAAAACGCCAATCAATTAGAGGCATACATTTCCAAGGCCCTAATAATTAGGGGCATACCTTTAGAAGATTCAAATTCCAGGGACATTCTTTAATAAAGTTCATATCACAACATGGTATGACTCAGGTTCCTCTTTCTTCAACTTCTCAAGACCCTGAGGATCAGGGGAAACCTTCTAAGATTCAAATGTTGGGGGCAGTTTATACCAACTTCATCTTACAACATTTGGGATCCAAGTCTTTTTCAATCAACTTCAAGTACAAACTTTTCAAGATTTAGATACTTGGGGAAACCCATATCAAATTTATATCACACAGGTGAGATCCAAGGGTACTTCCTCCAGATCCTAGAGATTGGGGGGCATACCTTTTAAAAAGTCAAATGTGGGAACAGATCGCTACAAGGCTCGATCAAAAGGAGTTGATTCAAAAATGGTTCATCATAGACAAATGTCTTCAAGTTTCCGTTAATCAGGGGCATAATTCAAGATAGTGGGGTCATTCATATTATGATCAAACTACTTCCACAATCATATCAAGCAGAATCTCTACAAATCGACAAATTGGGGTAAGACACTTCACAAAGGGGAAGCTCTCTGCATACTTTCACTATCCCTAGTGAAATTCTCTCCTACATCAGCAATCTTCGATTTCAAAATGAGTATCAAGAAGTCATGCTAGCCTAACATCCTCTTACTTTTAACAAGCAACCTTGTTACTAGGCAACCTTTATTTTTACAAAGCCCGATTTACATTGGAAATTCAAAATCTAGTTCTCGTCTGGTAATCAGTTCTCGTTCGACATTTATCTTTTTCACCAGTTATCATCTGGTAGTCATTTCATCTCTGACTCCATATCTTGTTTCACCAGTTCTTTCATGGTAGTCAGTTCTCGTCTAACAAATATTTCAAAACCAGTTGTCAGTTCCCGTTTGGCAAACCATTTCAAAGCCCAGTTCTCGTCTGGCAAACAATCTTAAGGTCTAATTCATGTACGGTTTCCTACCTTTAAATAAATATTTCACATAACTTGTGTATTGCATTGATCAATCATACAATAAATAATCATCAAACATTTCAATCGTGACATGGGCACATGAATACTTTGAGAGAATTCAGGGCCTTTTACTAAGCTAATCTAAGTCACCTATGTAAGTTACTAATTCAAATATTAGCTTTCACACTAGTACCAATAGCAACCTCAGATAAGAACAGACATAACAATTAGAGGTATACAAACCAGATTACCTTAGGCGGCATACCTGCGACTTCAAGGAATTTCAAACTTTTCTTTCGAAATTGTCAAAATTAAAATTTTAAATTTGCTGAATTCAATTTTCCAGATTTTAATTTTTCAAATTATCAAATGCGAACTTTCAAGTTCAAATTCTTCAAGTGGTCAAACTGAACTTTTTCAGTCAAGTTCGAACTCTGCAATTGTCAAATTCAAACTTTTTTGGTCAAATGTTTCAAGTATCAATTTTTTGCAAATACAAATCTTTCATATTCAAAAACTTCAATTTCAAGTTCAAATTTCAAACTTGCATTATCTATCCCCTAATTTGCGGTAGATAGGAAAAATCTGTGATAGCTTACTATATTAGTCCCAAGGCATTAGTAAGTTCTTTTTTAAAACCCGTATTATATATCCCCTAAGTTATGATAGGTATATGAATATGTGATATAATTCATTATGTTAGTCTCCAAGCAACAATGAATTATCAACTTTATTTATCCCCTAGATTGTGATATAGTCTAATACATCAGTCTCTCAACAGTAATAGACTATCTAAAGTCTGTACTATTTATCCCCTAGGTTGTGAAGTGTATACAAACATCTATAATATGACTTAGTGCCCATTCTCCTAGCAGCAATGGGTTTATTCAAAACTCATGGTATCTACCCTCTAGAATGTGGTAGGTACACAAAAATCTGTGATATAGTTCATAGTATTAGTCTCTAAGCGGCAATGAATTATCAAGTCTGTGTTATTTATCCTCTAGGTCATGATAAATTCACAAGTCTGTGTGATACCTTACTATGTTAGTCTCTAAGTATTAGTAGGATATTTTCAACCCGTATCATTTACTCTATAGGTTGTAGTAGATGTATGAATTGGTGACATAACTTGTTGCGTTAGTCTCCAAGTAGAAATAAGTTACCGGTCTCTTTGCGATATAGTTCATTGTGTTAGTCTCCAAGCGACAATGGATTATCAACTTTGTGTTATTCATCCCCTAAGTTGTGATGAGTAAACAAAATATGTATGGTAAGCTTACTATGTTAGACTCCAAGAGTTAGTAAGTCAACTGTCAAAATGGTGTTATTTACCCTCTAGATCATGGTAAATACACAGTAACTGCAATGTAGCTTGTTGTATCAGTCTCAAGACATTACCAAGCTATCTATTTTCGAAACCCGTGTTATCTATCCCCTAGGTTGTGGTAGATGTGCAAAATCTGCAATGTTACTTGTTGCGTTAGTCTTGAAGCAACAATAAGTTATCTATTTTCAAGCTTGTGTTACTTATCTCCTAGGTTACGGTAAATACATAAAATATACAATTACTTTTTCTAGATGTTGATGAGTTATCTGCATCATCACGTCTAGGTCCATTATGCTCTTTACTCAGGCATTGGTGAGTTAATTACATCATCCTTGTCTATTTCTTACTCCTGGGTATACTTCACAGTTTATCCTTTTTCAAATCTTTCTGTCAAATTTGGGGTCTTCCATTATTTAATAACCCTCTGATCCAAATGTGTGAGACCTTCGTATACTCACACGCTTCAATCAGAGTAATTAAATATGTGCAACTGTCATACCCTAAATTTGTCGGCCTTGGTGCTACAGTCAAAATTATTTTCTGTTAGATATTTAGGGTGTGATAATCCTGGATAACTTTGAAGAATCGTGTTCGTACACTTTCCGAACAAAGTATTTCGACCCTATTCTTGCATGGGTTCACGAAATCTTTGTGGGGATAATTCTCGAAGAAATTCTGTTTTTGATAAAAGAAAACGAATTGTAATTATAGAGAGAAGGATGCGTTTTTTTCTGTGTGCGAGATCGAGGCCGAACGACTCCTTATATAGGAGAACAGTAATTGAAAACGAAGAGACATATTTGTTCGAAACGAATATGTCAGTTGGGAAACAGTTATGTCCGTTGGGGAAAGGATTCAAAAATTTTGCACGGACCCCGCGGGGCGCTGCCCCGCACCCCTCCAGGGGCTTCGCCCCTTGGAACCCCGCGGGGCGCTGCCCCGCTGTGATACGGTGGGAGAACTGACTATGGTTTTGCGTTTATTTTCGCAAATGTTTCAATTGAGCAAGAGTCGCCACCGACTTTTTATTTTATCCTAAGGAAAGGTTTAAAAAGCACAGCAAAAACCTTTGAGATATTTTCTTGGGTTCGGGGAGTAGATTATAGAAAGGGAAGGTATTAGCACCCTTTCTATCCATGGTTATCCATGGGCTCTTAGGTACTTGCTTAGATCAACTTGCCTTGGTTTTCAATTGTTTGGAATGGTGCTTTGTGTGTGGTTTTGAAAATGTTTTGAAAAAAGATGCCTTGTCTAGGCTACCCTTGTAACAATTCTTTACTCGAATGTTTTACAAAAGGTGTTTGTCTTTTTGAAAAGATGTTTCAAGGTTTTTTTTGAAAGTTTGTTTTGAAAGTGTTTGTGAAGTGTGGTTTGAAAAATAGGCAAGTGTTTTTGTTTTGCAAGTTGACAAGTACTTAAGAGCTATCTACCCTAAAGTTCTCAAAGATTTATGCTATGTTTTAAACCTTTTAACAATTTTGTTCCACTATTGTATTTGGTGGACAATCTTGTGTTAGGAGGTGAAAGGGACGGGCGCGGGTCATCGTTTAGACCATAATTGCAATGGTGCCAAGTATCTTTGGGCAACTTTCTTTTAAGGGATTTGATCATTTTAGGCAACTTTCGAAAGCGTCATCGAGGGACTATGATCATTTGAATTGTTTTGTTTTGCCCAAAGAGACCTAACATGCAATATGGCCCATTTATTGAAGGCAACAAGTGGAATACCCTAGGGGTGCAAGTGTGATATGTGTTGTCCATTTTCATGCTTGTTTATCTTGAAATTAGGTCAAACTATTTTTGTTCTTTATATTACAACACAATATGGGAAGGGGGGTACAAATGTTCAAATGGGGGGTATTTGACAAGGAATTTAAACCTAGCTATTACATCAATTTCGAATTATTTACAAGATAATTGATTGCACAAATTAAATAGAAATAAAATAAATATGCAAAATGTAAAAAGGGTTTTTATATGTATGGAAAAAAGATATTTTTTATGTCAAATAAACAAAATAAAAAAAGTATTATTTTTGGAGCTTTTTTATGTTTAGGGCAAAACCCTAATTTTATTAAGTAACATGCATTAATTATTTAATATGTACAAATATTTATCAATTATATATTAAATAAAATAAAAATGAAGTATGTTTGTCAAAAATGTATTTTTACTATCAATTATTAATAAAAAATAAAATGTATATATTTTTGTATTATTTACTAAATATTCTAATATATATATATATATATATATATATATATATATATATATATATATATATATATATATATATATATATATATATATATATATATATATATATATATATATATATATATATATATATATATATATATATATATATATATATATATATATATATATATATATATGTGTGTGTATTAATTTCTAAATATGTATTATATATACAAAAATAATAATATTTAATATTTATAGAAAAAGTATATATTATATAAAATATTTTCAGAAGATAAAATAAAATAAAAAATAAAAAATGAATGTGTTTACATTATTTTTTCTAGTTATTCTAAATAATAATATTATGTATTTATTTGTGTACAAACTAACTAAAGACTAATAAATATCAAAATAAATGCAAAAAATGTGGAAAAAATGATTTTTATATTTTTTCATGCTTAAATAAAAATATAGAAATAAAATCAAAAGAAAAAAATGGAAAATGATAAGTAAAAATCAAAATGGGTCAGGGGGGTTCAAAAGCAAAAGCAAGGTGCAAATAGGAACAATAGAACAAGCCCAGCCCAATAGGTTCTTCTTCAACCTCTGGCCAGAATTGTGGCAAAAAACGCGCGCTTGTACCATGATTCAAACATCCTGATTCCTGGCTTTTTAATGAAAACTCACAACATCAAAAATGTTCAGCATCAAACAACGAATCCATACATACCAAAAACTTGATCTAACTCTCAAAAATGAGAGAGAATTTCATCATTCCCAAATCTTAACCTAACTTTTTATCCATATTCAGACTTTAAATTCTCACAGCATATGCAAAATAAATGAAAAGTAAAGGTATGTACAGTTTCAGGGGCATGAGTAGAACACTTCTTATTCACAAACTTAGAGCTAATGATGTCTACATTGAGAGATAGAATTTCAAGAATATACCTGTTCAGTTGAAGTTGTATCTGATGATGGAGGTACTTTCAGAGCAAGGTGATGATTGGTACAGCTTCCTTGATGTCCAGGGATGCTATTCCAAGCTTTACTTTGTCTTGAAACCTTTTGAATCGTGCTATGGAACTTCAGCTGCAAAACAAGAAAATGAAAATGGTGATCTTGCTTGGGAGTGTTACAGGTCGTGTTTGAGGTTTTGATTAGCTTCAAGGGATGTTATGGGATGTGTTTGACAAGTTTTTAGCAAGAATGCATGGAAGGTTTGAGCTATGGAACTCAAACTACAGTAGATGCTCTGTTTGGGCTATTTGAGGGTGATTCTGGGAATGGGGAGGTATGAGGGATGCTTGGCTCGTATTCTAGCTCAGTTAGGATGTTTAGGATATGTTTGACAAGTTTGCTTAAGGGTTCTTTAGCTGAGATGAAAGTTGTTGTACAAAATGCTATGTTTCTTACACTTTAAGCAAGAGATGGCAAGTTGGTGTTCTAGACAGGTAGAGGCCCCCCTAATGTGCTGCAAATCTTGGCATTGATCAGTGTAATTAGTTCCTAAACTTGTGCCAAGGGGATTTGAACTGTACTTCTTGGATTTGCATATTGACATAAAGCTTACTTTTGCAAAAATGGTTAAAGTGCTTTATCTACTTTGGGATTAAACCATTATGCAATGCTTGAACACATAGAACATGGTTTTGGCACAAAGAGTTTGCATTAAATTTATGAGTGTAAAATAGATTTAGGGCCTGTAATCAAGAGATGCATGCTGGTTTGAAAATTGCCTAAGTGTATGAACATGGAAATTGGCCATAACAAAAGTGAGTTTTTCCCATATTGCCAAATTCGATTCTCCCTAACCATGAGGTTGTTTGATGAGTTCTTGGACATTTTGGAAAGCTTGGAATGTGTACTACAATCCATCTTTGAAATTCAAATTGAAATTTCAAGTGGAAGTGTATGAAAAATGGTCTTGAAGTTAGGTAAAAACATTGCCTAAAATAGGTCAAATTTTCTCTAAGTTAAGAATGGTTTGGTACCCTTGTTCCAAAATTTGTAACTTGAGCTACAAGCTTCTTTTGGGAAAACTTTGTGTATCAAAGTTGTAGATTATGCAATAGGCTACAACTTTCATGTTTTGACTTTTTCTTGAATCCAAATGAATCTTGGTGAGAAAGTGGGGCAAAGTTAGGAAACAATTAGGGTTTTTCATAACTTAGAAAAATTCTAAGTTATGAAAAATCTTCATTTCAAACCCTAATTTGCAATTCTTGATTTCTTGATGAACAAGTTTCATGATTTGGCATGTTTTGATGAAAAATGAATCTTGACTCTTGATTTTGACCAAAAAGTCAAAGTTTGACTTTTTAGTATACAGTCAAAATTGATCAATTGACTGGGAAATTCAACTGTCAATCTTGTGTATTTGGGATCCTTTGAACTTGTTGAGCATGTCAAGACAATTCCATGGGGTCCTTGAGTCCATATGTGAGCTTGGTTTGCCATTGACTAGGTCAAACAGTCAAAAATTGCCCTTGTGCAGTCAAAACCCTAAAAATGACCATTTTGCCCTTTTGGTGATCTGATCAGATTTCTTGTGGAATTGTGATCCAAACTTGATCAAATGGTACATATGAGTTCATAATGTTGATGTGGGTCAATTTTCATGAGATTTGACTGTCAATTGGCCACAGTTGACTTTTTCCCCAATACAGCTGATTTATAGGTCAATTGTCCAATTGACTGGGCAAAACTTGGAATCAAGGCTTGAAACTTGATGTGGATAAACTTGGGAGTCCAATATGAAGCATGAAAGTCATCTTAGGCACTTTAGGTCAAAACATCTTTGTGCAAACACAAACCCTAATTTGGGTCAACAGTGCAACGAGAAGTCTTGAGCAGATGAAACCCTAACTGGATCTTGATCTCCAAGGGCTTTGTGATGAGAAATGTTGAGAAAATGGGAGGGCAAATTTTGGGGTACAACAGTTGCCCCTGTTCAATCTTCTTGAACTTGAAGAGTTAGATTGGCAAGTATGCCTTTCGTGACTCGAGGGTAAAAGGAGATTGGACACTAGAGTGCCCTTAAATTTGCACTCGTCAAAGAAATGGATGCGGGAATGGGCTTAGAGATGCCATTTGGAGATGGGCTTAAAGATGCCATCTGGAAGAGTGACAGAAACTTGTCGGGGATGGGCTTAAAGATGCCATCTGGAATGAGTATTAGAAAGGTGTCCATGTTTTGGACCACATCTGAATTGGGGGTCTGAATAAGCAATAGATCGACATCCGTATCTGGAGGCATCCATAAACTGTTTTCAGAGGTTGAGAAGAGTCTGAACAAGCGATAGATTAACATCCGTTGTTGGGAAGAATCCATAAACTGTTTTCAGAAGTCTTGAAGTTGAATAAGCAATAGAGCAGCATCCGTTGTTGGGAAGCGTTCGTAAACTGTTTTCAAAAGTTGCATCTGAACAAGCGATAGATTAACATCCGTTGTTGGGAAGAATCCATAAACTATTTTCAGAAGTCTTGAGAAGAGACTGAACAAGCGATAGGTTAACATCCGTTACTGGGAGAACCCGTGAACTGTTTTCAAAAATCTTGAAATTGAGGGGGAACCGGTGTAGGGTTTCCTGATGATGAGCTTGTGTAAAACTGCATCTGGAGGAATTTGAAGAAGTATCAGAATGTCGCCGTGTCTGGGTCACATCTGAGTGAACTTGGAAGATGATCTTTGTCTGCCGACTGATCTTACCTGAAAAGGTAAAGGGTTAGTTGTATGCAATGTTATGATGCATGATGCAATGTATGTTATATGATATGAATGTAAATGGATGGGCATGTAAGCTGGAGAGCTGTCTTGCGAAGGATAGATGAATCCGAGATGGCAGAAGATAAAAGCATCTTGACTGCTGTCGGGAAGAATAATTCCTGGTTGTTGCTGAGGAATAAGGAGCTTGGGTTGTATACCAATCTTCTGGGGAATTCCTGTCTCGAGGAGATCTTCATTGGAGAATCTTGAATATACGATGAGGAACTGAGAACTGAGAGTCTTTAGATTTTCTTGGGGAATACCAGACCTTCAATCGTCGAGGGGCCTCAGAACCACTTGCGGGGACTTGGAATTTCCTTGGTGACTTACAGGGTAAAAGAATTTCTGATGATTTCTACTGGGGATTTTAGAACCTGGTAGACTTAAGCTGGGGAGATAAGACTGAGAATCTCTAGTCTAGTGAGAAGCATTTCTGTGGGGAAAAGGTTCACTGGTCTGGCTCCGCTGGGGATTGATAGTTTGAAGTTTTAGCTCTGCTGGGGATACTGAAACTTAAACTCTGAGGAGAATTGAGTTCTGGAGGATTCTCTGGCTGGGGATAACAAAGATAAACTTCTCTGGGGATTGTATTGATAAGTTAATGTTGGGGAACTCTGATGAACTCCGCTGGGGACAGGAAGAATTTGCCGAGTGCGATCTTCTGTGGCAATTAGCTGAGGATAACCCAGTTATAAGCCCTTGTGAGGAATAACTTTGAATAAAGCTCGGGAGAGACGTCCGTGCTCTGCAGGGGATAAGCTTCCAGAATCTACTGGGAATAAGCTTCAAGATTTGCTGGGGATATGGATTCCAAATCTCCTGGGGGTTTCCTTTGAAAGGGTATCAAGATATCCAACTGCACCTTCAACCTATCAGTAATCCTCTTTCTGGATTCATAAGGAAATGATTATGTTCAAATGCATATGCCTATTTAACAAAACATTGGACGTTTCTCAAAATAAAACAAATAGTGCAAGAGAAAAGAAGAGGAAATGACACAAATTTCTGGGAAAAGTATTTGTATTGACTTTCTATGAGTATATTTGTACAAAGGAGACAATCATCCTAGTAAGAGGATTTTGTCATAAATATTGAAAGATTTATACAAAATAAAGATGTCTATGTGAAATAATTCCATGAGATTCCATTCCGCTATAGCCTTCACAACTCTGAATATCTATCCATTCAATGCTTCATTTGCCGATGACTGGATTGATCAGAAATCTGGAACTGGTTGATGAAGAGATTGTCTTCGAAGTGATCCGACGAGACATAGCCATACGCTTTAATTCCCTAACTTTTGCCTGAATCGCCCTTTCGGGTTTTCGATCCACCGGGAAACCCCTTTTTGCCCAAGCCGCCCTTTCGGGTTTTTAACTCCGGGTGTACAGATTTTTTTGTTTTTATCCCTAATTTTTGCCTGAACCGCCCTTTCGGGTTTTCGGTTCACCGGGATGCCCATTTTTGCCCAAGCCGCCCTTTCGGGTTTTCGACTTGTCGGGTTATTTTATGCGTAGTATCTTTTGACTGTGTCTGCGTTCGCAGGGTGCGGCAAATCATCGCCGTCCATTGTGGTTAGAATCATCGCACCACCAGAAAATATACTCTTGATCACAAATGGTCCTTCATATGTAGGAGTCCATTTGCCCCTGGGATCACTTTGCGGCAAGATAATCCGCTTGATTACGAGATCTCCGACTTGATACACTTGACGTCTGACTTTTTTATTGAAGGCCTTGATCATCCGTTTTTGATACGTCTGACCATGGCAGATAGCAACGAGTCGCTTCTCGTCGATCAAATTGAGTTGATCAAGTCAGGTCTGCATCCAATCATCTTCATTCAAACCTGTGTCCTTCATAATCCTTAGAGAAGGAATCTGAACCTCCATAGGCAGGACAGCTGCCATATACCAAGGAAAATGGGGTTGCCCCTGTTGAAGTACGTGTCGTCGTACGGTATCCATGTAGAGAAAACGGTAACATCTCATTCTAGTCTTTGTAAGTGAATGTCATTTTATGAATGATCTTCTTAATGTTTTTGTTCGCAGCTTCAACAGCACCGTTCATCTTCGGCCGATAAGGAGATGAATTGTGATGATAAATCTTGAACTGTTCGCACAATGCGGTGATCATTGTGTTATTCAGACTTGTACCGTTGTCTGTGATGATCCTGTCTGGAACACCATACCGGCATATGAGATTTTGCTTGATAAAGCGGGCAACCACATTTTTAGTAACAGAGGCGAAGGAAGCTGCTTCGACCCATTTGGTGAAATAGTCAATGGCAACCAGGATGAAGCGATGTCCGTTGGAAGCCGTGGGCTTGATTTCTCCAATCATGTCAATGCCCCACATTGCAAATGGCCAAGGAGCGGTCAGAACGTTGAGAGGAACCGGAGGGATATGAACTTTGTCAGCGTAGACTTGACATTTGTGGCAAGTACGGGAATGTTGATGGCAGTCAGCCTCCATGGTAGACCAGTAATAGCCTGCCCTTAGGATCTTCTTAGCCATTGTATGCCCGCTCAAGTGAGTGCCAAATGTGCCGCTATGTATCTCAGTCATGATCAACTCTGCTTTAGCTTTGTCTACGCATCGGATTAATACACAATCATGACTTCATTTGTAAGGATGATGTTGCTCAGGAAGAACTTAGCAGCGAATTTCCTTAAGAACTTCTTGTCATTTACGGAAGCTCCTTCGGGATAATCTCTAGTCTCGAGATACCTTTTGATTTCATGGAACCAGGGTTGTTCCACTACTTCTTCGGTATTAATCTCGTGACAATGTGCAGGTTCATCCATTCGCTCGATGGTGATTTGGGGAGCCTCGTTATCCCAGTTGAGTTTAAACATGGAGGACATTGTAGCTAGAGCATCTGCTAGCTGATTTTCTTCTCGCGGGAAATGCTCGAAGGTAATTTGCTCGAAATGAGGCAACAATGTCAGGACATGTTCTTTGTACGGGATAAGATTAGGATGCTTGGTATCCCACTCTCCTTTGATTTGACTGATAACCAAAGCCAAGTCCCCAAATACGATCAAAGATTTGATCCCCAAGTCTATAGCAGCCTTGAGACCAAAGATGCAGGCTTCATACTCAGCCATGTTGTTTGTGCAGCTGAAGCAAAGTCGGGCCGTGAAAGGGGTGTGACAACCTTCCGGAGAAATGAGTACCGCACCGATACCGTTTCCAAGTGCATTTGAAGCACCATCAAAGTACAGAGTCCATCGGGATCCCTTTTCGGGTCCGTCATACGGTCCGTTACTTTCAATGTTGTCCAAATTCATGATATCCTCGTCTGGGAAGTCAAATCTCATGGGTTGATAATCTTCGATAGCTTGATGAGCCAGATGGTCAGCTAGTACACTCCCTTTTATAGCTTTTTGGGTGGTGTACTGGATGTCATACTCAGTTAGGATCATTTGCCATCTAGCTATCCTTCCGGATAAGGCGGGCTTTTCGAAGATATACTTGATAGGATCCATTTTGGAAATCAACAAGGTAGTATGAGTCAACATATACTGCCTTAGTCGGCGAGCAGCCCATACCAAAGCGCAGCAAGTTTTCTCGAGCAGTGAGTAGCGAGTCTCACAGTCGGTAAACTTTTTGCTAAGGTAATAAATAGCATGCTCTTTTCGACCAGACTCGTCATGCTGACCCAAAACACACCCCATTGAGTTATCCAAGACGGTCAGATACATGATCAATGGTCTTCCTTCGACGGGTGGCATCAGAATAGGAGGTTCTAGCAAATACTCCTTGATCTTATCAAAAGCAACTTGGCAATCGTCGTTCCATTCGACTACCTGATCTTTCTTCAAGAGTTTGAAAATTGGCTCACAGGTAGAAGTCAGATGAGAGATGAATCTGGAAATATAGTTCAAGCGCCCCAAGAACCCTCTAACCTCCTTTTCAGTACGGGGAGCAGACATCTCTTGTATTGCTTTCACTTTTGTTGGATCGACTTCAATGCCTTTGTTGCTTACAATAAATCCTAGAAGTTTACCAGACCTAACTCCAAAAGTGCACTTACTTGGATTCAGCCTGAGTTTGTATTCTTTCAATCTGGCAAACAGCTTTTCTAGATGTTCAAGGTGCTCTTCCTCTGTTTGTGACCGAGCTATCATATCGTCTACGTAAACTTCAATCTCATGATGTATCATATCATGAAACAAAGCTACCATGGCGCGTTGATAAGTTGCCCCTGCGTTCTTCAGCCCGAACGGCATCACCTTGTAACAGAAAGTGCCCCATTGTGTGACAAAAGTTGTTTTCTCCATATCCTCGGGGGCCATTTTGATTTGATTGTAGCCCGAGAATCCATCCATGAAGGAAAACACTTTATGCTGAGCTGTATTGTCGATCAAAATGTCAATGTGTGGAAGTGGGAAATCATCTTTGGGGCTGGCCCTATTCAAATCTCGATAGTCTACACACATCCTGACTTTGCCATCTTTCTTAGGTACTGGCACGATGTTAGCGACCCATTGAGGATAGGACGTAACAGCCAGAAAACCAGCGTCGAATTGCTTCATTACTTCTGCTTTGATCTTTTCAGACATATCAGGCCTCATTCGGCGGACTTTTTGCTTGATCGGTGGACAATCCTCTCTTATGGGGAGACGGTGAACCACGATGTCTGTGTCTAAACCCGGCATGTCTTCATAAGACCAAGCGAAGATTTCAACATACTCATTCAACAATTGTATCAGGCGTTCCTTGACACTTGGTTCTAGATTGGCACCCACTTGCACCTCCTTCCGGTCTTCCTCGGTCCCTAAGTTGACAGTTTCCAATGACTCTTCGTGTGGTAAGATGGCCCTTTCCTCTTGATGTAGAAGTCTGGCTAGTTCCCCTGGTACTTCACAACCTTCATCATCTTCATACTCGGCTTGATTGACCAGATCTTCAGAGTTATTGAAGGATATAGCAGAATCGTCACCCATGGAATCCGGAGTGGATGGGTACTTGTATTTGTGAGTGTGGGTGTGTGTAAGGGAAAGCCATCCTTAAACAAAAAATGCAAAAGGAAAGAAAATGAACACAAGCAGTTTATCAAATGAAAAACGTCCAATGAATCATTAAACATGGCATATGGATATGAAAAATAATCAAAACCCTTACAAATGGACCTACATGCCCCGGGCAAGGCATGAGGTGAAAAGATAGTGTACGGATTGTTTGAAAATAAATATTACAGACCAATAGGAAATGTTTGACAGATAAATTACTGATGAATAAAAGTGATGGGGACAAAGTCTTTTGCCTCCCAGTTGCACAATCCTCCTTTGATATTTGGGTAAATCCACTCTTCGATGTTGCTCTCTTTGTCTTCATCCTCCAAAGCGTTGATTCCGTAGGGAGAAATTTTGACTGGCGCTCTTTCAATCTTCGAACGGCGCATAGCTTTCTGGCCTGCGGTGGTGAACCCTAATCCAAATTTGTCTGTCTTATGTGGAATATCAGGCAACTGCCCTCATGCTGAATTCTTCCCCTCCTTTATTGCGGCCCTTGCATCCTCCAGAGATGCCATCCTGGCCATCTGCCTTGGTACTTCAGCTGCCAACTCTGCTACTGTTCTTTCAGGAAGGACTTCTTCGAAATGCTGAAAAGGCGTTTCAATGAACTCCCCTTCTACCTCCACATACCGGAAGGAGTTCAAGTGACTGATCATGTACTCCTCTTCGCCATGGACGGTTATAATCTTTCCCTTGACAGGATACTTCAACATCTGATGTAAGGAGGAGGTGACTGCCCCAGCATGGTGTATCCAAGGCCTACCCAGCAAGCAAGAGTATGACGGACGGATGTCCATCACATAGAAAGTAGATTTAAAAACCTCAGTGCCTATCTTGACGGGAATTTCAACCTCCCCATGGACCATTCTCTTCGAACCATCGAAAGCTCTGACAACAATATCACTCGGTTTCAACTCTAACCCTTCACAATCTAGTTGGTCCAAGGCCTTCTTAGGCAGTACATTCAGCGACGAACCAGTGTCGACCAAGACATGTGCGAGAGTAGTTCCTCGGCACTCGACTGAAATGTGCAAAGCATCATTGTGGTTTCTACCTTTAGGAGTTAGGTCGGCATCGGAGAAACCCAATCCATTGTCCGCAGTAAGGCTGGCCATGCAATTTTGAAATTGATTTGCAGAGGTTTCCTGGGGAACATGGGTTGCCTTCAAGAGTTTTATCAGAGCTTTAGCGTGCGCTTCCGAGCAAAGTAGTAGTGCCAGCATGGAGATCTTTGAGGGGGTTTGCCCCAGTTGTTCTACCATATCGTAATCACTCCTTTTGATTATTTTCAAGATCTCATCCATTTCCTTCTTGGAGGTTTCCGGGATGACCAAGGGTTGAGCCCTCGTCCTGACGAGCTCATCTTGGATTCCCTTACCTTTATCAGCAGCGGTAGGAGGGACAGTACTAGGAACAACAACATCTTCAATCAATGGGGTTCTAGCGGAGAGTTTTATTGGTGCAGGGATGACCTTGTCGGCAGATGAGGGTCCAAAGATTGCTCTTGGAGGGGCAATCTCTGGAGAAAATATTCTCCCGCTCCGGGTGATTTTGCTCGTGCCCGCAATGTTTCCAATGCTGGCTTCTTCATCATCCGAACTTTCTTCAGTTATTTCGATTTGTTTAATACCATGGTAGTAAACGTCACCGCCATAGTTCCATGGTATTGACTTCTCAGAAACATAGGGGACAGGCCCCGGCATTGTTATCTTCAAAGGAACAGATTTCGTAGCTCGTGTAATCTTAACAGGCTTTCTGATGGCCTTGGAAAGATTGGCGTGAATGGTTATGATTGAGACATCTTCAGTATGGGTTGGAACAGCAGAAACTTTTTCAAACAAAATTTGTCGACTATCCATTAGGCCTTGGATGCCTTTCTTCAGTAATGGACAATCAAACGGCAGAGAGTAACAACAATAGCAGTCTTCTTTACATCCCGGGAAGATCCCGGCCCTTAACAGATTCAACTTGATGGTTAACAATGGAGTTGTCAGATCATTGACATCGGTAACATACAAATCTTCTTCAATGGCATTGACATTTCGGCCGTGCTTCGGCATGGGAGCAGATATCACATTAGGCTTCTCCGGAGTGTCAAACTCCACTTCCTTCGCCTCTATCAGGTCTTGGATTTTATGCTTGAGTGCCCAGCAATCATTGGTGTCGTGCCCGACACTGTCAGAATGGTAGGCGCATTTAGCATTAGGATGATAATGCGGAGAGGACGTATTCACATTTTTTGGTGCCTCTTTGATAGTGGTGAGATTCAATTTCAACAGATGGGGAAGCACTTGCGCTGGCGTCATATTAATGCGGGTGAACTGCCGTTGCGGCCGTTCCACCAGTTGCTGATTTGGTCTGGATTGGTTATAGCGAGGCTGTTCACTTGAAGGGTTTTGGATCATTACGGCCCCCACAGTTGGCCGGCGCTCAGTCTTCCCTGCTCTTCTTTGGGAGTATACAACAGCCGTTTCCTTCTTAAAAGGCTTCTTCTCAACACTTGCAGCAACACCCTTCTGAATCTTTCCTGACTTGATGCCAGCTTCTATTCTTTCTCCTGTTAAGATCAAATCGGTAAACCCCGCGGAAGAGTTACCAATCAGATGATTGAAAAATGGCCCAGATAGGGTCCCTAGAAACATATCAACAAGTTCACGGTCGGTTAAAGGAGGCTGCAACCTGCCATCCAAATCCCTCCATTTTTGTGCATATTCTTTGAATCCTTCGCCGGTTCCCAGTGACATACCCTGAAGTTGGGTACGCGTAGGAGCAAGGTCAGAATTGTATTGATATTGTTTGTAGAAGGCGGTGGCCAAGTCTTCCCAGTTTCGGACGCCGGTTCCCTCTAGCTGATAGAACCACTCTAATTGAGCCCCAAAAAGGCTGTCTTGAAAGAAGTGGATCCAAAGGTTTTTATCTGCCGTATAGGGTTGGATCTTTCTCACGTAGGACCTGAGATGCATTTTTGGACAGGACAGCCCATCATACCTCACAAAAACTGGCACTTTGAATTTTGGGGGAATCACAATCCCGACAACCAAACCCAAGTCTTCAAAATCCAAACCCGGTACTCTCTGTAGCTCCATGGCGGCCAACCTGTCTTCTAAACCTTTGTATTTATCATCAGCTGGAGGGTATTGCTGATCAGAGTAGTCTTCATCCTCTTCGACCTCCTCTTCTTCCACATCGGACTCAGAAGGTACCGCAACCCCACCTCCTTTACTGGTTCCTTCATCCGAAGTAGTAGGAAATTCAAGCACTCTCCTGGCCTCTCCGTCAAATCTTCTCCCTAGAGTAGCCACCCCGAGTCTCTTTTTCTTCTTTTTCACTGGGTCTTTATTCCCCAACAAGGTCTTGAGATCCTCCTGACCCTTAGCCAAGGTCGTCAGGAGTTGCTGGAACTGTGCATTTTGAGCTTGCAGATCTTTGACTGTTTGCTCGAGATCCATCCTACTGAAATAAACAGCAGACAGATAAGGAAACCTGGCGTGAGACCTGCTTATGCACATGATGAATGGTATGCTTATGCATGCAATGCATTCAAGGATTTAGAACATTCAAAATTGTTGCAGACAAAGAAAGAACGCACGTCATATTAATAAGAAGGAATTTGTTAGTACATAAATGCCCCATGGGCCAAATATTACAAAAACTTCTCAAGGTAAAAAGACATTGCGCATCCTCTTTGGCGCAATGTAGGTGTTGAGGGCCTCTTGCTCATGGAGTCGGCGGGTGAGCTCTAAAACCTTCTTCTCACTGGCGTAGAAGCTGGCTTCAAAAGTGTTCCGTTCCTCCTTGAGCTGAATCCAACTTTTCTGCATTTCCTCCCACGATGTAGGCATGTCTGGATGTAGGATGGTGTAGGGAACCTCTCCTTCCATGACGGGCTCTTTAATCACAGGGAGAACATGAGGATAAGGCATCATTAGACTCTAGGCTCGGGCTCGTACCCACTTGAGATAAGGCTCAAGAGGGATGGAGTTCTTGTGTCCCAGTGTCTTGCTATCAACCTTGTTGGGCCTTCCCCAAGCTCTGCTGAATCTTTGGCGAAGTCCTTGCGCATCATTGTCGAAGTCAAAAACTAGGTCAGGAATCAACATATCATGAGGGCCATCCCTCCGTGCATATCCAAATTGCCTCAAAGCTAGGCAAGGGTTGTAGGTGATACCTCCTCTGATTCCAAGTAAAGGAACATTAGGAAACTCTCCACAACGATCGACGATGATGACATTTTCTCTGGACCGAGAACACCAATGTACATCAGAGTGAGTAAGAGTCATCAACCGTTGGGACCACCTTGAGCCTTGGTCATTCTTCAAGACAGATTGTGGAAGGTGCGAAATAAACCACCTTGCAAGGAGAGGAGTACAGCACATGAGAACACCCCTCTTTCTCATTGTTCGTGTGTAAAATGAGTGAAGAATGTCCCCAAGCAATGTTGGTATTGGATTTCTGGACAAGAAGATGTTGACGGTGTTGACATCTACCAATTGGTCAGAATTTGGGAACAAGACCAACCCATAGATAAGGAGTGCCACAATTTCTTCAAAGGCTTGTAGGTCCAATGAATTCCAACATTCTTGTGACTTCTCAAACAAGAATTTTGCTAAGAATCCTTTGACGCCGCTTCTGGTTTCCCAATGCCCCTTGATGTCAGAAGGCTGTAGATGTAATGCTCGAGCAACATCTTCAGGCTTTGGTTCCTTTTCCGTACCGTTGAAGGGTAGTTGATTAAGGATAGGAATTCTCAGGAGTTGAGAAAACTCCTCCAAAGTGGGCACCAACTGGTAGTCGGGGAAAGTGAAACAGTGGTGAAGGGGGTCAAAGAACTGGAATAGCACTTTCATCATGTCTTCTTCAATGTTGGTGTTGACTAAGCTGAGCAGTCTACCATGTCTTTCACTGAAGGATGAGCTTTCCGGAATTCTTGAGGTGAGCTCCTTGAGTTGAGGAGAGATTCTCACAAGGTTGACTTGGATGGTTTTTCTGCGAGGAATTTCCATGACCTACAAAACAAGAACAAAGATGAAGATCCAAACCCTTGAAATGGTTAGTGAATGCATATGATGCTTTATGATGTTTATGATGTATGCACAAAACATATGTACAAGCAAATCACACCAAACCCTAGTCTCAGGCTTGCACGGGGTTTCATAGGTAAGTACCCTCTTGAGTGTAGTTGGCTTAAAAACCTGTCCTATAAATAGTAACCGGGTTCTAAGGAGCTCAATATCATTGGATTGTTTTCATCTTTCATTGTTTTGGTTTAGCCACTTAACTAGCGACCAAAATATTCCAAGAAAACAACCCTCAATGAGTGTAGTATCGAGTATCTACCAACTTCGGACTGCACCAAAGCCGGTCATCTCACTACCCCTAATAAAAGGCCAAGATGGTCAAGTAAGGTTCTAGGTCATTAGTGCTTAGTGACATCACTCAGCGGCCCCGTACTCTCCTTGATTGAACTCAAGGGTTACCGGTACTCACAAATATGTCGCACTAATATAGCTATTTCTTAGACCGTGTCGGTATACCCCGCACAGTTTCCACAACGTATTGCTATCTATGAATGTTTCCCAAAATCCGGGTGTAGGATTGCAAACCCAAACAATAGAGCCAAGATATAAAGCAATCAAATCAAACAATTAGTCATGCAAGAGGGTGATCTAAGCCCTAAGGTTACTCCACTTTTAAATTTATCCCCAGCAGAGTCGCCAGTTCTGTGATACGGTGGGAGAACTGACTATGGTTTTGCGTTTGTTTTTGCAAATGTTTCGGTTGAGCAAGAGTCGCCACCGACTTTTTATTTTATCCTAAGGAAAGGTTTAAAAAGCACAGCAAAAACCTTTGAGATATTTTCTTGGGTTCGGGGAGTAGATTATAGAAAGGGACGGTATTAGTACCCTTTCTATCCATGGTTATCCATGGGCTCTTAGGTACTTGCTTAGATCAACTTGCCTTGGTTTTCAATTGTTTGGAATGGTGCTTTGTGTGTGGTTTTGAAAATGTTTTGAAAAAAGATGTCTTGTCTAGGCTCCCCTTGTAACAATTCTTTACTCGAATGTTTTACAAAAGGTGTTTGTCTTTTTGAAAAGATGTTTCAAGGTTTTTTTTGAAAGTTTGTTTTGAAAGTGTTTGTGAAGTGTGGTTTGAAAAATAGGCAAGTGTTTTTGTTTTGCAAGTTGACAAGTACTTAAGAGCTATCTACCCTAAAGTTCTCAAAGATTTATGCTATGTTTTAACCCTTTTAACAATTTTGTTCCACCATTGTATTTGGTGGACAATCTTGTATTAGGAGGTGAAAGGGACGGGCGCGGGTCATCGTTTAGACCATAATTGCAATGGTGCCAAGTATCTTTGGGCAACTTTCTTTTAAGGGATTTGATCATTTTAGGCAACTTTCGAAAGCGTCATCGAGGGACTATGATCATTTGAATTGTTTTGTTTTGCCCAAAGAGACCTAACATGCAATATGGCCCATTTATTGAAGGCAACAAGTGGAATACCCTAGGGGTGCAAGTGTGATATGTGTTGTCCATTTTCATGCTTGTTTATCTTGAAATTAGGTCAAACTATTTTTGTTCTTTTTATTTGCATACAAACCCTAATTCTAACATGGTATATTTAGAAAGCATTAAAGTGCGAAAAATAAAGTTCTAAACTATTACAACACAATATGGGAAGGGGGTACAAATGTTCAAATGGGAGGTATTTGACAAGGAATTTAAACCTAGCTATTACATCAATTTAGAATTATTTACAAGATAATTGATTGCACAAATTAAATAGAAATAAAATAAATATGCAAAATGTAAAAAGGGTTTTTATATGTATGGAAAAAAGGTATTTTTTATGTCAAGTAAACAAAATAAAAAAAGTATTATTTTTGGAGCTTTTTTATGTTTAGGGCAAAACCCTAATTTTATTAAGTAACATGCATTAATTATTTAATATGTACAAATATTTATCAATTATATACTAAATAAAATAAAAATGAACTATGTTTGTCAAAAATGTATTTTTACTATCAAATATTAATAAAAAATAAAATGTATATATTTTTGTATTATTTACTAAATATTCTAATAAACATATATATATATGTGTATTAATTTCTAAATATGTATTATATATACAAAAATAATAATATTTAATATTTATAGAAAAAGTATATATTATATAAAATATTTTCAGAAGATAAAATAAAATAAAAAATAAAAAATGAATGTGTTTACATTATTTTTTCTAGTTATTCTAAATAATAATATTATGTATTTATTTGTGTACAAACTAACTAAAGACTAATAAATATCAAAATAAATGCAAAAAATGTGGAAAAAATGATTTTTATATTTTTTCATGCTTAAATAAAAATATAGAAATAAAATCAAAAGGAAAAAATAGAAAATGATAAGTAAAAATCAAAATGGGTCAGGGGGGTTTAAAAGCAAGGTGCAAATAGGAACAATAGAACAAGCCCAGCCCAATAGGTTCTTCTTCAACCTCTGGCCAGAATTGTGACAAAAAACGCGCGCTTGTACCATGATTCAAACATCCTGATTCCTGGCTTTTTAATGAAAACTCACAATATCAAAAATGTTCAGCATCAAACAACGAATCCATACATACCAAAAACTTGATCTAACTCTCAAAAATGAGAGAGAATTTCATCATTCCCAAATCTTAACCTAACTTGAAAAGTAAAGGTATGTACAGTTTCAGGGGCATGAGTAGAACACTTCTTATTCACAAACTTAGAGCTAATGATGTCTATATTGAGAGATAGAAGTTCAAGAATATACCTGTTCAGTTGAAGTTGTATCTGATGATGGAGGTACTTTCAGAGCAAGGTGATGATTGGTACAGCTTCCTTGATGTCTAGGGATGCTATTCCAAGCTTTACTTTGTCTTGAAACCTTTTGAATCGTGCTATGGAACTTCAGCTGCAAAACAAGAAAATGAAAATGGTGATCTTGCCTGGGAGTGTTACAGGTCGTGTTTGAGGTTTTTATTAGCTTCAAGGGATGTTATGGGATGTGTTTGACAAGTTTTTAGCAAGAATGCATGGAAGGTTAGAGCTATGGAACTCAAACTGCAGCAGATGCTCTGTTTGGGCAGTTTGAGGGTGATTCTAGGAATGGGGAGGTATGAGGGATGCTTGGCTCGTATTCTAGCTCAGTTAGGATGTTCAGGATATGTTTGACAAGTTTGCTTAAGGGTTCTTTAGCTGAGGTGAAAGTTGTTGTACAGAATGCTATGTTTCTTACACTTTAAGCAAGAGATGGCAAGTTGGTGTTCTAGATAGGTAGAGTCCCCCCTAATGTGCTGCAAATCTTGGCATTGATCAGTGTAATTAGTTCCTAAACTTGTGCCAAGGGGATTTGAATTGTAATTCTTGGATTTGCATATTGACATAAAGCTTACTTTTGCAAAAATGGTTAAAGTGCTTTATCTACTTTGGGATTAAACCATTATGCAATGCTTGAACACATAGAACATGGTCTTGGCACAAAGAGTTTGCATTAAATTTATGAGTGTAAAAGAGATTTAGGGCCTGTAATCAAGAGATGCATGCTGATTTGAAAATTGCCTAAGTGTATGAACATGGAAATTGGCCATAACAAAAGTGAGTTTTTCCCATATTGCCAAATTCGATTCTCCCTAACCATGAGGTTTTTTGATGAGTTCTTGGACATTTTGGAAAGATTGGAATGTGTACTACAATCCATCTTTGAAATGCAAATTGAAACTCCAAGTGGAAGTGTATGAAAAATGGTCTTGAAGTTAGGTAAAAACATTGCCTAAAATAGGTCAAATTTTCTCTAAGTTAAGAATGGTTTGGTACCCTTGTTCCAAAAATTGTAACTTGAGCTACAAGCTTCATTTGGGAAAACTTTGTGAATCAAAGTTGTAGATTATGCAATAGGCTAAAACTTTCATGTTTTGACTTTTGCTTGAATACAAATGAATCTTGGTGAGAAAGTGGGGCAAAATTAGGAAAAAATTAGGGTTTTTCATAACTTAGAAAAATTCTAAGTTATGAAAAATCTTCATTTCAAACCCTAATTTGCAATTCTTGATTTCTTGATGAACAAGTTTCATGATTTGGCATGTTTTGATGAAAAATGAATCTTAACTCTTGATTTTGACCAAAAAGTCAAAGTTTGACTTTTCAGTATACAGTCAAAATTGATCAATTGATTGGGAAATTCAACTGTCAATCTTGTGTATTTGGGATCCTTTGAACTTGTTGAGCATGTCAAGACAATTCCATGGGGTCCTTGAGTCCATATGTGAGCTTGGTTTGCCATTGACTAGGTCAAACAGTCAAAAATTGCCCTTGTGCAGTCAAAACCCTAAAAATGACCATTTTGCCCTTTTGGTGATCTGATCAGATTTCTTATGGAATTGTGATCCAAACTTGATCAAATGGTCCATATGAGTTCATAATGTTGATGTGGGTCAATTTTCATGAGATTTGACTGTCAATTGGCCACAGTTGACTTTTTCCCCAATACAGCTGATTTATAGGTCAACTGTCCAATTGATTGGGCAAAACTTGGAATCAAGGCTTGAAACTTGATGTGGATAAACTTTGGAGTCCAATATGAAGCATGAAAGTCATCTTAGGCACTTTAGGTCAAAACATCTTTGTGCAAACACAAACCCTAATTTGGGTCAACAGTGCAACGAGAAGTCTTGAGCAGATGAAACCCTAACTGTTGCCCCTGTTCAATCTTCTTGAACCTGAAGAGTTAGATTGGAAAGTATGCCTTTCGTGACTCGAGGGTAAAAGGAGATTGGACACTAGAGTGCCCTTAAATTTGCACTCGTCAAAGCAATGGATGCGGGAATGGGCTTAGAGATGCCATTTGGAGATGGGCTTAAAGATGCCATCTGGAAGAGTGACAGAAACTTGTCGGGGATGGGCTTAAAGATGCCATCTGGAATGAGTATCAGAAAGGTGTCCATGCTTTGGACCACATCTGAATTGGGGGTCTGAATAAGCAATAGATCGACATCTGTATCTGGAGGCATCCGTAAACTGTTTTCAGAGGTTGAGAAGAGTCTGAACAAGCGATAGATTAACATCCGTTGTTGGGAAGAATCCATAAACTGTTTTCAGAAGTCTTGAAGTTGAATAAGCAATAGAGCAGCATCCATTGTTGGGAAGCGTCCGTAAACTGTTTTCAAAAGTTGCATCTGAACAAGCGATAGATTAACATCCGTTGTTGAGAAGAATCCATAAACTGTTTTCAGAAGTCTTGAGAAGAGACTGAACAAGCAATAGGTTAACATCTGTTACTGGGAGAACCCGTGAACTGTTTTCAAAAATCTTGAAATTGAGGGGGAACCGGTGTAGGGTTTCCTGATGATGAGCTTGTGTAAAACTGCATCTGGAGGAATTTGAAGAAGTATCAGAATGTCGCCGTGTCTGGGTCACATCTGAGTGAACTTGGAAGATGATCTTTGTCTGCCGACTGATCTTACCTGAAAAGGTAAAGGGTTAGTTGTATGCAATGTTATGATGCATGATGCAATGTATGTTATATGATATGAATGTAAATGGATGGGCATGTAAGCTGGAGAGCTGTCTTGCGAAGGATAGATGAATCCGAGATGGCGGAAGATAAAAGCATCTTGACTGCTGCCGGGAAGAATAATTCCTGGTTGTTGCTGAGGAATAAGGATCTTGGGTTGTATACCAATCTTCTGGGGAATTCCTGTCTCGAGGAGATCTTCATTGGAGAATCTTGAATATACGATGAGGAACTGATAACTGAGAGTCTTTAGATTTGCTTGGGGAATACCAGACCTTCAATCGTCGAGGGGCCTCAGAACCACTTGCGGGGACTTGGAATTTCCTTGGTGACTTGCAGGGTAAAAGAATTTCTGATGATTTCTACTGGGGATTTTAGAACCTGGTAGACTTAAGCTGGGGAGATAAGACTGAGAATCTCTAGTCTAGTGAGAAGAATTTCTGTGGGGAAAAGGTTCACTGGTCTGGCTCCACTGGGGATTGATAGTTTGAAGTTTTAGCTCTGCTGGGGATACTGAAACTTAAACTCTGAGGAGAATTGAGTTCTGGAGGATTCTCTGGCTGGGGATAACAAAGATAAACTTCTCTGGGGATTGTATTGATAAGTTAATGTTGGGGAACTCTGATGAACTCCGCTGGGGACAGGAAGAATTTGCCGCCAGGGGCTTCTTAGGGGAACTCTGCCCCGCACCCCGCCAGGGGCTTCGCCCCTTGGAACCCCGTTTCAATTATTCGTATTCAATTATGCATTGGCTCGACGAGCGTGCACTCCGCACTTCCCTAACTCGTCTCCGAACTTAACGCATAATTGCATCGGCCTTTAGAAATCACATTACTACTAAAATACATTGGTGATACAAAATCGCCAACAAATCCCCCCCATTTTAGTGTAATCCTTGATTTACTCAGTATATATAGTTATATACAAGGGTACAATCTACAGGTAAAACGATCAAACACATGCATAAATGAAAATGTCTTACGATTGAATTTTCATCTTAGTACAAATACACATTCCAAATACTCGAAAATCAGGGTGTCATAACGATTGAACCCGTCAATCCATTTGAACATCTGAAGATACAGTACACATATGTTTCTTACAATACTCTACTATTCATTCTTGACACTTTTACAAGCCATGTGTCCTTATCCATTAATAAGCATATAGAAAGCCAAGTCCAAGCTTCCTGAAGCGGCAAAACTTCATGCTCACATAGGTGATCCCTTTAATCTTGCACCTGCATTTGCAATTTTTCAAAGAGAACCATTAAGAAGATATACTTCAACCTAGTCATTACTTGCAGGTCTGAGCACATACCTTGGGAAGATAAACACGATTGCTCCAATCCCTAACTATGATCTTTCCACATTGAATTTTGCTTCTAACGTTGTATTAGAAGGGAATTGGGTGTACCATAGCTAACAGATTTAAATGGACTTTAATCCCATCCCAATTACCGACTTATTCACTAAGTCTCTAGCTAACCCCTTCGTCAAGTGGTCAGCTAAGTTTTGTTGCGACCGAACAAAATCAATAGATATCACCCCATTCATGATTAATTCCCTAATCATACTATGTCTAACACTTAAATGTCTAGACTTCCCATTGTATATTTGACTATAAGCTTTAGCCAATGTGGCAGTACTGTCACAACGGATAGAAATTGGTGATATTGGTTTAGGCCATATCGGAATCTCATATACCAAGGTCCTTAGCCATTCCTCTTCTTTACCAACAGCAGCTAATGCCACAAACTCAGATTCCATTGTGGAACTGGTTATACATGTTTGCTTCTTAGAAGCCCACGAAATGGCACCTCCCCCAAGCAATAACACCCATCCACTTGTTGAGGATGAATCTTCAGCATTGTTTATCCAACTAGCATCTGAGTAACCTTCTAACACCGAAGGAAATCCCATATACGACAATCCATAATTCATAGTACCCTTCAAGTACTTGAATACCCTAGTTATTGCATGCAAATGGTGTCTACTAGGATTACTAGTAAATCTACTCAACTTTCCAACCGCATAAGCAATATCCGGTCTAGTTCTAATCATAACATACATCAAAGAGCCTATAGCTCTTGAGTATTCGAGTTGATCCACAGGTTTACCTGTATTTGGCATGAGTTTTTCTCCCGGATCCATGGGAGTACTTACTGGAGAACAACTTTCACAATTGAACTTCTTGAGTATTTTCTCAATGTAATGGGATTGAGTAATTACAATCCCTTTATTCTCCCGTTTAATCTTAATACCAAGAATAACGTCCGCTTCTCCCATATCCTTCATGGAGAATTTTGATGACAGAAAATTCTTTGTTTTATCAATTTGATTTTGGTCGGTGCTAAAGATCAACATGTCATCAACATATAGACAAATTAAAACTCCTTTATCGGATGTATCAAATTTGCTATATACACATTTGTCAGCTTGGTTTAGAATGAAACCATTAGACAAAACAACCTCATCAAACTTTTGATGCCACTGCTTCGAAGCTTGTTTCAGCCCATACAATGACTTAACTAGCTTACACACTTTATGCTCATTACCAGGCATAACAAATCCTTCAGGTTGCTTCATATACACTTCTTCTTCCAAATCACCATTTAGAAATGCTGTTTTGACATCCATTTGATGAATCACTAGATTATGAATAGCCGCCAAGGCAATCAACAGTCTAATAGTAGTGATACGAGCAACTGGAGCATAGGTATCGAAATAATCGATCCCTTCCTTTTGTCTGAAGCCTTGGATAACTAATCTAGCTTTAAACTTGTCAATTGTACCATCGACTTTCATCTTCCTTTTGAAGATCCATTTGCAACCCAATGGTTTGCAACCTGGTGGTAAATCAGACAATACCCAAGTATTATTTTCCATGATAGAACCAATCTCTTCATCAATTGCTTCTTTCCAAAAAACAGAGTCTCGAGACTTCACAGCTTCATCATATGTTCTTGGATCCTCCTCTAAACTATAGAAATAATAGTATTGAGTATCAATCTGATCCTTTGATCCCTCAACCAAATATAGTTGAAAATCAGATCCATAAGTTCTAGATTTTCTAGCTCTTTTGCTCCTACGAGGTTCAAGTGTCTCACTTGGCACATCATTTGAATGATCATCCCTTAGAGATTCATCTGAATTAGGTATAGAAATCTTTGGTCTAGGTATAGAAGAGAAACAATTCTCATCAAATATGGCATCTCTTGATTCTATTATTGTGTTAATAGAAATCGAGTCATTAGGCTCTATAACATAAAACCTATAGGCCTTGGAGTGCTCAGCATATCCAACAAAGATGCAAGCTATACCCTTTTCACCCAAAGTTTTCCTTTTTGGGTCCGGGAGTCTAACCACGGCCCTACAACCCCAAACACGTAGAAATGTTAAGTTGGGTCGTCTCTTATACCAAAGTTCGTATGGGGTAGTCTTGTTCCTTTTATTAGGAACCCTATTTAACAAATAGCAAGCCGTTAACATAGCTTCTTCCCAAAACCCTTCACTCAGACCAGAGTAGGATAACATGGTGTTCACCATTTCCTTAAGAACTCTATTTTTCCTTTCAGCCACACCATTTTGTTGAGGTGTATAAGGTGCCGTAGTTTCATGAATGATTCCTACGGACTGGAAAAACACAGGATCATAATATTCACAACCTCTGTCTGTACGTAATGTTTTAATCAGTACATTCTGTTGCACTTCAACTTCAGTTTTATAGATTCTAAATTTATCTAAGGCTTCATCCTTAGCGTGCAACAAATAAACATAGCAGAATCTAGACGCATCATCTATGAAGGTGATAAAATACTTTTTATGCCCTAACGAAGGAGTAGCATGCAAATCACATAAATCACTATGTACCAATTCAAGAATGATAGATTTCCTTGTTATACTTTTAAAAGGTTGCCTAATGATCTTTGTTAACATACAAGTTTTACACTTTTCTACATTTTCATTAAAATTAGGAATTAAATCATTTTTAGACATTTCATGCATTCTTTTATAATGTACATGTCCTAGACGAGCATGCCATAACGAAAAATTAATAACATTTGACGAGGACATAAAAACAGAACCAGAATCATTAGGAACTCCATTCAAATTCATCATAAACATACCATTATTATAATATCCAAATCCTACAAACACACCAGACTTCGATAATACATATTTATCGGATTCACACACTTGCTTGTATCCAAGCTTGTTTAATACAGGACCAGAAATTAAATTCTTACGTAATTTAGGAACATACAATACATTAAACAAAGTAATAGTCTTTCCAGAACTGAATTCTAGCACCACGTTTCCTTTTCCTTCAACGGGAGCGAAGTGATCATCTCCCATGTAGAGGACAAAACCATCTTCCACTGGAACAAGAGTCTTGAACCATAAACGATCCTTGCAAACATGTGTTGTGGCACCAGAATCAATCCACCACGCGGCAACATCATCCTGCACATAAAATGCTTCAGAATTTAGTGAAACCGAATGTTTAATCAAACTATTCAAATCACGAATTGATTTCTGACCTTGGTTTTTGGAGTGGTCCTTAGACCCCTTTCCTGAACCACTTGCATTCGCGTTGTCATTCTTTTTACCGAAACGGCAGTCCTTCTTGAAGTGGCCTGTTTTGCCACACTTCCAGCATTCTAGTTTTGGTTTCTTATTATTACCGAAACCGCCCTGTTTGTTCTTGAAGGCACGCTTCTTTCCTTTGTTTTTGTTGTAATCGTTCTTACCACCCTCTTCGACCATATTAACCGAGGGTCCAACAATTCCTTTTCCTTTTCCTTTGTCATCTTCCTGCGCTCTTAGAGATTCTTCTATGCACAAATGACTTCCAAGTTGGATCAAAGACAGTTCGTCTTTTCCATGTTTCAGATTGTGTTTGAAATCCTTCCACGAAGGAGGCAATTTGTCTATGATGCTTGAGACAGATATTGTTTCATCCATATTCAATCCATGTTGTGTGAATTGTCCAAGGATTCGGAGGAGTTCATTGAATTGTTCCATGACAGACCTCGATTCAACCATTTTGTAATTGTTAAAATCGGTTACCAGAAACTTTTTACTGGATGAGTCCTCTGCCATGTACTTGGATTCGAGTTGATCCCACAATTCTTTTGCAGATTCCACGTTTTGGTAAATATCAAATAAGGGATCAGACATACCGTTAAGAATGTGCCCTCTGCATATGTAGTCGTTGTTCTCCCACTTTGATCTGCGTCTTATATCTTCGACTGATTCATCCTTATGAGATTCTGGAATCGGTGTAGACAGGACGTGTACCACTTTCAACGTTGTCAACATGAAGTGCATCTTCTTCTGCCAACGCCTGAAATCTTGTCCTTGAAACTTGTCCAATTTTCTGAAGTTTGTTGTCATCTCCTTGATGGTGCTTCCTCCAGCCATGATTATCAGAAAACTACTTTGTTCGTTTGTTAGATATTTAGGGTGTGATAATCCTGGATAACTTCGAAGAATCATGTTCGTACACTTTCCGAACAAAGTATTTTGACCCTATTCTTGCCTGGGTTCACGAAATCTTTGTGGGGATAATTCTCGAAGAAATTCTGTTTCTGACAAAAGAAAACGAATTGTAATTATAGAGAGAAGGATGCGTTTTTTTCTGTGTGCGAGACCGAGGCCGAACGACTCCTTATATATGAGAACAGTAATTGAAAACGAAGAGACATATTTGTTCGAAACGAATATGTCAGTTGGGAAATAGTTATGTCCGTTGGGGAAAGGATTCAAAAAATTTGCACGGACCCCGCGGGGCGCTGCCCCGCACCCCTCCAGGGGCTTCGCCCCTTGGAACCCCAATGGGGCGCTGCCCCGCACCCCGCCAGGGGCTTCTCCCCTTGGAACCCCGTTTCAATTATTCGTATTCAATTATGCATTGGCTCGACGAGCATGCACTCCGCACTTCCCTAACTCGTCTCCGAACTTAACGCATAATTGCATCGGCCTTTAGAAATCACATTACTACTAAAATACATTGGTGATACAAAATCGCCAACATTTTCAAACTTGGGTTTTAAAATTCTTTTGGTTTATTTACACTAACATTTTGGGTTTTATAAATATTCGTTTTCAAGTCTATTTAAAAATATAATACTTTACTTTTAAATTATTTATATTTTTAAATAGTAAATATTTTTCTACTTTCATATATTTTAATTGGCTTTTTATTTCGAATAAATTAGATAGCACAATTGGTAAGGAGGCGAGACTTGCAAATATAAGGTCATTGTTTGAATCCCACCTCTTTAACTTTTAGCGTTCTATGTTATTTTTAGCCTTATTTGCATTTTTTGAATTATTCCAAAATATCACAAAATATCGAAAAGAAGGCGCGAAAGAAAATATAATCTCTAAAGAAATTTTTTTTTTTTATTCCTTATTCACTTGAAGAAATCTCACTCCCGTAAGTTGTTTTTTTCCTACTAACCTCTCACACCTCTTTCTGTTAGAACATAGTTTGATTCTACAACCCTCAGTTAGAGTTTTGATGATAACAAAATACAAGATTAAATATTATGAGTTTTATATGAGACATAAATGCTACTTAAAAATTATGTTGTGTATTTACAGGAAACTCTGATACAATCAGCATCAGAACATCAGTATCAACATCAGCATCAGAAGATATGTCTGCATCAGAAGATCAGTACATATGCTTACGCTGTAGTCTGATGAACAAGATCTGCTCTCAACTTACTCTGACTCTGATCAAGATCCTAACTATGTCATCAGCACTCTGAAGCGCCAGAATAAGTTAAAGCCAAGAACACTCAGATCTTCATTAAGCAGAACATTCTAAAGTGTCAACGGTACTGCATTCAAGGCAGATTAATTACCAACGGAATTATTCCAAGACAAAGATCTTCTCAAAATGGAAAGAACGTAATGAGTATTGAAATGGAATTATTGGCATCAACGTATCTATTCCAAGAAGTATTTAAACAAATCAGTGAGAAGTGAATTGGCTAATGCTCTACAATACTCTACACGCCTAAAGCCAATAATCATCTTCGTCCTCACTAAATCAGTTTGCTAAAGCTCTCAATTGCTTACTCTATAGTTCTAGCATTCTAGTTTCACATAAGCTTCATTTGTGTATTATCACAGTTGTGATATATAGTTTTTGTAGAAAACATCAAACACACATAATTGTTCATTTATCTGTAAGAAAGAATTTCCTTGAGAAACCGGTATGTGGTTTAGACTCAAGAAGGCTTTAGCAGTTGTTAAAGCAGTTTTGTATTCAGTTGAATATAGTGGATTAAGACCTCGTTGGAGAGAGGCGAAATCACCTTGACGGGTGGACTAGAGTAGTTTGAGATCAAACGAACCAAGATAAAAATAACGTGTTGTCTGCATTTGATTTCAAGTTTTAACAATTCAACCCCCCTTATTGTGTTTTTCACATCTTCAATTGGTATCAGAGCGCCTGGTTCTGAGTTCATAACACTTAACCGTGTCAGTACAAGATCCAGCGTTGAAAAACACTATGGCAGGAACACATCACAACATCAGCAATGACAACAACGAAGAAAGAGACAGATTCAGTGGCAAACCTCCAGTCTTTGATGGAGAGAACTTTGATTACTGGAAAGACAGAATTAAAAGCTTCTTTCTAGCCCATGATGCTGATATGTGGGATATGGTGACAGATGGATACACGCACCCAGTGAATGAAAATGGTCAGAAGATTGACAGGAAAGCAATGTCTGATCAACAGAAGCGTGATTTCTAAAACCATCACAAGGCCAGAACTATTCTTCTCAGTGCTATCTCTTACTCTGAATATGAAAAGATATCAAACAGAGACACTGCTAAGAACATGTTTGACTCTCTTAGAATGACGCATGAAGGCAACCTTCAAGTCAAAGAAACTAAAGCTCTTGCGCTCATTCAGAAGTATGAGGCATTCAAGATGGAAGAAAGTGAATCTATTGAAACAATGTTCTCAAGATTTCAGATTCTGGTTGCTGGTCTCAAAGTTCTGGACAAAGGGTATTCTACTGCTGATCATGTCAAGAAGATCATCAGAAGCTTGCCAAAACAGTGGAGGCCAATGGTTACAGCGCTGAAGCTAGCTAAGGATCTCAACACAATCTCTCTGGAGGAACTTGTCAGCTCCCTCAGAAGTCACGAGATAGAGCTAGAAGCTGATGAACCTAAAAAGCAAGGTAAGCCTTTAACTTTAAAATCTAACAGAAAATCTGACTCCAAGGTTTTGCAGGCTGTTGAAGAAACCTATGATGGGTCCTCATCAGAAGAAGATGAACTGTCTCTCCTCTCCAGAAGGGTGAATCAACTGTGGAAGCAGAGGCAAAGAAAGTTCAGGACTCCCAGAAGATCTGAGAACCAGAACGAATCCTCCTCTAGATACAGAAGGTCAGAACCCACCTCTGGATACAGAAGATCTGAAGGCTCTTCAGGAAGCAGAAATCCAAACAACAAGGACATCATCTGCTATGAATGCAACGAGCAAGGACACTACAAGAGTGACTGCCCAAAGCTTCAGAAGGAAAAGCCAAGAAGAAAGTTTGGCAAGGAAAAGAAGAAAAGTCTCATGGCCACATGGGATGACTCTGACACATCTAAAGCTGACTCAGAATCAGATGATGAGAGAGCAAACATAGCTCTTATGGCAAACATATCAGAAGACAGTGAAGCTTCTGAATCAGACTCTGAATTAGACACAGAAGAGATATCTTTAGCAGCAAAGCAGAAACACCAGTCATGGTACCTGGACTCTGGCTGCTCGCGACACATGATGGGAAGAAGGCATATGTTCCAAAGCCTGGAACTTAAGCCTGGAGGCCATGTAGGCTTTGGAGGCAATCAGAGGGGAAAGATCATTGGCTCTGGAACAGTAGGTAATGGAAATCTTCCCTCTATCAGTAATGTCTTATTAGTAGATGGATTAATGCTTAACCTGTTATCCATAAGTCAATTAAGTGATAACGGTTATGATATAATCTTTAATCAAAATTCATGTAAAGCTGTTAGTCAGAAAGATGGGACTATCCTGTTTAATGGAAAGAGGAGAAACAACATTTACAAAATCAAACTTTCTGAACTGAAAAGTCAGAATGTAAAGTGTCTTCTGTCTGTTAACAACGAGCAATGGATCTGGCACAGAAGATTGGGGCATGTTAGTATGAGAAGAATATCTCAGATTAACAAACTCAATCTGGTCAGAGGACTTCCTAACCTGAAGTTCAATTCAGATGCTCTGTGTGAAGCATGTCAGAAAGGCAAGTTTGCTAAACCTGCTTTCAAATCTAAAAACGTTGTTTCCACCTCTAAGCCATTAGAACTTCTGCACATTGACTTATTTGGACCAGTTAAAACTGCTTCAGTCAGTGGCAAGAAGTATGGGTTAGTAATCGTAGATAACTATAGCATATGGACATGGGTAAAGTTCTTAAGACACAAGGATGAGTCACACTCTGTGTTTGTTACCTTCTGTAACCAAGTTCAGAATGAAAAGGATCTTAGAATCGTCAAAGTCAGAAGTGATCATGGTGGAGAGTTTGAAAACAAAGATTTTGAATCATTTTTTAATGACAAAGGCATTCTGCATGATTTCTCTTGTCCTAGAACTCCCCAGCAAAATGGAGTTGTAGAACGAAAGAACAGAACATTGCAAGAAATGGCCAGAACCATGATCAATGAGACTAACGTTGCTAAGATCTTCTGGGCAGAGGCAATAAACACAGCGTGCTACATTCAGAATAGAATCTCCATAAGACCTATTCTGGAAAAGACTCCATATGAATTGTGGAAGAACAGAAAGCCCAACATTTCATTTTTTCATCCATTTGGATGTACTTGCTTTATTTTAAATACTAAAAATTATTTGAACTAGTTTGACTCTAAAGCACAGAAGTGTATTTTGTTAGGATACTCTGAACGCTCAAGAGGGTACAAAGTATACAATACAGAAACACAAATTGTGGAAGAATCAATCAGTGTTCATTTTGATGATAAGCTTGACTCTCAAAAGTCAAAGCAGAATAAAGTATTTGCAAGTATGGAAGTTGAATTCACAGGTACTAAAGACAAGTCATCAGAAGCTCTTAACAGAGACACTCCCTCAACATCAGAAAGAGGCACTGCAAGCAATCCAGCATCTTTTGTTGATCAACCTCAGAAAAGACCATCCAGAAGCAGCATGGACCACCCAGAAGAAACTATCTTAGGAAGAAAGGAAGATCCAATCAGAACAAGAGCCAGCTTCAGAAACTCTGAAGAATCCCTCATGGGACTTGTTTCTCTGATTGAACCATCTTCAATTGATGAAGCACTTCTGGACAATGACTGGATTCTAGAAATGCAAGAGGAGCTGAATCAATTCACAAGGAATGACGTATGGGATCTGGTTCCTAAACCAAAAGGATTCAACAACATTGAAACAAAATGGGTGTTCAGAAACAAGCTGAATGAACAACGTGAAGTCATCAGAAACAAGGCACGATTGGTAGCACAAGGTTATAGTCAGCAAGAGGGGATAGACTATACAGAAACCTTTGCTCCAGTCGCCAGGTTAGAATCTATCAGACTTTTAATTTCTTTTGCTGTTAATAAAGGCATCACTCTGTATCAGATGGATGTCAAGAGTGAATTCTTAAATGGATATATAGAAGAAGAGGTATATGTGCACCAACCCCCTGGTTTTGAAAGTTCAAAAAATCCAGAATATGTTTTCAAACTAAAGAAGTCACTATATGGTCCGAAACAAGCTCCCAGAGCTTGGTATGAAAGACTGAGTAACTTCCTGTTAGAAAAGGAATTCACCAGAGGGAAAGTGGACACAACCTTATTCTGTAAGACAATTAAGAATGACATCTTAGTCTTCCAGATTTATGTTGATGATATAATATTTGGATCTACTAATCCTTCTCTGGGAAGAAAATTTGCTAAGTGTATGCAGGCAGAATTTGAGATGAGCCTAATGGGGGAACTGAAATTCTTTCTGGGAATTCAGATCAATCAAACCCCAGAAGGAACTTACATTCATCAGAGAAAATATGTCAGAGAACTTCTGAAAAAATTTGATCTCTCAGAATGTAAGCCATCAAAGATTCCAATGCATCCCACGTGCATTCTGGAAAGAGAAGAGGTAAGCAAAAAGGTAGAACAGAAAGTCTACAGAGGTATGATTGGTTCTCTTCTTTATCTTACAGCTTCAAGGCCTGATATTTTATTCAGTGTATGCATTTGTGCAATATTCCAATCAGATCCTAGAGAATCTCACTTAACAACTGTTAAGCGAATTTTCAAGTATCTGAAAGGTACTACTAATCTGGGTTTGTTTTATAGAAAATCTAGTGATTACAGCTTAGTAGGTTACTGTGATGCTGACTTTGCTGGAGACAGAGTTGAACGTAAAAGCACTTCTGGAAGCTTCCAGTTTCTGGGAGAAAATATGATCTCGTGGTCCAGCAAAAGACAATCCACCATTGCTCTATCAACAGCAGAAGCTGAATACATAGCAGCAGCTGGATGCAGCACACAAATGCTCCGGATGAAAAGTCAGCTTGAGGACTTCCAGATTTATGAGAGTAACATTCCTATCCTCTGTGATAACACCTCTTCCATTTGCTTAAGTAAAAATCCAATTTTGCATTCTAGGGCTAAGCATATAGAAATAAAACATCATTTTATTAGGGACTATATTCAGAAAGGAATCTTAAACTCAAAATTTATTGATACAGACCATCAATGGGCTGATATCTTTACAAAACCACTTTCTGAAGATAGGTTCAACTTCATTCTGAATCATCTCAGCATGAAGCTCTGTCCAGAATAAAACTGTTTTAATTTTATATATTAACCTTCAGAATTATGTTTATTACTCTGTGAACTTCTGATCAATCTTCTTTCAGAGTCTTTAGAAATGCAGATTATATCAGATCTATCCATGAAGCTCTGAGCTCTTCAGTTCAAGGATAGAAGTGATGTTCACTCAAAGCAAACAAGTGTCATCCAGTCATCAGTTGTTTCCTGAGGCTGAACACATGTTCACGCTTCTGAAAAGGCAAAGAGCTGATTGGTTGCATTGAGACACATGTCACTGGTAACCGTTTAAGTATATTTCTTAAATCCCCTAAAATCAGCAATCAATTAATGCTATTAATCATGATTTATTTCTCTCTCTTAAGCGTTTATGTTTTCAAAAACTTTTTCAAAATCTATTTAAACACCATTAACACACATTCACAACTTTTACCCTTACTTTTGTTTTCAAGCAATATTTCTGATATCTGTGTTTGTGTTCTTCCCTCTCAAGAAAACCCCTATCATTGCTTCTGTTTTAATACAAACGTGTTTTTACTCTGATCTTTTTAAACTCTGCTTATATATGCTTTTTGATCGCTGACAAAAAGGGAGAGAAAGAATAATATTTTTCAATAACGATTTACTGAGACAAAAGTCTCAAACATTCTAACATTCATATATATATTTGCTGTTCTTAAAAGCTTACAGGTACAAGAATCTGATGAACTCTGATGAAGTAACACTCTGATGCTCAAAGAAAGTTCAAGTAAAGTTCTGAAGCTCAAGGTCTCAAGGAATCAAAGGGAATAATCAACTCAGGGGGAGTTTTTCTCATCATTACTCTGATACTTTTTATTCCTTACTCTATTAGCTCTGATACTTTTTATTTATTCATTATTTGATTATCGCTGATACCGTTTCCACTCTATCCTTAAACTCTGATACTTTCATCATCTCATTTTAATTGAAAAAATCTAGTTTTTGTCATCATTAAAAAGGGGGAGATTGTTAGAACATAGTTTGATTCTACAACCCTCGGTTAGAGTTTTGATGATAACAAAATACAAGATTAAATATTATGAGTTTTATATGAGACATAGATGCTACTTAAAAATTATGTTGTGTATTTACAGGAAACTCTGATGCAATCAGCATCAGAACATCAGTATCAACATCAGCATCAGAAACTATGTCTGCATCAGAAGATCAATACATATGCTTACACTGTAGTCTGATGAACAAGATCTGCGCTCAACTTACTCTGACTCTGATCAAGATCCTAACTATGTCATCAGCACTCTGAAGCGCCAGAATAAGCTAAAGCCAAGAACGCTCAGATCTTCATTAAGCAGAAAATTCTGAAGTGTCAACGGTACTGCATTCAAGGCAGATTAATTACCAACGGCATTATTCCAAGACAAAGATCTTCTCAAAATGGAAAGAACGTAATGAGCATTGAAATGGAATTATTGGCATCAACGTATCTATTCCAAGAAGTATTTAAACAAATCAGTGAGAAGTAAATTGGCTAATGCTCTACAATACTCTACACGCCTAAAGCCAATAATCATCTTCGTCCTCACTAAATCAGTTTGCTAAAGCTCTCAATTGCTTACTCTATAGTTCTAGCATTCTAGTTTCACATAAGCTTCATTTGTGTATTATCACAGTTGTGATATATAGTTTTTGTAGAAAACATCAAACACACATAATTGTTCATTTATCTGTAAGAAAGAATTTCCTTGAGAAACCGGTCTGTGGTTTAGACTTAAGAAGGCTTTAGCAGTTGTTAAAGCAGTTTTGTATTCAGTTGAATATAGTGGATTAAGACCTCGTTGGAGATAGGCGAAATCACCTTGACGGGTGGACTGAAGTAGTTTGAGATCAAACGAACCAGGATAAAAATAACGTGTTGTCTGCATTTGATTTCAAGTTTTAACAATTCAACCCCCCTTCTTGTGTTTTTCACATCTTCACTTTCTACTATCATACTTTTAGATTTTTATTTTTATTTTTTTAATTTTTAATCATCTAATTTAATTAGTTTTTTTTATTTAGTTAATTATTTAATTTTTATTTACTAAAAATAGAAAAAACTGAAAGAATAGTTGGTGACTTATTTATTTGTAATTAGTATAACAAATATATCAAAAGTAAATACCAAAAAAATATATTCTTAGTTGTTAGGTTATGCTAAATATCAGATAATGTAAAAGTGAAGGAAAAGTCAAGTATGTGGTCTTTTTCTTTGTTAAATTTGTATTATAAAAAAAAAAACCTGATACATGCGTCTTTTTTTATATATTTATTATTTTACTTATATTTTAATTAACTTGTGTTTTGGTAGAATTAGGATTCAAAAAATATACCATTGTGTTTTTGGGCCTATTTTTTCTATACCCTTTACTAGCCAACCTTTATTTACTAGTTAACATTCTACATGTCATTTATCACCGTTCTACTCCACTTCATTAATTTTTATTTGTGGTCATGGAGTTTGTTTTAATTAATTATAAAAGGTAAGCATTAAAATTATATCTTTATTTAATTATGAAATTACCAACAAATTAAAATAATGAGTCATCCAATATTTTTCATAATTAAATTAATTTTAATATTTTTACAAATAATAGGATTGATTGATTTTACATCCACCACATCTTTGAATTATCGATTGGTTGATTGGTTGACTTAACGCCTGCTAGTTAATTATTCATATAAAATATATTTTAAAATTCAACAAATCAAATCAATTTCTTTGCCTAGCGCGGGTTAGTTCTAATGAAGATCGATTTTTCTTTGATTCACCAAATCAAAACTCAAAATAGCTAACCAATTACAAATTATTTTTCACTAACTTAACAAAATTATAAGATATTTTCTAAAAAGGATTAAATATGACTACTTTCAAAATTAACTGAGAGTTGCGTCTACGATCACTCATTTTTCAAATTCAGGCAAGGTTCAAGGATAATTCGAAAGCAATTTTACGCAATCCTATAAAAAACACTAACCAAACACTACGAACTATAAATTGGGAGTCTGATTCCTCATAAGAGGATACGTAGGCACGCGGCTTAAGAACCAAGGCGAGTTCCCTATTTAAAAGATTAAAACCCTTTTCACAAATTATCTTTGAAACTCTATCTTACCCTTAAGCCTAAATTTGGGACATCCTTGAGGACAAGGTAGATGAAGGGTGCCTAACACCATCCCTTCGTCTAAAACGAAGCACGAGCTTAGAATCTTTGTACACTTAGGATTATTCCATTATTCACCCTTCGTTAGGATAAAAAGTAGTGGTAGCGACTCGTTATTTTTTGCCGGTTACGACAAACTCTAACAAGGAAGAAACTCAATCACCTTTCCCTATTTTCTACAATCCAACCAAGAACAACTTATGCTTTTCCTTCGTACATGGAATTCCTTATCCATTCCAAAATTCACACACAAATAAACATCGGTTATCATTGGATTAAATGAAATTAAAAGAGAATTGATTATAAAAAAGGAAACATTTAACGATCTGAGAGAAATGATCAAACCTAGCTTACATTCACGGTCGCGATTCTTGCTAGAGTTTTTCGGAACGACGTTGTGAGCGGAGGCATAACCTACGAAAATAGTGTCTTTATTATTACCTTCCTTGACATTGTTATTGTTGTCGTGAGGTTGTTTGTACTGTGAGAGATTGTTCATGCCAACACTCTTCCTCATGGAATCAATTTTCTCGTTTTTTTTCTTCTGAAATATAATATTGTTTTCAATTTCAGTTGGTGAAACTTTTAGAGAATGTTTAATTTAATATAATGGAGTTTTTTTTTCACAAGTGGACAATAGCCCAGTTAGTGGAGGCTTTTTCTTTCGTGGTTGTGGTCACTAGTTTGATTATTGGTTCAGGTAAAATTTTGAAATTTTACTCGAAATTTTGATGACTTTCACTACAACATTTTTGGTCTACGATAACGCTAAATTTTTCTACAACTCAAAAACTGTGACCACAGTTTGAAACATTGAATCCGGAGTGTGAAACTGTGGCATTTTCTTCAATTGTCACGGTTACAAAATCACACTTATATTTAAGCCATGGTTAAAAAACTGTTGATAATTTAAGCCACAAAATAAACTGCGACATTATAAATTTGCACTTCAAACTGTGGCCCAAGCCCAAAAAAATATACTCTGCCAGAATTTTCCTCTTTTTTTTAGTTTCCCTCTCGTTAATTATTTTCTTTTCTAATTTTTTTTAGATTAAAAAAGGAGAAAAAATTGAAAAAGTAAATACAAATAAAAACAAGGATGCATCTAACCTAGGGGTGGACATAAACGATGGCCCGACCCAATCCGATGAAACCGAAAGAAAAAAAGGGAATTGGGTGGTTTAAAACTCTTCACAAAATCTTTTGTGTCTCTATTCATTCTTTCATTCTTTCATTCCTGCGCATTTTCCTCTCAACTCTCTCAGAAACCCTAACCCTAAGTGCGCCGCTTCCTCTTCATCATATCATTATCCTTAACCTTCATCCTTTCTAATCCCATCCTCATTCATAGTCCTCAACACCCACCACCATGACCATGTTTTTGAACTCACTAACTCAATATCTACCACTCAACCTCATGATTCACCATCCACGCCAAAGCCACATTCTTCAAGTTCCATCCTTTTCTCTTGTTGTTTGAAAGGTTAGATTTTTATTTTTGTTTAAGTTTTTTCAATTTTACAGTTTTTGATTTTGTTCATATCTGACACTATTTGTTTTTTACTTTTTATGTTAAAAATATATCATCTTCAAGTTTCTTAATCATCCATCATTCTTCTGCTTGTACGAAAAAGTAAGGGTTTGGTTCAAGTTTTAGATTTTACAATTTTACTATCTTTGAATTTGTTCATATTCTTATGACTCTGTTTATTTTTTGATTATCTTCCTTTCCTTTTTAGGTTTGAAACAAACCACGAGAAAAATAAACAAGTCACAAAGTAATTTTTCTGTACAGTTTAAGATCCACCACTGTCATCAGTCATTCCCGCCGTCGCAATGTTCTTCTTCTTCAAGGATAACTAGGTATGTAACATTCTTTTATTACTTTACTCAAATTTCACCATTTGGTAGAAATTTGATAACGAGAAATCGTATCGTATAATTGCTACATTTTAAATCCATTTTCATACTACATTAATCCATTTAACTCTCAATTGTTCCGAGTTTTTATGTATTTTCACAGGTACAACATATTTCAAGTCAATTTAGTGAAAGAGATCATATGAAGAAAGCTAACATGAAAATCAGAAGAAAATGGACAAATCTGCAAAGTCCTGCAGATTTTGAAGCTATGACGGTCGTCACACATCTATTACGAGCGTAACGCGCTCACATAATGAAGAATGGTCGTCACACATCATTGACGAAGGTAACGCGCTATTTAAGCGTATTATGACCGTCACCTTAGCGTTACGACCGTCACGCGCCTAAACTAACGTTATGGAGAACGTGGAGACGTGGGCAACGTAAGGAAAGGAGTATTCACTCCTACAATCTCTCAACCCCACCAACGCCCAACCCTAGTTTTTCTCCACTAAAGAAGTACAAGTCCACGTTCCTATTATTTCTTAACTGCCAATTCCTCCTCTATAAATAGGAGAGATTTTAATGAAGAGATACAGAGAGTTTTTTTTTTACAGAATTTCTTGCGGAAGCCCTGCCAAATTTACGAACCATCAGTTTGCATTTTTTTGTTCTTGTTTTATTTCCCTTTTTTTACCATTTAATAGCCATTTCCAACATTAGGAAATTGTTATTTTAGTTAGAATTTATTTTTAGCCTCAGACTTCGTTTCAAGCTTCGATTCCGAAGGTTCCAATCTTGCCGACTTGTGGAAGAGGGAGCTTGAGGAATAATATTATTATTCATATTTTTAATCGCATTTAATTTAAATTTTAATACAATTTATTTACGTTAAATTACTGTTATTTATTTATCATGAATGTTTTATTGTTTCCCGATTATATATCCTGTATGTTTGTTTCAAGTACCATGACTAGCTAAATTTCTAAAGTCGGGATGTGATAATAGTAACTAAATGGATTAAATTGTTCCTAAGCTAAAATCCAAATTAACTTAATTTCTGGCTGTGACTTTTTATAATTAAAATCAATCTTTTTGTTACGAGAGTAAGAAAAGTAGAATAGGTTAGGATCAAGACCACGAAAGTGTGAGGTTTTAACCGGATAGCTAAAGTTAGGCATTTGATTTAAATACAGCGAGAGCGCTTTAAAACGAATTAGATTTTATTAAGTTTTCAAAGAGTATTTTCTAAACACTTATGGGCTAGCGAGAGCAGGCATGGGGCTTTAGGGGTATAATCCGAGATAAGACCACGAAAGTGTGAGTTGAGGATTTTTAAACTGATAATTTCTACAGAACCATCTAAGTTAAACATCTTTATATGCTTAGGTTCGATTAAATCCACTTAAATTCACTATATTACATACCGACCGTTTTATCATTATTATATTATTCCCTTAATCGAATTAGTTTTCCTATACTCTAACCTCTAAAAAACCAAACGTGACAACATCCGCCTTAGCTGAACTAGCAAACCTTTATAGCACTAGAGTGATTACAAAGTCCCTGTGGGTTCGACATCTTTTTATTACTACTGCGATAGGCTGTGCACTTGCAGTTAAGATATCGTTAGACACATTAAGTCGATCGTGACATCAAAAATCCCCAATTTATATTTGATATTCTAACCTATTTTTTCAAATAAAAAAAAAATCCATATGTCTAAGATTTGTTATGTAACCTTTGTTTTGGAAATTATGTTTGGATTGTTTATATTGTTGTTTAGTGCAGGTGTGACTTGTTTATTGTTAATCCATTGTTACGAGGTTTATTGCTTCATTCAACAACTGACATATTGGATTTCCTTACATTTGATTAGTTGATAATTTTTGTCTGATAATTCTAGAACTAGATTAAGTACTGATTTATATCCTAAACACTGATTATGAATTTCTTATTTATGTCATTGTGTAGATTCATTTGTTGATTAAGGTTAATCTTAAAGGAGTGAGAGAAAAAATTATAATAGATATTATAAATTAAAAGTATAATTTTTTATATAAGTCTCTCAAAAGATACTATTTAAGTAGTTTTAAAGTTGTTTCTGTCTTGTTCATAATACAAATTTTCAATAACTATAGCTATTACACTTCACCAAGCTAGTAGGTAAGTTTTGGAAGATTAATAACCTGTTAGACTATTAGCAACTCTAATAAGTTAGTTAGATCATTTCTCTATATGTATTTTATACAATATAAGTTTTCATTTTTGATTCATGAATAACTAGTATTTGAAAGTTATGTGAGCTTCTTCTCTATTTTCTTACTGTTGCCTTTGTCTTTTGTTTGTTCAATTACTCATGATTGGAGGAAAATTGACAACAGTGACATTTATTAGCTTCTATAAATTTGTTTAACTTTGAATGATTGTATCTTTTGTGTGTTGCTCCTAATTATTATATAATTTTCTACTGTATAATTACCTCATAACTCACTTTAATTAAAGATCATTTTATGTTTGTAGTGGAATAACTATCACTAATATGTTATTTATTATAGTTACAAGGTGAAATAGGCAAATATTAGTGGAGTATTAGATCTCACCCATGATATTTTTCTTTGAATATTCCTAAAATACATTAGTTTTTGTTCTTTTATTTAGAGTAAGTTGTTGTGAATATATTTATCAAATGCTTTGTTATTTGTTTAGAATGATTTGCTTATATTAATTTATGTATCATGTTCCTTGCAGAATGGAGACGAAGAAGTTTGTCATCAAGATATGTGAGAAGAACAAGAAAGAGGAGATGATCAAGAAGAAGAATATTATGATGCATGAGCTTAATTAATAGAAGTTGTGTTTTATATTATCTATCTCTTAGAACTTTTGTTTTGAATTTGGGATAGCTCTCTCGAGAGAAACTTGGTTTTGTTTAAGAATGATAATATCAAAACTTATCTATATTTTTGCGACTTATTGGTCAGTAGCGTCACTTGATGTATACTTACTTATTTCTTAATGAATATTTTGACATTGTGGCTTAATGTTTTTTTGTATAATTAGATTTTGATTTTTTTCTTCTCAATATCTACAAAAATGAGGATTCTTGTTGGAAGACATTTTATATTGATCTAAAATGGTTATTTATGTTATTGCTAGATTCGGCTATTCTTAATAAGAATCGTGCTAGATTCGGCCACTATTAATAACTGAGGCGCAAGATAAACCGCGATCTTAACCTAGATACCTAAATTGTGACCTACTCAAGCGACGAATGTTTAGAAAACATGACCCAAACATGAAAATCGTGGCGTATAATTTAGGTCACGACTACAAATCCCACAGTCACTTATTCGCGGTCAAATTACAACCACAATTATTTTGTATATAACGGCAGTTTTTTGGCCGTGGCGAATGATTTTTTTTTTGATACTGTTTGGTATGAAAATATGACATGTCAAATATCACGTCTGATGCCACATAGACAAACATAAACAACGTTTATAAGAATTAAACGTAAATGATTTAATTGACAATGTTTAAAGACATAAATAAATACATTAGTCTTTTTAAAAATTAAGGGACTCAAGATAAAGTTAAAGAACCAAAAAAGATATTTTTTCTATTACATATAATCTAAGTTATATAATCCAAATCCAAGCTCAATTAGAATTTATTAACTCACTTAATATACAAATTAATTATATATAAATAAACTAATTTATAAATCAGTTTATAATAATTTAATTAATAATATAATCTTTATTTCTTTATCCTCTCTTTCTCTCTAAACCCTCACGTACTAATATTAAATAATATATTTCATATATTTATAATATTTCCCCTATCATTTATTTACATCTAAAAGAAATTCTCCTCTTCTGCCTGCCCATTCATTTGGGTAAACCAAGAGACTTGTATAGGTGCCAACTAGACCTTCAAAGAAAGGTGTACGGCCAAGATTTATTCTTACTATTTTCTATCCAAAACTGCCAGAACACCACTAATAAAGTGGTCTTCTCCTCCAAAATTTAATATTTTAATTAATTAGTATAAATCTTATTACAAAGTTACACTAACTTTTTAAAAAATATTCAATTTCTTACGTACATAGTACACTCCTATACTCCTATATAAAAGAAAACTAACTCACAAACACCTTCCCATATTCTCTCAAATCTCACAACTCATACAACCTTTTTTTCTTTTCCAAGAAACACCTGAAAGCTGAAACCTCAAACTCAAAACCTATCCTTCTTTCACAAACACTATACCCTTTATTCCTTCACCTATCTTCCCTTCTCCCATTTCAAAAACTCATCAAATCTTGAACAAAAAAATTCCCTTATCTTTTTCACCATCATTCTCTCATTAATCTCAAACTTTACGTTACTCCCGTTCTTGGTCAAATTTTGTAAGTTCTGTTTCCCACCACTTATTCACTTTTTTCATTTTCCTTTTAGCAACACTTTGATATTATTAGTAATAGTTATTTCTCTTCCTTCTCAAAACCGTCACACATCACTCTATTTTAGCAATGCCATTGACCCACGTTTTCATAACTTCCTATCCATGTTTCCTTCTCTTCCATAATAATAACTACTCTCATAGTTTTCCTTTTGTATTGCCTTTCAAGAAACTCAAACCTATATATACAGTTTTTTTTTTTTTTCAATATGTAAAGCACAAAACGGTGAACTTTCTCTATATATAGTATTATTATATCTTAAATATTATAGTACATGCATTTTTTTTATACTCAAAACATGTCCCCGTTCTTCCTACAACTAGTTTTTTTATACTTGAAAGTCTCTTATGATATTATATTTTTCCATATTTTATATTTTTTCATATATGACTTGATTCAAATAATGATTTTTTTCTCCAAATGGAGTTATTTAATTTATTGGTTTTCCCTCTTAGATAATTTTCTGATCACTGTATTAATATCTTATTTATTTTCCTTAGTTTTAACTGATCTAGAAGGTGAAGTTGCAATGAAAATAGAATCCAAAAAAACCAAGGTATTCATTCATTCACACACTCTTGTTATCTTAACCTATATGACTATGCCCATAATAATACACTATTTTTCCATAATCTCACTGATGCAGATTTTTTTATTTTTTATTTCATTTTGGTGTTGCAGTCATGGTCGAAATTAGCTATTAGGAACTGGCTTAGTGCAAAGAATAATAGTTCTGAAAAAATTTCTTTAGACTACACTATTGAAGGTGAAATTCTAGTATTTTGTTTGAGTTAAGTTTTATTAATTTCACGTTTTTTTCATGCAAAGTGAATATATTTTTTTTAATCTTTGTGGGACTCACTCAGACTCTGCGACAGAAACAAGAAAAAGTTGCTCAGAACAAGATAGTTACATCCTCGTACCAGATGATTTCTCTGGTAACTTACCAACACTTTTGTTATGATTTGAAAATTTTTCTATTTTTTTAATACCTAAATAGTTTCTCCGAAGTTTGGATCTTATGTTTTGCAATAGATTTTGACTTAATACTTTGTCATTTTTATTTTTTAATATAATAATTTTATTATTATTTTTCTTCTATTTTTTACCTTCTATATTATTTTTAATATATTAATAAAATTAATTTTATAAAAATTATGACAATATCATTATATTTTTTAACTTATGTACAAAAACTTTAAACGATATTTATTTTAAAACATATAGAGTATTTGTGAAATTAAATTTTATATTAAATTCTATAAATTTTATATTAAATTCTACAAATTTCAATGTAAAATTTTACAATCATCAATCAATATTCATTGTGTCTTCTTTTAATTCACACGATTATTTTCAAATCAGTGATATGACATAGATGAGTATTAAATTTTTGAAAAAAAAATCTATTTTGACACTCCTTTTAATACCTACACGGTAATGATATAGGAAAAATTATTATTTTAATGATTTATCTAATATCGGTTTCCATGCCAAAATATTTTACATTATTGGTAGATACGGTGTAGATAAATGTGTATAAAAATACTGTCAAAATAACAAATTTTTAAATTTTTACTAGACGATGATATAAAATAATTTTACAATCTTAATATATATTTTCTCTGTCTTATATTATAAGAAAATATTTTGTTCAGCACTTTTATTTATATGTATATTTTTCGGACACATTTAAAAATAATAAAAATAATTTTTACGATTATTAAGAAATTCAATTAGATATAGTTACTTTTTTAGATTTCAGTGAAAACATTAATTAAATTTGCTATAATATCATATCTTAAGAGAATGTTAGAAAATGAAATACAAGAATATATTAAAAATTATAATATTAAATAATTTTATAATAATTGACTTTTATTTATAATAATGGTTAAATATCACAGATTTTTATTGTTTATAAATATATTGGGAGAATGGATGAATTTTTAGTAGTTATTGTCATTTATTTACATCATCGACTAATTAATATTTGACCCTTATTTTCAAAGGGTGGTTGAAGCATTCTCCAACTAACGTAAAACGTTCGGTCCTTGAAGAGAAAAAAGCTTGTGCCATCACCAATCCTCTAAACCTTAGGTAAATGTTACCATCATACTCGTATCTTAAACAACCATGTGGCTATACTATAACTTTAGGTTAAAAATATATGCTTACCTTAATTAAGCAAAACATATCTTATGCATTATTATTGTTACTACTATTGACAAATTTGAATAAATTATTATGTAGGATGTTTGTTGGGACGTGGAATGTTGGGGGGAAGTCACCAAATGAAGATTTGGACTTAAGGAATTGGCTTACGTCTACTTCGCCAGCTCACATATATGTTATTGGGTATTTTTTTTTTCTTTTCAATATTTTATATTTAATCTTATCAACTATGTTCCCTATTTGGCAATCTACCACTAAACAATTATTACTATTTTTTAATTTATTTTTTATTTTTTAGTTAGATACCATTCAATCCACCTGTTTGATTTTATGCATGAATTAATTAAATTAAACATGTTTAAATAATCTAGGAGTGCAAGTTTTATCAACACCTGTCTTATGGATTGTCTATGGCGGCTTGTACTGTTACAACTATGGTAGAGTGTTTGGATTTTAATATTGGGTGCAGTTAGATTTTGCACCATGATTAAATTATTCTTTCATCACCATACTTGTTTTGGAATATTTAGTTTTAATGTTTTAAACTATTTTTATAAAATAATTAAATAAATTTTTTTATTATTTATTTTTGTTAATTCAACTCAATTGATAATTATGCAAAAACATTTGATTGCAGATATGCGAAACAGATCGATATATTTCTGTACCGAGTCTAAATTTTGTTGTATTGATTTTCCTAGGTTTCAAGAAATTGTACCTCTAAATACTGGGAATGTGCTGGGGTCAGAGGACAGTGGTCCAGCAATAAAATGGTTGGGCCTTATTCATGAAGCCCTAAACACAACCAACCATGAAAGCCCAAATGAGAAGCAATGTTTTAGCCTAGTAGCAAGCAAGCAAATGGTTGGTATTTTCTTGTGTTTGTGGGTTCGCACCGATTTTCGCAATCATGTTAGTAATTTAAAAGTGTCTCGAGTTGGCACGGGTATCATGGGCTATTTCGGAAATAAGGTTTGTTAATGAATTATAAAATGAATAATGTATTTGGTCTATATATATTATATGAAAATATGTGATTTTAAAATTAATTATAATTGATGTTAATTATTTTATTAGGGTTCAATATCAATTAGCATGAGATTGTATCAAACTACATTCTGCTTTGTTTGTACTCATTTGGCATCTGGAGAAAAATGTGGTGACGAGTTGCGAAGAAACTTGAACATCTCGGAAATCATCAAGAGGACTAAATTTTCTCACTCACTTGGCATACTAGAACATGAGTAAGTCATATGAATAATGATTCTAATTATTTACGTTAATTCTTTTTTTGTATATAAACTTAATAGTAATAATTACTAGAAACTCACGCACACAATCGGGTCCGTGAGTATCAGAGTTTGAATCCTAATGATAACATGGTTACTTGAGCTAGTTAGGATTTACAAACTATTCACATTCTCTTTATTAATTAGTTGTTAATTCGGTTGGTTTATGTGTAGTAACATTATTTGGTTGGGAGATTTGAATTATCGACTGGCCGCGGGTTACGACGACATACACGAGCTACTAAAGAAGAAGAATTTGAAGGCATTACTAGAGAAAGATCAGCTAAGAATGGAGCAGAAAGCTGGAAGAATATTTGAAGGTTGGAATGAAGGAACCATATATTTTGCTCCTACATACAAATACTTAACAAATTCAGATCAATACGTTGCACAAACATGTAAATCCAAGGAAAAACCACGCACTCCCGCTTGGTAAGATTTTTTGATATTTCCTAGGTTTGTTGAATTTAATAATTCATGTCTTTTGTTAAAAATAAGAATTTGGTTGAAAACTTTGAAACAGGTGTGACAGAATTCTGTGGAAAGGAGAAGGATTGAATCAGAAATTGTATGTTAGAGGAGAGTCAAAATTCTCTGATCATAGGCCAGTGTATTCATTATTCACAGCACAAGTGAACATGAACATGAACATGAACATGACAAACAAGAATCTTACTCGTTCTGCTTCTACTACTGTCTCAAGATCATGTTCCTTAAAACCATTCACAAATTCTTCTTCATTGTCTTCTACTTGTTGTTGTGTTGCTGCTAAAGTACAAGCTGAAGAGCAGATTATGTTACTTGCAACTAGGGCACAGAGTTGTATAGACTCTATTACAAGATTCTTGTAGTAGTTTGATTGTGAGTACTTTTCATGTGTAGATGTGTGATTGGATGGTTACAGAATTGGAGATAGGGCTTTTTATATGGGATAGTGATTTGTTATGCAGCTTTTTGGAGCATAATGGATTTGTTTTTTTGAGTTGATTGATGATCAATGTTGGAATGGGAGGGACATAATCTGCAGCTCTGGTAATTTTTGAGCTGTCAATATGCCATACGGCATATAATAGGTTTTGAGAAATATAGTTTTTGTTAAATTTGAAATAGTTACTTTAAGGATTATTATAAATTAGTAGTATAGATATATGTCTATTACTATACTATTATCCAACTTGTATAGATATATGTTTATTAGTATTATCCAACTTGTGTTGTTGTTTACTTTTATAAGGATTGTAAGGAGGTTGTAATACAAAATGTGTTAAGGAAAGGGTCAAATTTCCCCGATAAACTTATTTTGTACATGGTAGATTGTTGTGAAAAATCTAATGTCCAAATATTCAAACAAACTAAATTATATGATGCTTGGAAAACAATGCCACATTAATTAGAGGTATCAAACAATAATTAATCTATTAATAAAATGGATTTAAAATATAACATATTCAAGAATATTTGGATGCGAGGGTTAGAGATTTCTTTCAGTTGAATCTCTAATTTTAGATTCGAACTCAACTATGGGCATCTAGTAGTGTTGAAGTCTCCTGAGAAAGAGTTTTATCATTCATTGTGGTCTTTACCGGTTCGAGGGACTTATCTCTATAGAGAATACCAAGTTTTTTAAAAAAAACACCAATTTAAAATATAACGCAATCACTCTTCAACAAGTTGATCAAGTTCAAACAATGTTTGACTTAATTTGTCCAGTGATTCACTCGCCCTAGATTAATTAGTTCAACAATCATGAAAGTCTTGATTAGCTAATAATGCATTATCAATAACACTAAATCCATACAAACCAAAAAATTGAGATCATTTAGCAATTATCAATACACATACAAAATATTATGTTCGAGAACAAGCCTCATGTTGTGTAAAAGTAATTCATGATTATCAAACATCTGGAGTTGAACCGCTCAAATCCATTGTTGTGGCTAGGGATGGCAATTGTATCCATCCCCAACGGGTGCCCTCAAAAATCATCCATAATGGGTAGAGTAAAAATCTGCAAAATAGGTACAAGCATGGACACTGACAATTACCCATAAAAATAAGCGGGTATGAGTGCGGGTACGGGTTACCTTAGTACCTATCCCGCCTCATATTCGTGTTAGACGATAGGCTATGATCTAGAATGGGTTGAATAAATCGCAAATAGAATTTTTAAATTAAAATTATGTTTTAAAAATGTTTAAACTATAGCGCACAAAAACAAACTCAGATCGACAATCGTCTATCTGAACTGTTATCGAAAAGACCGGATGCGCGTTAAACCGATAGAACAAGTTTATGTGTGATGAGAAAAACAACCTATATATTTCCAGCTAACCATGTTTGAATAAACCACACTATAGATATCAATTTTCAATAAAATAATTGACAAAATCAACTAAGATAATTTGTCAAACACTTGACTTGCAATCGACACAAAATATATTTTTGTATGATTTTGTTGATATTAAAAACCAATTACAATCACATAGACTGTAATCAAATGAACAAAACAATTTCAGAAATTAAACAACAAGTTTATCTCAATGTATCAATTGCACAATCGAATTTTTCACAATTTGCTATTAAACGTAAAATGGAGAGTAAGAGAGAAAGAGAGAGACACAAGGATTTGTTTAGGCAATTCTCCAATCGGCCTTGCTATGGGTATGTATGTCCCCAATTCCGTTCTAAATTGAGATAATAAAAATTAACCTTTGCAAATTATGGATTACAAGAGTCGATAAATAGCTCGTGGGAGTCGACTCCTTCGTGCTTTGTATCTTGTCCAAAGTTCCTGGGAGTTCACCCATCTGGGACAGAGACTATTATTAGAATTTTCTTTCAGTAGGAGCCGAGACACAACTCGAGGGAGTCGACTCCTTCAGCTATTTATCGACTCAAAAGACTGCATGTGTCGACCCTTCCATGGCAGAGAAATGCAACCTAAACATAGAGGGACACCGTCCAATATACAAGTACTACAAATTTTCTAGCTTTGACATCATTCAAAACATTTAAGAAAGAATATTGCACTCACATACTCCCCATTTTTGATGATGGCAAAACATGTGACGTGTTTGTAATCTCTAATCATATCTCCCCTTGAATATGTGCATCTTTTATTTTAACTTTCTTTTAACATTTGCAACCAAACTTTGTTCTTTTGTTCTTGAATTGTATAACTTATTCCCCTTTGATAACATAAAAAAGAGACAAAAGCTATAAAAACGTAAGAAGCATCAAGTAAAACACACACAACGTCATATAAACCACTCAGAGGCGTTGTAAAGATAATCTGATCACTTAAAATAGCACTCACATAGGATGATGTTAAAGTGACAATGTCTAAACATAAAAAGCCAATGCATGAAAATGCAAGAGAGATCAATAACATGCCCAACAGGAAAGTATAAGGAAATAAGAGTTTATCCCATGAAATACAAATGATAATGAAATGCAATAGATTAAAACATGAAGTCACTATAAGCATATGGATTCAAAACACTCAAGGTTAACAACAAAAGTTTTGGAAGTGAACATTCATGGGATTGCCTTACACATCAAATATATCGCATACATTTGAAACATAAATATGCAATCAAATTAAAAGAGACATAGACAAGCAATGATAGAAATAAAGACTTACAAACAAAGAGATAAGTAAAATATGGGAGGACATACGGAGGATGCACTCACAATAACTAGAACTTTCGAATGAAGGTTAAAATAATTGTATAGAGAGTGCTTGCATCAAACTATTAAGGAAAAAATTGAGATATCGAGAATGTCCAATTCTTGATAAATATTAAAAAATAGTTTGGTCGCAAGAGGTTTTGTTAAAATATTGGTAATTTAACTTTTATTATCAACATGCTCAAATACGACATCCTCTTTTTCAACATGATCACGTAGGAAATGGTGATGTATCTCAATATCTTTAGTATGCGAGTGTAGCACATGATTTTTAGTTACGTTAATAGCACTAGTATTGTCACACATGATTGGAATACATTGAAGTTTAATGTCAAAATCAAGTAATTATTGTTTGAGCCACAAAACTTGAACGCAACAACTACCCGCAACAACGTATTCCGCCTAAGTAGTTGACAAGGCAACAAAGACTTGCTTATTGCTATGCCAACTTACTAAAGAATTTGAAAATAAGTGGCCAGTTCAACTAGTGCTCTTCCTATCCAATTTGTAGTCAGAAAAAGTCAAAATCGGAGTATCCAACTAAACTACAATTGCATCTTTTGGGATACCAAAGCCCATACTTAGAAGTACCATGAAGATACATAAGAATACGCTTTACATCTTTTAAATTTGATTCCTTGTGAGCGGATTGATATCGAGCGCACATGCATACACTAAACATAATGTCAGGCCTAAATGCAGTAAGATATAATAGAGAACCAATCATACCAAAATACATTTTGATGTTAACATCCTTATTATTTTAATCTTTGTCCAAATTTTTATTTGTGGGCATTGGAGTGTCAATTGACTTGGCATCTACCATTCTTAAGCATTTAATCAACTCTCAACAATACTTTGTTTGACACCCAAATGTCCCTTCTTTGATTTGTTTGATTTGACGTCTGAGAAAGTAGTTTAACTCCCCCCATTAGACTCATTTCAAACATTCCATGCATTATCTCAAAAAACTCTTTGACTAATTGCATATTAGTAGAACCAAATATACTATCGTCAACATGAATTTGAATGAGAAGAATAAGTTTTCCTTGATGTTTAATGAAAAGTGTTTTATCTACCTTCCTTCTAGAATATCCTTGATTATGTAAGAATTTACTAAGTCGCTCATACCAATCCCCAGGGACTTGTTTGAGAGCATACAAAGAACGTTTTAGTTTAAAGACATGATTAAGATACTCATGATTTTCAAAATCGGGGAGGTTGTGAAACATTCACCTATTAATTAATGTAACCATTGAAATCACTTTTCACATCCATTTGAAATAATTGAAAAATGTAAAATATAGTAAAAGGTGAAAAAAAAAACACTAATATGAGTTTAGCATCAGATTGGTGTCGGTATCGGGCATTGGATAAAATCCGCAAAGCTACTGAGTATCATCGGTTATAGAAAAGCTTAAGCTAGTTATCCCCAGGTAAACCAAGGCTTAATGGACACTAACAAATCCGACGTTATATTTTTCAAAAAATATGAAAAGTCAACAATTATGCTAAGCATTTCCCATGCCAACTCTAAAGTCAATATAGAAAAGTCAACAATTATGTTTAGCGTTGCGTAGAACGTCTTTAAAGTAAAAAAAAGTTAACAATTTCTGCTAGAGTTGGATTTCCAACATAAAAAAAGTCAACAATTACGCTGTGTCAGCTAAGTCGACACTATAGTCAAACTTTAAAGTCAGCAAATATTTTTAGTGTGGGCCTGACCGACACTAAAGTCAAACTTCACAAGTCTACAATTTTGTAAAAGAAACTACCCTCAGATAAACATACATAATTTTTTTCATAATAGTGGTAATTAGGTATTTTTACAGTACTGAAACATGCATTTGGAAGAAAATGAAGGTTCAAGACTAACCATTCATCTTAATTTATGTACCTAGATAGAACATAAACAATTGATGAGCTCAAATTTTCTATTGACTCAAACAAGATCCTTCAGTCTCATCTTATTATATTCCATCATCTTAATATATTTCCATCCCACACGGTAAACAAAGTATTAAACAAGTCAATGGAATATTAATTCTATAAGAATGAACAAAAATATGTTAAGTATTTGTTCGAACTATATCTACCACGAGTTATTGGTGAAAAGTGTAGGAAGAATATCCCAAGCAAACTCTTCTGATTCTCACACCAAAAATGTCGTTCCTTCATCGTTCCATGATATCACCTTTTAAAAGTGAAGAAACTACCTACACCAAAAGATAAGGGATCAATAAACAATTCAAAGATAATATATTGAAGTCTAAGACAATAAAGATAAAGATAAGTTGAACATAAGTAAATAGAGGAAGGCGATTCATATAATTTAGAAGACCATATATAAGATCTAAAAGTCTCCAGTTGTTAGTTTCTTTGTCATTTCATTATTGGCATACTCCTATATTGCCACTTGTCTTATTATCACCTTACATGCATTGGGAAGTTCTTCTTGCACAAATATAAAACTCATTAACCTTAGCATCTAAAAATTCAAACAATAAGCATATCTTACAACCAGAGTGAAGCGACAGAAAGATGCCACAAAATGGTCACAACTCATAAGGCTTGTTGGAAATTTTTACAAATCAAACATTTTGTGCCAAAAACTTGAGCTGCAATAGCTCTAAGAATGGGAAATTATTTATATTCAACACTTAATAAACATCTAAGTATAATTTGGAAGGCCCACAAACACATAACATAAAACATAATGTTGGAACAAGATTTAGATCTATGTTTAAATCTCGATGTTTTGATGATAACAATGCATATATTTTATGAAGAACAATTTTAGTTCTAATAAGTTTCTTGAGTGTGCATGTAAGAAATTCAAATTGATTTAGGACTGTTGTCTAGAGAATCAGAAATACACCAAGCATATCAAAAAGATTGTTCGCTTCTGAAGAAACATCAGTAGTTCAGAAGAATTTTGAATGTTCACCAGAAAGAGGATCACATATGTACTTCTTAACAAGTTGCTGCTTTTGAAGTCACAAGTCACAAGAAGAAAGAATTTCTGATAAGAGGCTACTTCAAGATCAAAAATCAAGACTGTTCAAGAAACAAGCTTCCAATGCAAAGATCAGGTCATGATTTTCTCATCAGAAAAGTTGCTGCTTATAATTCTAAAGACAAAGTCAAGACTATGAACACATAAAGAGAAAGCTTCTAATTTTGGATTAGAAGACAAATACTTGTGCATCAGAAGAGTTTTTGCTTACATTTCTGAAGACTAAGTCAAGTTTTTGAAGACTCATATAAATTAATAGAATAAGGACTTCAATTCAACATCAGAAGTATTCCATTAGAAGAAAGGATCAAAGAATGAAAGATCTTGTGGACTCACTTATAATCAACATCACATAGTCCCATGCAAGACAAGATAAAAGGATGATATCTTCTCAAGTTAATCTACTCAGAAGAAGTAATATTCATCAGAAGACAAATATCATCAAAAACACCAGTGCACTCACTAGAAGAACTATTGTGACCGTTTCTAAAGAAACATCAGCAGTTCTAAGGAATTTTAAATGTTCATCATAAAGGGAATCAACAATGTTCTCAGGAAAGATTCACTCTCAAGATATCAGAAAAGAATATCTCAGATATCCAGAGAAAAAATTCAAGATTAGAAATCAAGATGTAGCTGACATAAGTTTTTGCTTCCATCTTAATCTAAAGATCATAATTCAAGAGATCAGAAAGAAAGGAATTCAACTTCAAAATCAGATGTACTGATATAAGCTTCTGCTTCAAAAATCAGACATCAAATATGCAGCTCAAAAAAGCTGATTATTAAAGGTCAAGACAAGATCAAGACAAAGTGGACCAGAAAATCTTTCACTCAAAAAATTTGTTCCTCAGATAAGCTATTACTTTGATATTTGAAGATAATGTTTAAACATCTTAAAGACTCTGACTCTACAACAAAGAAGAATCTTCTGGATCATTATCACTCCTCAATCAAAAATCAATCCAGCAAAAAAAGAATCAAAGCCCAAGAACTCAAAGACTTGATAATCAGAAAGGTTGTTTCCATAATATTCGATTTCAAGATTTAAACATCAGAAAAGCTTTTGATCTCAACACCAAAAAAGCTTTCGCCTACAATGACAAGACTTGTTTCTCATATAAGTTGTGGCTTATATATCTGAAAACAAGAATCCATTATTGAAAGATTCTGAAATGAAACATCTTCTCACTAAATCTTCATCTCTCAGATTATATTAGAAATACGACTTTAAGACATGTTCTAAGATCAAAAGTCAATCTTGGTATTTTAGATAGGCTATGGCCCATAACTCTGAAGACAAATTTTGGTTCTGACAACTTTGATGTTCTTGCACTACAACAACAAAGTAGTTTTTTAACTACTCATCGGCCAATCAATAGAAGAACAAAGACAAGTGATTGATCTCTTCCAAGCTTAATACTTCTGAATCATAAGTACATCATCAAAAAATAAAGATCAAGAAACTTAGTCAAGACGAATACAATACAACAACAAACTCTACTATCATGATATTGGTTGTACTATTCACATAAGTTGTCTCCCACGATCTTACGCTAACTACTGCAAGCAGCGGGCTAAGAAAAGTGATGTTTCATACTGTTCCAACCTCTCTTGAATATATACATTGTGAATCAACCGTTGGAAGAAGAAAGGACTTTTCCATCCTTACAATGACTCTTTTTTTGAGGGTATAAAAGGAGATAAATGAAATGAAGAAAAGTGTTGGAAATCCATGGAAGCAGATGTTGTTAGAGTTGTTACGCTGAACATGCTAAAGCTAACAAAAAACAAAGGAAGAAGATGAAGAAGAACAATTCTACAAGATGATACTCAAATTCTTATCAAATACATCTTGGTAGAAATATTAAAAAGTAAGGAGTTTGTTGTACCCTAATTTTTGACCAAAGATTCCACTTCATATGCATCACTACATCTCTAACAAAAATACAAAAATAGCATGTGTGTTTGCTCCTTGTGTCAAACAGGTTTTTAAATTAAGAGGTCTTCAATAAATACAAGTCTTCATCAATTAGGGTTTTAATTGAAGAGAGTGAATCATTGACCTTTATCTTAGTGTATGACCTATTAGCTTGATGTATGATTCAAAGAACTCAAATTCACCATCTTGATCAAACTATATGGGTCAATATATTTTCAAAGATACAATTGACTGATGGTGAAAGAATTGGAATCAACAAATGAAAAGTCAACCATCACATAAAATTAAAACTTAGACTTTTTGGTCAACATTGAGCTTCAAAGATCAAGTATCATAAAAACATTAAAAAATTCATCAAAATTGATCATCAAGAATCAAGAGAATCAATAAAGTCAACAAAAGTCAAAATTGAAGATTTTCCAATACTTCAAAAAATTCAAGTGTTTTATTCCTAAAATTGCCCTAACTTCATAAGCAAGTTTCACCAAGATGCAAGCTGATTCAAAGAAAAATTTTAACATGAAAGTTACAGGGAATGAAAAGTTATATAACTTTGTCAATGAGGTTTGATCTCCAAAAAATTCTCAAATTAAGAGATATCGGCATGTGAAGTTCTGCCAACACTTAGAGAAATTTATCAAACATTTTTTATCAGTTTTTTATCTCAACTTCATGGCCATTTTCACTAAGATCCAAATTGAATCAAGATAAGTGTTCAACATTAAAGTTGTATATAATGTTTCAAGCTTTCCAAAATGCCCAAGGACATGAATTTATCTTACTTGACTTGGAAGTTTCAAAGAGATGAAGTTTGGTGATCAATGTTGCATTACAAGTCATTTTTGAGATAGCCTTATGATCAAATCTCCAAGCCATGCTTTAAAATATTGCTTTTCAGCCTATAATACCTCTATATCTATCCAAGATCAGAAGAGTACACAAGATTTTTAGCCTTTACCTAAGTGATACAAGCTATTATTCAAATAACTTGTCATTTAAGGAAGAAAGGCACCATTGTCATTCTTGAAAAGCAATATTTTTGTAGAAAGCCTCATTTAGCCCATACCTCTACTTTCTTCTGATCACACTCCACCCTAAATCAAGTAAGCAACCTTTTTATACTAGGAACTCCTTGTAATATGCATTGGAACCATGGAAATTTCACATAACTTGATCTTTGAATTTGAACCAAGACATAACTTGATAAGTTAAGAACTTTTCCATCTCATTACCTTTTAGTTTTCTCTATAAATAAAGGGATCATTTGCATTTCAAACACACCAATTCACGATTCTCAAACACCACTAAACTCTCTCAAATTCAAAATTGGTTCAAAAACTCCATTTTGAACCTTGAAAACCTTAACTTCAAAATTCATCACCCTTTCCATATCTTTGCAAGATAACCATTCAAACACCTCATAATCATCATTTAGAACTTGCCTAAACCTCTGTTACACTTCTGTTACATGATCATCATCCTCCAAACCCAAAAATCGTGGCTTGTATATTGACTTGGCCAGAGCATTTCATCAACTTTCAAAGCAAAGTTAGGGTTGGAATAGATTCAGGAAGGTCCCATCAAGCTCATAGGATCATCACTTTGCATTGAGAAGCCATAGAATAATCTTTGGACTTTTCTCCAAAGAGGTAAAATCTGACCTCTTGGAAAACCATCATACATACATCATTTATGTTCAATTTTTATAGATAAAATATAGATATGATTGTCCTGAAGCTAACCACGTACTTATTTTTCATTTATATTACTTGTGTGTTGAGAATTGTATCTCTAAAGAGTTATGGTTTCGTTTTGTTACTTGATAATATTCTTGTTAATCTTTGAGTTTTAATTTAAAGGGTAGGCATGGTTGAATTTTCTTATGAAATTTCGAATAACTTTTGTGTTTACATTTTTGTAAAGGGTTGAGAAATGAGGGAATTCTAAAATCACAAATGTTGTTGTTCATAGGTTGAAGACGAAGATGGTGATGAGGCCATGGTTTAGTTTTTGAAAGATGAGTTTATTTTATATTTATTGTTAGTTATGTTATGAACTGATGAAACAACCACCCCAGTGGCAAGAATTCGCGTGTTAAGGCTTTGGTCACCAAGAGCGAGGGTTCGAACCAGTGTGAATCCCCCTTTTTTCCATTTTCTCATATTTTTTCTTTTTTGTGATTTTCTGAAGTTTATTTCAAATATTTTAAACTGAACGCATCCTTTGTACAAGCCTGGCCCGTGGTCTAGTGGTCAAGCTTTTAACCAATGACTATGAGGGCGTGGGTTCAACCCTTGGCAACCTCTTCCCCTTTTTTATCACTTATTTTCTCTTATATTTTCTTACAAACTTTGAAATTAATTTTCACCAATCAAAACAACTCATTTTGAGTTAATTTTTTGTACAGTCTTTATTTATATACCCTATTTTTATACATATGTGAAAAATCCAAAAAAAATATTATTTATTTCATCTCTTTTTATTTAATTCAAAACAATTCTTTTTAGTAGTTTTAAATAACTTTTTCCTTGGTTTCTTGTTGATTTCTCAATTAAAATCTTTTTGAATGACCATGTCATATCTTTAATGAATGTTGAAAATTTTGATTTTAACTAGGTTTAGGACTTCATTTTTCTTTCAAAAATGTTTAATTTTTAACTTGTTCAAAACCTTAACCCATGACTTCAAACTTTACATGCTTTGATCCCATTGATTATTTATCCATGTGCCTTGAGTTTACTTCCTTTTTAAGGATATATTTCCTTCATAAATTCCTTTAAATCCAAAGTGATACTATGCTTATTTGCTTACTTTTTTATTTATTCAATCTTTTGTCACAATTTTTACTTGATAAACATGTTAATCTTCCCCCTTTTGCTCATCTCTTGTGTTTAATGCTTGTGCCTCTAAAAATCCAAGAAAAAGGGCAATATTGTTGACTTTATAGTCATAAGCATGTGCATTCCCCTTTGTATAAAAACACTTGTGAATGTTTACCCTATGTATTCTCATGTACTCTTAAAAACCTCTTAACCCTAAAAAACCATTTTCAAACTTTTACCACTTTCATATAAAAACTTTGACTTTGTGTCATTGCATTTTCAAACTTATTTTCTTCCCTCCCAACAGGTGGCTTCCTTAAGGGTATCATGAATAACACCAGAGGGAAAAGGAACAAGGGTCTCCCTTAGGTGGAGCCTCTTTACAGACCGAAACTTTTGTCTCAAGGTTGTGAAAGGTCTCGTCATGAGATTTTAGGTTAAGGTTGTTACAAAGAGTCATGGGTGTCCTTCCAAAGTCCTACTCGTCAAGAGGATATCTCTCGATAAGTATTCCTTTTTCGGAAGTCCACCGACTCTAGGCGAAGTCGTCACATAAACTCGCAGGGATGATGTATTCCCTAAGCTAATAGACGAACCTACTTTCTAAGGGTTATTGAAAATATTTTATTTTGAAATAAAAATTCCCGCCACGCAGTAAATATATGATAAAATGAATTGACAATAAATAAATAAATGCAATAAGTAAACAATGTAATAGATAAATAATGCAATAAATAAATAAAAACCCCAAAGTAAAAACCCTAAAACCTAAAGTTGAAATCCCCAGCAGAGTCGCCATATGTTGCGACTAGTTTTTAAATTAGAGTCTCCACCATTAGTTTTTATCCTAGGGAAGGGAATCTAACAGAAAATCCTAATTCGCAGACAGAGATTCTAGGTTTCGGACTCTATTAGACGAAAGGAAGGTGTTAGGCACCTTTCATCTACCTTGTTCACAAGGATACTAGGTTTTAGGTTTACGTTCGGGTGAAATAGGGTTTTAAATTTTTAATAGGGGAAAGAGTTTGTTTTTTTTATAGGAAAACTCGCCACGATTTTTGATCGTATGCCTACGTATACTCTTATGAGGAATCAGAGTCCCAATTCGTAGTTCGTATGGGGTTGGTGTTTTTTAGGGGTGGCAAACGTACTTTGAATCACCTTGCATTTTGGCCAGGAGTAGTGATTGCAGAGGGGTGCGTTTCCAGTCATATAGTAAAAACTAGGGGGTGCTAAAATTAGATTGGGCTAGGCCCAAAAATAGTTCAGAACAGGGGTATGTGAACTGTTTGGCAGTTTAGCAATGTGGGTAAAGGGAGGTGTGAAACGCAAACGGGCTTGGCCCAAACAGAAATGTTAAGGGTCTGGATGATTGAGTGTGCAATGGTACATGGGCTTATGGTGGAGACTTAGCCTATAGTCGTATGATGATAATCAACGGGATGGAATTGAAGGAGCATAATAAGTATTGTAGGCGCGGTGCATGCGATTGGGACGAATGACAAATTTTGTTTCAACATTTTTGCACAAATCATTTTTGTTTTTTTATCTTACACCCACTCTTTTTTTATCTTGCAACCCCATCCCCGATGCAAATTAATCCCACACAATCCCAAAAATATAAAACAATCAACCAAATAAAAATGCTAAGTCCAATTACCCTTTCACGATTTCGCTTTCTCTGTGCCTTTGACGTTCCAGATTTAGTATTGATCCCTGTTCTCCTTCGTTTTTTGCAGGTTGCGGAGGTGAGTGAAGGACAACGACAGTGATGAGAGTGACGTGGCGGTGGCAGCGATAGAACTAGGGTTCCAGATATTGGAACCCTAGTTCTCCTCTGTACTCGGCGACAAACTTCTTCGTATATTCTTCCTCTCCTCACAGTTCTTCTTCTTCTTCTGTATACTTGTTCTTCTCCAATCCCCCCCCCCCCCGTTTTTCCAGTATACCCCTCGTCTCTGTATTCTCTTGTTTGTATTTATAGGTTTAGAAATTTTAGGGTTTTGGAATTTTGTTGTTAAAATTAGTACAAATTTTAGGTTTTTTAGAGACAATTAAGGATTGTAAATCTGTTGTAATTGATTGTGTTATTTGGATTGTAAAAGATTTGTTTTGTAAGATTTGATACAGTTTCATCCTTTTTCTGAGATTTGATTGTATTATTAGATTGAATTTGATTTTAATTTCTGGATTTTGATTTGTTTCAATTCAATTTCTACAGTTGTTGTTATTGGCAAAACAAGCGTGAGTCTTGGATGATTTGCACAGTGAGTGTTAGTTAATACTTGGGCCAGCGTTATAATTTTCCATCTGGCCCAATACGCTTTTTTTTGTAGCAAAATTTTTTTTTAGTTCAACGTATTATCTATAGGCATGCACGTTAATTTGAATTCAGCCTAGCAACGTTGTTTTTTTATTACAACAAAAAAGGTTTTTTTTTAATAACCAGGGCCAATTGGCCTTTTCCGTAACCCCACATTAATTGCCTTAAACAAACAAATTATAAATAATATTTAATACAATGTTGTTTAATAATAAAATGAAATAAACAATTAACAGTAACGATGATATTTTGTCTTATATATTCTTTTTTTATATTAAAATATACACAACAATTTTAATAATAATTTCTTAAAACAATAAAGCAAAAAATGGGTTGTTTAATGTCTTCAATTTCTTTGGGCCTGCAACTTGAAATTACACACCCTCTTTTGTTGTTTGGAAAACAAAGAAGTGTGCCAATATGGATTTTAATAAATTTATAAATTGAATTCTCTCTTCCTAACAACAACAATACCTAAACGGATTTAAATAAGAACTTAATTTATCTCTTGAAATAATTTTTCATTTTTGAATCGCATGGGCCGATGGCCAACATGCTTCGCGAATGGGTTTACAGACATATGAGTCTTCCTGATTTAGAAAGTCCCGCTCTCCCGAATTTAAAATACACCCCTTGGTTGACTTAAATTTTAAGAAATGGCCATCAGATATCGTTGTACCATTATTAATTAAACGTTCTTTATTATTTTAATCTTGAAAATATGATCGTCGAGGTAGGGCAAATTTGGGGTACAACAATATCCAAAGCCCATCCCCTGAAAGGCCAAGGGTTGATAACATGATGTAATTCGCTAGCTGATACATGTTGAATTCCATAATGTTTTTGGCATTCTTGGAAGATTTTGGCGAACTTAATGTAATTTTTTAACATGGTCAGCCAATATACTCCTATTCGACATAACAACCATTTCATTTTTTGTCCTGCCTGATGTGTACCACAAGCTCCACTATGTACTTCAGATGTTGCTACATATGCTTCGTTTTCCTCTAAGCATTTTAACAACGCTCCTTCAGGCGTTTTCGTGAACAATTCGTTTCCCATTAATCTTTAACTTAACGTCATATACTTAACTTTGCAATTTTTTGTCCCAATTGGATTTTCTAAGTAATCGACTATAGGTTTCCTCCAGTCATTCTCAGCTAACGAATCAATGGCAAAAACTTCTTCTGCCACTTTAAAATTTCCAAATTAATCATAATTCAGAAGATCAAGGATCACTTCAAGCGTTGTCCCCTAATTTTTTGTCATTTGCATGTTCTCAAACATCAATTTATCTTTTATCACAATGAATTCATTTATGTTCTTTTTAGATAACTTATATCCATACGCTAATTGGGCCATGTCGTTCGCCTCTTGGTTATCAATACTCCTCACATGACTAATCGACACATTATAAAATTTCTAAAGTAACGATAATGCTTTGGCCACATACATTACTAGATGATCATTAATGCATTTTTATTCTTTGGTCAATTGTTTCACCACTAACTATGAATATCCTTTGATGTCAACGTCTTTGATTCCCACGTCTAACATAATTTGAAACCAAATTATTAAGGCTTTATATTCAGACTCATTATTAGAGCACTCACCTTTAATCTTATAAGGAAATCTAGTTGGAACTCCATCTTGGGATAAAATAAAGATCCTTACTCCAGTTCCTTGTTTATGTTTAAAACCATCAAAATAGAATTGCTAAGACTTCGTGCTTACATAGGCTTCATTAATGTCGAACACTGAATGGTCAACTATAAAGTTTGCAATAATTTGCTCTTTAACTGCCTTTAAAGGAACATATGTTAAGGAGTATTCAGTTAATGCTAGCGCCCATTTCCCAATTCGACTGTGCAAGATAGGTTTAGATAACATATGCTTAATGACATCAAAATGAGAATAAACAGAAACTTCAACTGGTTTTATATAATTGTGGAGTTTAGTACATGAAAAATATAAACATAAACATAGCTTTTCAATTGCATTATATCTAGTCTCAGCGTCATTTAACACTCTACTGAGATGATAAATTGCTCTTTCGATTCCATTCCCATCTTCCTAGGCTAGCATGCTACCCAGTGTGGACTCTGATGCTGCAATGTAAAGTTTCATGCCTTTGTTTCTGCTTGGGGTGCTAATATTGGAGGCTTCACCAAGTAGTCTTTCAAACGGCCGAATGCCTCTTGGTGTTCTCTTTCCCATATGAACTTAGAATATTTTCTTAGTTTTAACAGAGGAGAGAATGCCAAAATTTTTCCACTCATGTTTGATACGAATTTTCTCAAGAAGTTTATCTTTCCCAACAAATATTGGAGATCTTTCTTCGTTGTTGGTGCTTTTGTACTCAAAATCGCCTTGGTTTTGTTTTGGTTAATCTCTATACCCTTCTTGTGTACTACAAAACCTATAAAATCTCCTGCACGAACACAAAAATCACATTTTAATGGATTCATTTTTAATCCATATTCCCTCATTCTAACAAAATACTATCGAAGGTGGTCTAAATGACCAGCTCCTGAGGGTGATTTGACTACAATGTCATCAATGTACACCTGCATAAAGGTGTCTATGAAATCATGAAACATTGAGTTCATGGCTCTTCTATAAGTAGCCCCATCAGTTTCAATCCGAAAGGCATGACTACCCATTCGTAAGTGCCTAGTGCCCCAGGGCATTGAAACGAAAATTTATGGGTATCCTTTTCAGCGATGAAAATTTGGTTGTAGCCTAAATATCCATCCAAAAGACTTAAATATTCATATCCTGTGGCCGAATCGACCATCATTTCTGCCACATGCATTGGATATTCGTCCTTTGGAGTAGCTTTATTTAAATCCCTAAAATCTATGCAAATTCTTAAAGTTCCATTTTTCTTCACCACAAGGACTGTATTAGCTAACCATTCAACATACTTGGTTTTCCTGATGAATCTACTCTTCAACAACCGTTCAATCTCTATTTTGATTTTGGATAGCATTTATGGCGCAAATGTCCTTGACATTTGTTTGACTGTTTGCTTGCCATGATTTATAGGTAGTCTAATTCCCACCATCTCCCTACTAAAACCAGGCATCTCTTTATAATCCCTTGTGTAATCACTACAAGAAAATTAGTGTTTAACGACACAAAAATTGCGACAGTTATGTGATAACTGTCGTAATTGACATATAGCGACAGTGTTTACGACAGTTGACACCAACCGTCCCTAATATTTATTTTGCGACGGTATATTTAACCATCATAATATTATTATTACGACGGTAAAACAACCGTCGGCCCCCATTTAACACTTTTAACATTGATTTTTCACCAACAACTAGTCACGACGGTAAAATTAACCGTCCTAAAAGGCATATCACGACGGTAAAGCACCCGTCGCACCCTTAAACCTTTCACGACGGTAAAATTATCCGTCCTAAAATTCATTTCACGACGGTAAAACAACCGTCGCACCCAAAACCTTTAAAAATTCTCATGGACACGACGGTAAAACACCCGTCGCCGTAAAAAAGTTAAAAAACTCTTAAAATACATAAAAATTTTGAATAGTTAAAATTCTATCATTTTTTTCTTCTAAAATTTGGCCTTTTCCTATCAATATATTATACACAGCCTAGATGCAAAAATATGTACTATATGTTTATTGACAAGTTGCAATGTATAATGATTATTTTTGAATAGTTAAATAGCAATACTGAAACCTGACTGGGATTTGATGCATATGAATAATATATGTCAAAAAGTTATACTACTTAATTTATGCAATAATGAGAACAAATAGCAGTCCTGTGCTTGTGCTTCTCTGTTAGATTTAGATTATAGAAATTTTATTCATACTTCACCATCCGGCACCGACCATCCATACTTCACCATCCATCCATACTTCACCATCCGGCACCACCACCGATTCAAGATTCGACAACCAATCACCCCAAAACCAACTCCCAGAAGCGGAAGAAAGAGGTCAATTCCAAGCTAGCTTAAATCGAAACCCTAGAAAAGGAGCTCGGGGGTTTGTTTGAGTACTACAAAGGGGTTTTGGGTAAGAAGGTTATTGTTGACCTTAAGAAATGCGGTGGGTCGAGAAACACGGTTCACAACATTGAGCCAATTGCATTGGTAGGTAAATTTTTTAAAAAATAATTTTCAATTCCATTATTAATTTATTTTACCTTTTTATCCCTCTAGATAGATCTGGTGTTCATGAAATTCATCTATAATTGGCTTTGTTTTTTTTGTTTGAGAGGTTTTTAGGTTAGGCTTGCTGTGATTATTATGAACACACAAATTGTTTGGGAAATTAACCAAGTGATTGACAATTTCTTTGTTTGCTGTGAAATTGAATTCAAGGAGATGCTTTTACACAATTTAGTCATTATTGTTGTTGTTCAGTTGTTGTTTTGATCCTTTTTCAGGATTTTAATTGAAATCTAATGTAAATTATGTAAATTGTTAGAAAAAAAAGCCATTTATAGAAACTCACATTCTTCTTTCTTATGAAAATGTGGTTCAAATAAGCTGAATACTTTGTGTGGTAAGGATGAAATATGTAATTACTGAAACAAACTCTTGCTTGTTTATTAACTTAGGATGAATTGTAGCATTAAAGCCTTAAAGGTCAATGGCATTTTAAAATGCAAGGTTGATAAGGGTGTTTTCCAGGTAATTTTATGCTTTCGTATTGTTTTAGTGCGGAGTCGAGGCTTGATTGTCAGTGCTTTTTGTTGTGTTTTTGAATAGTTGATGCAAGTTCTTTATTTTGTAAAGGATATTGCTTCAAGACTTAAAGCTGCTGTCAATGAAGACTTAGAAAAGCTATTTCATAAAATACTCTTGTTAAGCTTAAACTAATGACCTAAATATAAGGGATTTCCAATCTCTTTCTAGTTGGTTGTTTCTTGGCAGTCAAGTAAAAACTGACATGAAATATTCGAAATATATTCTTTGTCAAGAATTGGATTCCAAAGAAATAACAGTTTTATTACAAAGAAAACTGTAGTTGGTTTTATTATTCACAAGGAAAAAAGGATATTGGGTAATAAAGGATATTGGGTAATAAAACTGTACAATCTCTTCTTTGAACTCAAGAAAAAAGGATCTTTGTAATAAAACTGTAGTTGGTTTTATTATTCACAATTACAATATTCGAAATATATTCTCTAACCTTTTTGTTCTCCTATTTATAGACATACTGTCTAACTAATCCTATTAAAGGAACTGACTTTAGTAAGTTCTAGAACCCTGGTACTACTGTAACTACTGTGCACTAGCTGCACAGTATACTTGCTAAGCCTAACTAATCCCTAAAGTCTAGGAAACAAACTAACAGATTTAGTTAGTCTTGTGAGTCTATAAATAGACCACACTCCTTGTAATTCACAATCAGTTATTGCAAAAACAGAAAAGTAGAGAAACTCAGTTGAGATTTCTCTCTCTCAACATCTATGAATATTGAATTCTAACTAACATGGTATCAGAGCGCGGGCTCACGGTCCATGGACCTCTAGGACAAGATTTGATGCCATCTTAGAATATGTATTATACCTAACTCAGCCCAGTGTTATCGATGACAGAGCTAAAAACCCGCCACCAATATTTGCCACAGCGTTGCAATGTCCCAAATTTGACAACACCGACTCAACCCTACATCCCATAGTCTTAAGAATAATGGTCTTTCATCATCATTGTTGGCATCTGCATGACTTGACTTTTGACATGGTCTATATAGATTACTCCTACACTGACAGCATATTAATTAATGGATTTGTTGACTTTCGGGATGTGATAAAAACCATTCTTGTACACTTGCTTGATGGCATAATCTTTTAGGATAGTTGCTTCCTTACCTGGTATTGGAGTCTCCATGACAATTTTATTTGGGTTTCAATAGTTGCTTCCTCCATTCTTCTAAATTAGCCTTGAACTTCAGCACAGTGAAAATTGATTAGTACATTGTTTGTGCTCTTAGCCTAAAAGGTTCAAGTGAGGGGGTGTATCAAAGAGATCTAAGCCTTCATGCATCTTCATCCAGAACATTAGTTTTGGGAGAGTTGGTTCTTAATTAGACTGACTGACTCTATCATGGATTCTATGGTAGTACTTCAACCCATTCCATCAATCCAAAGGTAGCGTAAGGAAATAAGGAATAGCCAAACACAATGTGCTCATGAAGTAATGGAAAATAAATTAAGATTGTATATATTAGTCATCTGTGACAAGTCATGAAATATATTTGTAGTGACGGAATGAGAAATACTTGGGTGTGGAAGGTTGAGAGTGCCTGTTGGACTTTGCTGACACTAATTGAAGCTTGAGGTTCGGTAGCCACTTGCTTGAATTTTGCATTGGATAACTTTATAATTGGCCTATTTGTTGATGACCAAAACTGAATCTACTTATTATAGGATATCAGTATAATGAGTGGTTATTTAAATTCTTTACAATATCTTGCAGTAACTGATACTCACAGATTAACACATGCAATGAATTGTCGGATTTTGGCTATTTTATTATTATGGCTTGTGGAATCACTGTTTTGCAGCAAATAGGTTTAGTTCCATATACATATTTCTGTTTTGAATTATCAGGTTGTTTCTTATGCTGAAATTGGTGTTATGCTCACCACTCCTAATTTTTTGTTGTTTTAGATATCAGCTTCATATATCATATAATCCGTGGTCAAGCAACAATCAAACTGTATGTGATCTACAACGTCTTAGAGGTGAGCATAAATTAACCCTTATCCAAATTTTACTTAGTAATTTGCTCTCCTTTCATACCAAATATTTTTCGATACCTTATTATTTAAAAAAATATTCACAAAAACGATAATAATCCATATTTATTAAATTATTTCAATGGATGTTCGATAGAGTGAATTCTAGAGCGAAGATCTGAAACAAAAAGCACATTCATTTGGCAAACCTAAACAGCAGAAAAGTACCGTGCTCGTCAGCTTACTCTTCTCACTGGTTTGTTTCAGACTCCAATTTCTATTATCCATCAATCTCATCCATTTAATTTGAAATGAACAATTTATTCAGATTTTGCATGAATGATTTTTTATGGGGAAATCCATCGATTTTGTTTAATTGATCGATTTTTCTTGATTTGTGGCTGCAGAGTGAAACAATTGAAGGGGGAAAACGGTGGCGATGGCAGGTAACACGCAAGATTCATCACCTCAGTCTTTCTGGGAAGGCTACAAAGAGTTTTGGGGCGAGAGGTTTTCGTTTATGAGCAATTATTCCAACTTCATCAAGCGTGATAAACCCCTCACTTCCTGGTCTGACTCTGATGTTGAGGAATTCATCGCTTCTGATCCTCTTCATGGACCCGTGGTAACGATTCTTTTACTTTTTGTTCGATTCAATGCATTTATATCATGATTTTCTACATAGCTTATGCTTAGAGGACATACTGTTTCTACCTTGTATTGCCCAGCGATACGACATCCCTTTCATGTTTGCACCATACCTTTTGTTTTTGGGATAAATGTTTACACTCTGCACTTTTAGTTGGAAGCTTTGACATTTAATTTAAATTCTTCTATCCTGGTTCTTTCATTCCCCATGTTGCTGCATTTTTTTGATTAGTTTGGTTACTCTAGACTGCACAAGCAGCACTACATCAAGAGATGTAAACCACTATTTCTTTTTTGCTTATGGCAGATGTGGTGTCTAAAATGTATGTAAATCTCTATTATATAGATCAAATTCCTTTTGGAAGCTCTTCTGCTACCCTGGACTGATGGAACAGACATCACACTCATGTAAAATGACGTGCTATTGTGATGCAAACCAGATTTCTAGGGAATTAAACAGTAAATAATGCCAATGCAGAATAAGAGAAAGCATTGTTATAATTGATGAAATGTGATAGCAGCAGTAGGAAACAATCTCCCCAACTACCCATAGAGCTCGATCCTCAGAGAATAATCAATCCCCTGCCAAAAGAACTGAAAAATAACTTTTCATGCCCTATTTCCCCTGCCAAATCGATACCTTTCAGAAAAGATTTTTTTTTTGGACAGTATATGTTATTGTAAAAGTTGAACTATTGAAGTACTATTGTGTAGTTTTATACTTAATTTTCATGTGTTTCATTCTTGGTTGAATAATATTAAATTTCACAGGGGTCAATTTAATTGGAAGGTTTAGAAGAAAATGCAAAGGCCAATGAAACTTCTTAGTTAGTGGTGAGTTACATGAAAGAGGAAACATTTTAGGGATTATGTATTCCTTATTTGTATGTTGAAGCAATTTAAGAGATGAAGTATTTTCTTAGAACCTTGACAGCCTACCATGTTATTGCAAAGGTATATTTTTTATATAGTTTATTCATCACACATGTAAGTTTCTCAATCTTCGTGGTACTTTTTCTTCCATTTCGATAATGAATGTGTTTCTTCGTCATAGCTTCCCATCAGGTGAGCAAGGTTGGTGCTTATTCAAGAATAAAGCAAGAACTAGAGTCAAAGAAACAAGAATTCACCTATGAAGAAGTATTAAGCATTACCAGAAACTTTGAAAAGGTGGTGGGGGAAAGAAGCATCTGAAATAGTCTACCATGGCTGGATTGTGATGATATTGACGTAGCTGTCAAAATGCTATCTTTCTCATCAGCTCAAGGATATCTACAATTTCAAGTAGAGGTAGTATGATTAACTAACTTGCAAATGTCATCATGCCTGTGTGAGTGTAAATACAGTTAACAAGTTTTATCCTTTGTGATTGAAAGGCCAAATGTTTTGCTATAGTTCATCATAAATACTTGATTGGTCTTATAGGGTATTGTGATGATGGCACCTAACAAATGACAATTTTAATGTTTGTTGTTTTATTTACACTACTACACATGTGAGTGAAATATTTGTAGTAAGTGTTATTGAAATTCGAGTCTTTTCGTTTAATTTGTATCAGTTATAACATAGGAACTCTAATCGCTAGATTTGGCCTTTATCAAGGTTACAGATTCAATTTTGCGATGCTTACATTTCCATCGGGGTTGTTTGCATTCTTCTTTATTTTGTAAGTGATTATTGCTCACATTTTTTTTAAATACATGCTTTCAATTATTATTGTTTATGTTAACCTGTATGACAGTGATTGAGTTTCATGGTTGATGTTAATATTACATGAAGGAGTATGAGTACATTGCATAACAACTAATTGCTTGCTTCTATTCCTCCAAGCTGGAGCTTCATCGATCAATTCACTGTATTAGTACAAGGTATTCATGTTCCTCCTGAATGTACATGTAACGTCATAGTAAATTCTATTTTACAGTTTGAAATATTCTGCCCCTTCATATTGAGCGTGTTCTTTTTTATTTAATCATTTTGTTTAAACATGGTTAATGATCTTAGGGACTAGACGCAATGGTTGGTGAACATGGAACTCAACTCTAGGGAGGTCAAAAGCAAAGAGTTGCAATTGGAAGAGCAATTTTGAAAGATCCAAAAATATTACTTCTTGATGAAGCTACAAGTGCCCTTGATGCCGAGTGTGCATGTATTGATACTAACTTGTGCATTTGTATGTTCTTTTTAAACCTTGGTGATTTCCTTGTGCAGAAACTAGGGGAAGGTGTGAAAGGGGTGTATATCTCGATAGACGTGGATTGTCTTGATCCTGCATTTGCTCCGGGAGTGTCTCATATTGAACCGGGAGGTCTTTCTTTCCGCGATGTTCTTAACATCCTACACAATCTCCAAGGTGATGTTGTTGCTGGAGACGTCGTTGAACTCAACCCACAACGCGATACTGTTGATGGAATGACTGCTATGGTAGCTGCTAAGTTGGTCAGAGAAATGGCTGCAAAGATTGCAAAATGATCAAGAGATTTCGGAGCTAACCTCTTTTTGTTATAGTTCCTGAAAATCGGAAAATCTCACTTGTTATAGGTAACTTGTAGCAAAGTTATAAGGTGGTATAAGCATATTACAATGTGCAATAATTCATAAATCTTTTCTCCCAATAATAAGTACTGGTATCTCACGCTTCAATAGCAAAAGCAATGTCTCCTTGCATTATTTTACAAATGGTTTCCCAACTGAATTAATAATACTGAGTTAGTAAATATTTCAAAACAATTGGATTGCTCATTTCAAAACAATGTTGAAAAGTGATAGAAAATAAAATAAAAATACTATAAATAAAAAAATATTAAAGTAAATAATAATTTAAATATAATAGTAAAATAATATTATATTTAAAATTATTTTACTAAATAATAATTTAAATAAAAATATTATTTGAAATTTATAAATCAGATTACGACGGTTAAAGTCAAATTTACGACGGTATATAACCGTCGCAAACAACAACAACAAAAAATAAAGTCAAATTCACGACGGTATATAACCGTCGCAAACAACAACAAAAACAAAAAATAAAGTCAAATTCACGACGGTATATAACCGTCGCAAACAACAACAAAAACAAAAAATAAAGTCAAATTCACGACGGTATATAACCGTCGCAAACAACAACAAAAACAAAAAATAAAGTCAAATTCACGACGGTATATAACCGTCGCCATCTGTTGTGCGTGACAGTTTTTGCAACCGTCGCGAAATAGGCTGGGGACGCACGATTCTGCGACGGTACTTCTACCGTCGTAGATTGTAAATTGCGACGGTTTTAACCGTCGTAATCAGCCAAAATAACCGTCCCAATCTATCATTTTTCTTGTAGTGAATACGGTGGGAGAATTGACTTGGGTGTTTTGTGTTTTATCTTAAAATATTACGGATAGCAAGAGTCACCACCGACTTTTCTTTTATCTAATAAAGGAAAGGGTGAAAAGAACAGGAAATACCTTTCAAGAATTTTTCTTGAGTTCGGGGGGTAGGTTATGAAAGGGGAAGGTGTTAACACCATTTTCATCCGTAGTTATCTACAGGCTCTTAGTTGCTTGCTAGATCACTTTTGAAATTGCTTTGTTTAAAATGTGTTTGTGGTGGGTTTTGAAAGTATTTTGAAAATGCCTTTGTTTCGGAAAACTTTGTAATGATTCTCGTCTCTATAAGAATGCATACAAAGTGTTAGTTTTGAAAATAGTTCAAAGAGATGTTTGTTTTTGAAGATGTTTTAAAAGTGTAAGTGTGGAGATGATTTTAGTTTGTGAGAAAGCAACTACGAGCGTCCTACCTACTCAAAAGGTAGTTTGTTCTTTTCCTCCTCCTTTAAATATGGCTATCTTACCATTAATTGGTAAGAAGCCCTATCATTGGATGTGAAGAGACGGGCATGGGTCAATCATATAGTCATAGAAGGCAACTTATGAGACATTTTAGAAATTTTCGTAAGGGACTAGATCATTTACCAAAGGCAACATCGAGGGACATCGAGGGATTACGATCTTTTTTATTGAGGGTCTTTGCTAAAGCACACATATTCGAGGGACATGACTATTTTCTGAGGCAACAAGCGAGGTTACCCTAGAGGTGCACGTGTGAATAGTGTGTTTGATTGCATGCATTGTCTTTGAGATTAGGGTTTTCTAACGGTTGATTCTATCTTGCCATACACACCCTAATTACCAATAATTATATGAAAAGCGATAAATTTGCGGAAATTAAAATCCTACGTTATTACATCATTAGGGGAGTGAGGGTACAATTTACAAATGGGGATGAAGTAAATGTCTAATCATTACAACTATATCAAATAGTTGGACAGTAATGAAGAAAATCCATGAAAAATGTAAAGACAATGTAAGAAGAAAGAAAAATTGCATTTTGAACTATTATGTGTCGACACAATGCTGCTACACATCGACACATAACTCTTCTTGCTCCTGTAAAACAAAATCAACTTAGTATGAGTCGATGCATAGTGGGATGTGTCAACTTATACACCTATTTGTGTCGACACATATGCGTTTTGTGTTAACTCATGCATCTTTCGTCCTTCTGTTTTGGGGCCTAGATAACAGTATGAGTCGATGCATAAGGCCATGTGTCAAATCATACCATGTTTTGTCACTAGAATGAGTGGACTCATGTGAGTATGTGTCGACTCATGCTGTAGTTTTTTGCCTCTAACATTATTCTATTGTGTATACAGGTCAGTTCACAACATATGATTGATAAAAAATGAATAGCAAGCAAATGGTTAGCTCAAAGGGGCAATGATTACTATATTTTATCTTCAAGAATGAATCATTAGTGATGTATGAAAAATGCAAAATCAAGAAGACTTACCTTGAGACTGCACTTAGTGTTTTTAGTCTGAGTACTTTTCAAGAAGCTGTGAGGGCCTTAGTGAACCTCCAGGAAGTTGTTCCAAGTTGTTTGAACCACACCAACCCAGTTAAGTTGTACAATACTATTTTTGTGTTTGGAAGGTGAAGGTAATGGCAATACAGAAACTGTTCTTGTGTTTGAACAATCTCTATGTGATGTAAAGTGTTTGGCTGGTTGGTTTATGGGAGGGTTTGCAAGATGAAATAATGGGTTGAGGTTCTGCTTTGGTGAATGAAAACATAAATGAGTATGAAAAAGGGTCTTTTGTGAATGAGTAGAGTTTACAAAGAATGCTGTTTTTTCTCTTCTCTCTTCCCTCTCTAAAAACCAGCCTCTCTTTTTCTCCAAAAAGCCCCCTTTTGTGTGTTGTGAAACAATTTATTTGTAGATGAGTCTTTGGCTAGGATTTTAGGGGGGGAACAAATAAGCTTTTGAACAGTTTGGGTATGCTTGGTGCAACTCTCATATGCAAATTTGATGCAAACATGGGACTGAGATAATGCAGGCTTGGACTGGGTTGGTAGTAGCATAGCAGGGCTATTTTTGCAATAGTTTTAAAGTGTTGTGGCAGCTTGGTACAAGGCTGTTTCATAGCAGTACAACAGAATGTTTTTGATATGGTTTTGGGCTGTTATATGGACAGTACAACAGGCTTGTACTTGGAAGCATATAGGGCTTTGTTCAGCAGTAGTTTGGACAACATTGTTTGTAGCATGACACAAGTTTGGTTTTATGTACAACATAGTGGCAAGGTTTGAGTCAAAGGAAAAAGTTCAACCAAGACAAAGTTTAGGATTTGTAATCTTGCAAAAATGCAACCTTGTAATAAATTGAATTATTTGTAACACCTTGAATTATTTTGAATTATAATGAAAAAAGATGTCATAAGTAATGAAATTAATCATGTATAGAAAATAGTTAGAATAATTTTCTAAGTCTTGCAAAGTTTGATTTTTGACCTTCTTGATTTTTTTGATGATCAAATTTCATATTTTGAATGTCTTGATGAAATGAGAGGGAAAATTTTGGGGTACAACATCTTCCCCTGTTCAATCTTCTTAAACCTAAAAAGTTAGATTGGCGGGTCCGTCATTTGTGACTTGGAGGTGGATAATGATTGAACACTAGAGTGCCCAGAAATTTGCACTCGATAATGTGTTGATTGATTGTGTTGGGAATTGGCTTAAAGATGCCATTTGTATAGGTGATAAAGAATTATTTGGAGATGGGCTTACAGATGCCATCCAGAGTGACTGTTGGTAGAAATTGGAAGAAATATCAGAATAAATCTTTGGTCAATTTAATCTGAATGATATGTTGGAACGAACCCGTGTTAAGTCGTGTCCGGAAATGTATTAGAAGGAAACTGTGTTGGATTGCTTCCATATAAGCCCGTGTGAAGCTACAACTGGATATATATGAGAAGGAATCCATGTAAGATTGCTTCAGGATGAGTCCGTGTGAAACTGCATATGTAAATGTACGAGAATGAGCCTGTGTAGGGCTGCTTTGGGATGAGTCAATGTGAAACTGCACCTGGAAATTATTGAGAAGGAAATATATGAGAAGGAACTTGAGTTGTTGCTTAGGGATAAGTCCGTGTGAAACTGCATCTAGAAATTATGAGAAGGAACCCGTGTAAGATTGCTTCGGAATGAGCCCGTGTGAAGCTGCATCTGGAAATTATGAGAAGAAACCCGTGTAAGATTGCTTCAGGATGAGCCCGTCTAAAGATGCATTTCAGGATGTGAAGGAATCCGTGTAAGATTGCTTCAGGATGAGCCCATGTAAAGCTGCATTTCAGAATGAGAAGGAATCCATGTAAGATTGCTTCAGGATGAGCCTGTGTAAAGCTGTATTTCAGGATGTGAAGGAATCCGTGTAAGATTGCTTCAGGATGAGCCAGTGTAAAGCTATATCTGGAAATTATGAGAAGGAACCCGTGTAAGATTGCTTCAGGATGAGCCCGTGTAAAGCTACATCGGGAAATATATAAGAATCTGTGTAAGATTGCTCAGGATGAGGTCGTGCAAATCTATATCTGGAAATTATGAGAAGGAACCCATGTAAGATTGATTCAGGATGAGCCAGTGTAAAGCTATATCTAGAAATATATGAGAAGGAATCCGTGTAAGATTGCTTCAGGATGAGCCAGTGTGAAGCTGCATTTCAGGATGAGAAGGAATCCATGTAAGATTGCTTTGTCTGGTCGTGTAGATAGTTTCTCTCTCTCTCTCTCTCTCTCTCTCTCTCTTGTTTCAGGAACTGATCTTTATCTGACCAAAAAGAAACATAGTTTCCACATCTTGTTTCGGGAGTTAATCTTCAATCTTCTTATGTAAATAGTTGTCCTATCTTGTTTCAGGTATTAATCTACAATCAGTTGTTCACAGATAGTTGTCCTGTCTTATTTCAGGTATTAATTTGGAACCCATTTTTTGTTGGTCGTAGAGATAGTTTCCCTTGCTTATTTTAGGAATTAATCTTTATCTGACCAAAGAGAAAGAAAGATAGTTTCTCCATCTTGTTTCAGGAGTTAATCTTCAATCTGCTCATGTAGATAGTTGTCCTGTCTTGTTTCAGGTATTAATCCACAACCAGTTATTCACAAATAGTTGTCCTGTCTTGTTTCAGGTATTAATCTGGAACCTTCTTTTTGTTGGTCATAGAGACAGTTGCCCTGGCTTATTTTAGGAATTGATCTTTATCTGACCAAAGAGAAAGAAAGATAGTTTCCTCGTCTTGCTTCAGGAGTTAATCTTCAATATTCTGATGTAGATAGTTGTCCTGTCTTGTTTCAGATATTAATCCATAATCAGTTGTTCACAGATAGTTATCCTGTCTTGTTTCAGGTATTAATCTGGAACCTGTTTTTTGTTGGTTGTAGAGACAGTTGCCCTTGCTTGTTTTAGGAATTGATCTTTATCTGACCAAAGAGAAAGAAATATAATTTCCTCGTCTTGTTTCAGGAGTTAATCTTCAATATTCTGATGTAGATAGTTGTCCTGTCTTGTTTCAGGTATTAATCTATAATCAGTTGTTCACAAATAGCTGTCTTGTCTTGTTTCAGGTATTAATCTGGAACCTACTTTTTCTTGGTCGTAGAGACAATTTCCCAGGCTTGTTTCAGGAATTAATCTCTGACTTTTTTGAGAAATGTTGGTGGTATCTGCCTATTGATATGCTGTATGCATTTATCATGTATGTAACATGATGTATGAATGTGAAACATTGTTGAAGTGTATCTTTGCCTCGGAAAATAAATTCTTGATAAATGTTGGGGAGTTTTGGGAAGTTAAATCCCAGAATGTTGTTGGGGATGAAGTGTATGCACATCTTTAAACCTTGTTTTAGAATGTTTCTGCTGGGGATTCCTGTTTTGTTGTTTAAGGAGAACTCCGTCGGGGAACATTGACTTTTCTCGAGCGAAACTCTGTGGAGAGTGTTGATTTTTGTTTGAGGGAATATAGTTCAGGAGTTTTAGTTTTCCATTTCTCTATTGGGGAGCTATCTCTTGATTGGAGAGGAAGAAAGTTTAGCTGTTATCTGGTCGGATCTAGGCTTCAAAATAACTCGTTGGAGATAAAGAAGTTAATTGTTATCTGGTCGGATTCCAGGCTTTGCAACAACTCACTGGGGATAGTGGCAAACTCTACTGGGGAAGAGGAGTTTTGTTAGTGATTTGAAGAAGTTAAACTATTATCTGGTCGGGTCCAGGTTTCGTAGTAACTCGAACTGTTATCTGGTCGGGTCCAGGTTTCAGCAATTTGATCTTAAGGTTAACTGGTATCTGGTTGTGTCTAGGTTTCAGCAACTCGAACTGTTATCTGGTCGGGTCCAGGTTTCAGCAATTTGATCTTGATATTAACTGCTATCTGGTTGAGTCCAGGTTTTAACAACTCGAACTATTTTCTAGTCGGGTCCATATTTTGCAGTAACTAGAGACGTTAAACTATTATTCGATTGGGTCCAAGCTTTAGTAACTTAAAATTGAGATTTACGGTTATCTAGTCGGATTCTAGGTTTCACAGCCACTTTCAGGGATAGTAAGGACTCTGTTAGGGATTGCAACGACTCTGTTGGGGGTTAAGGGATTTTGTCCATTAATTTTCAATAGTCTGAGAAGAAAACCCAAGCTGGGGAATTTGCAGTTTGTTGGGGAAATAAACCATGTTGAAGAGAAAATTCGATGACCTGCTGGAGAGGTGTTTCCCTTAGGGAGAAATCCATAAGACCCTTTCTTTAGACCAACCCAGCTGGGGAATGTCAGAATGAATCTGAGCCTTGATTGTATCTGAAGAGATATTGGACGAATATCAGAATGACATATGTATTTGAACTGTATCAGGAAGAAAATTTGGAACAAGTATCAGAATGAATATGCATGTAGATTGTGTCTGGATTATATCTAAGAAGATACATTTGGATAAGTATCAGAATGGGTCTTTGTCTGGATCATATTTGTATTGTATCTACAAGAGAGTCTGGAATGAGTATCAGAATGAACCTGTATTTAGATTGTATTTGTATTGTATCTAGAAGATGGTAAACTGTTGGCAATCTCCCTCTGTTTGGGAACTGGTGTAATGTGTGCGTTTGTTGGGAGAAGATCAAACTCCTCTATTTGCTTATGGGTTTGACTATGTCATCGGCTGAAGGATGCCCCACTTTTTTTTGAAGATGCTTCTGCGTTTGTCAGGGATAGCCTTGTAGAGGTGGCTCTGGCGACTTAATTGGGGATCACCTTATGAAAGGGACTTTGTGGGGATTTGTCACTGTCTATAGTAGTAAGTGTTGTAGCACTTCCAAAAAATATTTGTTTGGCCGTACATGCCCCTTGACTGGAATTCATGTTCAATGCTCTAAGTGATTCTGATGGAGACCTGCCCCTGGCTATTTAGGGTTTTATGAGAGATTTCTTGGAATCTTGACTTGACCGCCACTGATGAATTGGACAATAAAATGTCATGCCCCCTTGATTATGATAGATTTTTCATTTGGAAATGTCTTTCCATTTGAATTGATTCTATTTCTTGAGAGAATTTTCCGTTCATTGGATGTTTGCCGTGCGAATTTCTCTGTTCTCGATCAATTGGCCATATGCAAACAATGGTATTCAAACAATGCAAAGTTCTATGTTTGTCTTGAATTTTTTGAAAATACATTTTTGGCAAATCAAAGAATTTTGTAAGAATATGAACTCAACTCAGGATTTACAGTAAGCCTTACAGGAGTCAGGATACCTTTTGTAACAGTATACTTTCGAACTAACCCATGCTTCAATTAGGACTTTTAAAAGGTTGTGATGTAGCCTGTTTCACGATTTAAGAAACAAAAGATAAAGTTCAAAGTTTATTTGCACCCACACATTCTTCATTATGTTCTACAGTCCTAAACTCAGTTAATTGTGCGTTTGAACTCCTATTGAATCTGGAATGATATTTGGGTGATGGTTCAGATGAATTAAGCTTATTTGTGAAGGCAGTCATTTTTGCAACATTTTTCTGTTGTCGAGGATTTGTAGCGACCTCTTTTTTATTTATTATCCCTGATTTTTGCCTGACTGTTTTTGTTTTGTTTTGAGACTACATTCAGTGGGATGCCCCAATTTTTTTCTTAAGTCTCCTTCGTAGGTTTTGACTTAGTGGGCTTTTTCTTTTTAGAGATAATGACTACCTATTTTATGGGGAACCATCTTCATATTTTGATTCAGAATGATATTTTTGATGTCATTCATTGTGTACGAAGTGAAAGCTTGGGACTGAACGCGCATTTAAATTAACTGAGAAACTACCATGCCTCTGGTTCTGACGTTAAAGGTTTTAATTTGTGTGAAAAAGAAAACTCCTACTTCTTTGACTTAAAAGGGTTGACTAGGGATTATCTTCCTTATAACTGCACTGTTTAGGAATTGAAAGAACGCATGTACATTGTCAGCAAGGTTTGTCCAAAAGCATACTGTATGAGATTATGGTATTGTTTTCGTCATCCTCCCTCTAAAGGCTTGCAACTTTTAACGAGAGTTGAATATCACGAAAAAAGGAATAAAAGCACAATTTAAATATAGTGAAAACGAATGGATTAATTCAAGACAAACATATGCAATACATTAATGAAAGTAACCAAAGTTTGACATAAAGATAAGGGTTTAAGCAAACAAAGAAATTACAACTGAAAATTCGAATGAATGAAAGCTTCTCCGCCTAATTTTCTCACTTCATATGTTGTGTCTTTAAGGGGTGATAGAAAAAGTCCAGTTGACCGTCTTGTGTAAACTCCAACACTCCTTCATCGATCAGGTCTTAAATTTTGTTCTTTAGCGCCCAACAATGGTTAGTGTCGTGTCCCTGACTGTTGGAATGGTATGCGCAACTTTCATTGGGATGGTAACTAGGAGCATAAGTATTAGGTTTTTGAGGAGGCTCCCTTAATGCAACCAGTTTGGCTTCCAACATATGATGCAGTGCTTGATCCAAGGATACATTGATCTTGGTAAATTGTCTTTTGGGCTTATCTTGCTTGCGCTGACCGCCTTGTCGTGTTTGGTGAGGTCATTGTTGGACCTGTGGTGTAACAGTCATTTTGAAAGGTGTTCTCTCAACCAAATTTTCTTGTTTCTATTGAGGCTGGTTAATGACTCGATACCCAATTCTAGTTGTTTTCTCCATATGGTCGCATCCATCTTGATGAAGCTTGTTGATGAGGGCTCTTAGCTCCTCTTGTCCCCGAGCTAAGTTTTGGATAAGAGCCATCTGTCCCAGCATCTAGATTCTCATTGTTGCTATCTCATCTTGTAATTGCTTCAACTGGCCATCCTTGTTGTCTTCAGGATTCTTCTCGGTCATGCTCTTAGTGAGGAGTGCTTTCACTTATTCTTGCCCCTTGGATAGGTTAAAGAACATTTCTTGAAGCTGAGCATTTTGGGTCTGAAGATCCTTGATAGTCTGCTCTAGAGCCATCTAACCAGCAATCAGATGAGAAAACCTGTATGGGGAAAACCTGTCATGAGATGATGCATGGTATGTGGATGCATTGTTTTCAAGGATCTCATGGGCTAAACATAAGAAATTGTTAGAGGTTGAACTTTGATCACAAATTTGAATTAAGAACTTCGTATTGCTGAATGTCCTTTTACAAGAATCAAGCTCACCATGTCAAGTGGGTCATAGCCCTTGCCTTTTTTTGGCTTTTTGACAACATTTGCCTAGAGGAAAGTAAATCCTCTTGCCCCTTGATAGACACCTGGTTCAATATAACCCTACACGACAGGCCCTTGAGACCCTTGAAATGGTTATTGAAAATTCTATGGTATGATGTCATGATGTTATGTACAAGTAAACATATACACATAAAGAAAACAAGTCCTTAGGTTTAGGCTAGCATATGGTTTAAAGGTAAGTACCCTCTTGAAGTTTCAGTTGGCTCAATCTGTCCTAGTAATAGTAATCGGGTTCTAAGGAGTCTCATATCACTGACCTTTCTTTTAGGCATTGTTTTAGCTCAAGCACCGAAGTATTGCAGCCAAAATATCCCAAAAGTCCGATCTCAATGAGTGTAGCATCGAGTATCAACCAATCTTTGGTTGGAACCAAAGTCGGTCATATCACTACTTTCTAATTGCTTAGGATGAGTCAATTAAAGTTTCTAAAGGTCAGTTAGTGCTTAATGACACTATAAGGAAGCCTAATATTATCCTTGACTGACTCAAGGAACATTAGTACAAGTCAGAGTATCACACTAACGTAGCTATCACTTCGTCCTTATCAGTCTACACCATACAACCTCCATGATTTATTGCTACTTACCTAAAAAGGTGCCCCAGATCCGGGTATAGGATCTTTAACAATAACCCAAGCAACCCTTTAAAAATAAAGCATACAAAACACACAATGAAATTAATTTAAAATGATCTAACTCTAAGGTAACCCCACTTTTTATTAAGTTCCCCAGCATAGTCGCCAGTTCTGTAATACAGTGGGAGAACTGACTTGGGTGTTTTGCGTTTTATCGCAAAATGTTGCGGATAGCAAGAGTCGTCATCGACTTTTATTTTATCCAATAAAGGAAAGGGTGAAAAGCACATGAAATACCTTTCGAGAATTTTTCTTGAGTTCAGGGGGTAGGTTATGAAAATGGAAGGTGTTAGCACCCTTTTCATCTGTAGTTATCTATGGGCTCTTAGTTGCTTGCTAGATCACTTTTGAAATTTCTTTGTTTGAAATGTATTTGTGGTGGGTTTTGAAAGTATTTTGAAAACACCTTTATTTCGGAAAAATTTGTAATGATTTTCGTCTCTATAAGAATCCATACAAAGTGTTGATTTTGAAAATAGTTCAAAGAGATGTTTGTTTTTGAAGATGTTTTAAAAATGTAAGTGTGAAGATGGTTTTAGTTTGTGAGCAATAAACTACGAGCATCCTACCTACTCAAATGGTCATTTGTTCTTTTCCTCCACCTTTAGATGCGGCTATCTATAATATGGTGGAAGAATTGAATTAGTTGTTTTGTGTTTGATCGCAATTGTTGCGGATAGCAAGAGTCGCCATCGACTTTTCTTTTATCCAATAAGGAAAGGGTGAAAAGAACAGGAAATACCTTTGAGATGTTTTCTTGAGTTCGGGGGGTAGATTATGAAAAGGGAAGGTGTTAGCACCCTTTTCATCCATAGTTATCTATGGGCTCTTATTTGCTTGCCAGATCAATTTTGAAATTTCTTTGTTTGAAATGTGTTTGTGGTGGATTTTGAAAGTATTTTTGAAAAGCGCCTTCGTTTAGGCAAACTTTGTAATGATTCTCATCTCTATAAGAATGCATACAAAGTGTTGGACTTTTTGAAAATATTTCATGTTTTGAAAGTGTTTGGTGTGTTTGAAAAGATGTTTTTTTTAAGATGGATTGTGAGCAAGCAACTAAGAATGTCCTACCTACTCAAGAGTCTTTTGTATATTTCTTCCTTCCTTTGATATTGCTATCTGACCATTGATTGGTAAGAAGCCTTATCTTTGGATGTAAAGGGACAAGTGTAGGTCATCGTATAGTCATGAATAACAATGTTGTGAGATATCTTAGCACTTCTCTTGAGGGACTAATATCATTTGAAGGCTACATTCGAAGCATCATCGAGGGACTATGATCTTGTATTTTTTGATTATTTTTGCTAAGATGTCTCACATGCATATTATGACTATTTTCTTAAGGCAATAAGTGGAGTTAACCCTAGAGGTGCAAGTGTGCAAAGTGTTTGTTTTTTATGCTTGGTTTTGTCTTGAATTAGGGTTTTCTAAACATTGATTTTATCTTTCCATATAAACCCTAATTACTAGCATTTATATGAAAGCGATAAATTACGAAAAGTAAATTTACTATGCTATTACATCATTTGGGGATGGGGTGTACAAATTTACAAATGCGGATTGCAAGAAATTAAATCCTAATTATCTATTACAACCATATTGAACTTTAATAATGTACAAGAATTAAAATGTATAGGATGTACAAGGATAGAAATGGAAAGGGAATGGATTTTGTTTTTTTTGGATTTTTGTTAAGAAAAGATTTTGACCTAAATAATTAAATAAGGGTAATTAATTAAAATAGGAAAATTTAATTAAGTTAAAAATGAAATTAATCAAAGGTACAATTTTTAAGGGTTTTTGCATGAAAATAGTTTTTGTTTGGCCTGGCCCAATTAATCATTTAGTTAGAGAACTATTAAAATAAAAATGGGCTGCATTGCTGAAGTAAAATGGGGGGGGGGGGGGGGAGGGGGGGGTCAGAAAAATAAAAATGTCAAGGCCGAGCCAATAGAGGCCCAGGCGCGCTTCCTGCAAACAAAGAAAAAGTGAGAAAATTTGGAAAAATGACAAAAGGTCTCGCTGGGGCTCGAACTCAAGACCTTCTACAAGGCAAGGCTTTAGTGCGCGCTGTTTGTACCATTAGAGTGGTATGTTTCATCCATTCATAAGCTAACTTTGATTAAATATAAAATGAACTCGTTTCCGAATGTTTGAACATGGATTCATCTTATTCCTTCGCGCGCACATGGATGTATATCACCATTGTCAAACTTCTAAAAGCTTCGAAAAGCTTCATTTCTCATCCAAATCGAAAGATGTAAATATCGAACCTGCCTAAAATTTGAATTCGAATCTAACCATATAATTTTCAAGAAGTTATGGATCGAAGGTTAGCATGAATTTTATTCAGTACTAAAACTAAAACCTAACAGATCAGAGAAGACATTCTCAATGTACAAGCAAAGATAATCAAAACCATGGACATGGTCAGCTTCCTAGACATGATATCTACATATTTTCTTCATAATGTATATACAAATGATGCTTGAATAAAGAGTTCCAAGTTTGAAAAACTTACCTCTTGGAGTGAAATTCGAAGGACTTCTACACGAATTCCAGAAATTACTTGATGATGGATTAAGCTTGCAGGGACTTTCCTTGAGCTAGTGGGATCACTAATTTGCTTTAAAAGTCAGAAGGATTTTGGAGTTGACTCTTCAAAGTCAGAAATGGAAAGAAATATGGCTTTCAATTCTGATTTCAATGAGTTTTGAGAAGTTTTGGGAGTGTTCTAAGGTTGGTGTATGGAAGCTTAGTGAATCGAAATGCGAAAAGAACGTAAGGAGGGATTTGAGATTTTGTGTGTAATGTTAGAATGTGCCAAGTTTGCAGGTTCTGAGTTTTTGAGAGTTTGGGAGTGTTTGAGGATTTTTCAAAAAACAAGAAATATGCCCTTTTAGCTTGCAAATGGCCTCTCTATTTATAGAGAAAAGGTTTGGAAAGTTGGAGTGTGATACGGTGGCACAACCGACTGTTAATACTGATTTTGCGTTTATTTTTGCAAATGTTATGGTAAGCAAGAGTCGCCACGGACTTTTCTTTTATCCAAATTAAGGAAAAGGTGAAAAGAACAGAAAAAGACCTTTTCGAGAGTTTTCTGAGTAGGGGGTAGATTATGGAAAGGGAAGGTGTTAGAACCTTTTCCATCCATAGTTTTCTACGGGCTCTTAGATGCTAGCTCATGTTTTGAAAATTTGCTTGTGCTTTGTGCTTTTGAAAATATGTTTTGAAATGCCTTAGTGCGGCGATTTTCTTTGTGTTAACTCTTGTATCAGTCCTCAAGAGTATTGGCAAAGCAAATGTTTTTGAAAGTTGTTTCTGAAAGGTGTAAGTGTGAAAAAAGTTTGTTTTGAGCAAGCATATAACATTTATCTATTTGTACTCGAAAAAGGTCGTTCTTTTCCTTCTATCCTTTAGACAGTGTTATCCTACTATTAGTGAGTAGGTAGCCCTAGTCGTTGGATGTAAGAGGGACATTCGAAGGGACATTACGGTCACGAAGGCAACTTGTCAAGGAATTTTAGTAAATGTCCTAAAGTTCTAAGATCACTTTTAACCGAGGCAACATCGAGAGGGTCATCGAGGGACTTGCGATCTTTCAAACTAGAGGACAATCACTAAAACTTCTCACGTTTCGAGAATTGTAACAGTTTGCCCGAAGGAAACCGAAGTGGGGTACCATAGAGGTGTATATGTGCATGATGCTCAATTCAGTTAATATGTACAGAAGAATGTAAAGTACGAAATTAAACCCTATGCTATTACATGGCTTCGAGGAGGGGGATATTTACAATGTACAAAAATTTGGGGGAAGAAAAATAAAGAAAGCGGTAAAAAGCCCTATTAACTATTACATACCAATATACAGTTACAATAATATAAAAATGTGGAAAATAAATAACGCGCGAAAATTGAAAGTACGTCTAAAAACGTAGTAAGTAAAAATTCCTTTTTTTTGTTGTTGTTTTTAATTTAAGAGAATAATTAAAATTCTTCTAAAATCTATTTAGAAAATAAAATTAATTTATGAAAAAGATCTATGTTTTTTTATTGTTTTTGTTATGACAAGAAAAATAATTAAAAACTAAATTAGATCCTAAGCTCTAATTTATTTTAGATTAAGAAAAAGTTAAAGTTTAATTAATTAAATAATTAAAGAAATTAATTATTTAATTAAAGAGAAATTAGTCCTAAGTTTTTTTTTTGTGATTTTTTTATTCAAGAAAATAATTAAATTGAAATTATCATAAAGTCTATTTAGAAAATAAAATTAATCAAGAAAAATAGTATAAATTCTTTTTTAGTTTTTTTATTATTTAAAGAAAATAATTAAACATAAATTAAGTCCTAAGTTCTAATTTATTTTTAATTAAAGAAAAAATAGTTAAAATAGTTATTAATTAATTCACAAAATTAATTTAATTAAAAAAAACTAAAACTATATTTTTTATGATTTTATTATTATATTATACTAATTAAATAAATGAAGAAAATAAATTAAAATAAAAAAATAAAGCAAAGTGACAAAAACAATGCAAAATGGGCCAGGATAATTAGAAATTGAGGGGGTGCTCGAATTGAATTTTGCTAGGCCCAAGTGAATGTTAAGCCCAGGCCATGCTGAATCAGGTGTAGAGCAGTCTTGAATGTACATGGTGGACTATGTCTTGGTATACATTGGATCTGAATTAGCTATGATCTGATGGTTCAGATTGGTGGTCCACGATGCGCGCGCATGATGTATCAACATTGAATCTGAAAAGCAATAGAGAAAACAAAAACAAGGAATTGCAAAAGGGCTGGATCGAATCCAACCCCTATAGCCCTGCAAACGCTTTAACACACACTCATTCAACCGTTGGGACGGCCTTACATCTGTTAGTCTAAGCTTAAAGTAATGTATATAATATAAAACAAGTGAACATGCTGATATGGCAAACACGCGCGCTCTAGTGGGCCCCCTCTATTTTGAATGGGCGAACCAGAATATAATATTTTGACACGCAGGCTCTGGGGAGGTCAAACCACCGTTCAGGGTGGCTGACCACCATCGTCTCCGGCGAGGCCAAAGTCAACACCTGCAAGATACGAGGATTCAAAACCTGAAACTTTGGCTACCCCCCCCCCCCTAAAACCTAGGTTGCGAGTTCAACCATGGTCTTAGTTTGAGCTAAAACCATCTCCATCCCTAAAAACGAAAACCTCCATGTTTCCAAACCCTAAAAATGGTGATCTATGGTTCTGGCACTGTTGCTCACATGAAACACGTTAGAAAATTCGCAAACAATGATAACAATATGAATGTGCAAGCAAAAGGGATTTATATTACGAATTAAACAAGTTTGAGATCCAAGAATTTTACCAAAATAGGAGGATCAGATGAGGGAAATTCTACATGAGTTGGACTTGTTTAAGGCCTGAGAATCACTCCTGGGACCTCCAATGAATGAATAGTTGGCCCGGTTTGGATTAAAAAAGGCTGGAATTTTCTTTTTCAAAATTCATGATTTTTGACAATTCTTTGCAAATTTGTATGGCACCTTCCAGGCTGTGTATCCCTTGTATCATGCTTGCTAATGTGATGTATATATAGAGTAGAAGGAGGGGACAAGATAACAAATGATTAAATAGCCTTAATCATGTTCTTCAAGTCCATGAATGAAAATTTGAAAGTTGGCCAAATATGTGGTTTCTTGTCCATTTTGCATGTGGATGAACCTAGAAATTTCTTGCACGAAATTCATGGGCCTCTAAGCTGACCAAAACATCATCCCACATGCCAAGGCCTACTTCTAATTATTTTATACATTTTATTTTATATTTATTTGAAATAAATTAAAATAAATATGAATAAAATAGTTAGAAAATGAAAGGCATGGCAAGAATGAAATTAGAGGTCCTCTATAAGCTTAGGAAGATGTTTGAAGTGTAAGAAAATAAGCCATTGCCTTAAAAGTTCAAATTTGCTCACTGCATCATTCTTGAAATTTCCAAAATTTTCCCAAATTAGGCAAGCCATAACTTGCTCAATTTTGATCTCATGATGATGATCTTGGACTTTTTAGAAATCCCAAGATGTGTACTTCAATCCCTATTTTTATAAATTTTAAATTTGAAGAATTTATCTTGATGTAAAAGGTCTTAGCAAAAAGTGACTTTTGTTGACTTTCTGAAAATGACCTGTAACTTATGAGCTTGTATCTTTCAAATGGTGCATTTCTTGGACTTGATTGATGAAGAGAAGTTGTAGGGGATGAGATTATATTCAATATGAGTTTTGGTTGGGGAAAAATGGATGAAGTATGTGGAAGTTATACCTGGTCAAAGTTCAGTTGACTTTTCCTATAGAAACCCTAATTTAACAATTTTTTACTTTTGATAGATTAGGAGCATTTCTTGAGGAATCATGATCGAAACTTTATCAAATGATGGACATCACTTCAAAATGTTTATGTTGACCAAAAATATTGATATTTGACTGTATATGGGTCACAGTTGACTTTTGACCTAACACCATTGATTTTCAAGTATTTGGGCAATTGAATGAGCAAACTTGTAGTGGTAGGCATGAAATTTGTCATGGACAATCTTGAAGGAATAATAGGACCATGGAAAACAATTGGGACCTTTGGAGATCACACATCTTGATGAAAAGTGAAACCCTAGCTAGAGGTTCATTGCTTAGGAGGAGAATTTGTCTGGTTAATTCTTGGTCAACCTTGAGCAATCGAGGATCTCTAGGAGCATGCTTTGAGTAAAAATGGGAAGGAAAATTTTAGGGTACATCATCTGCCCCTGTTCAATCTTCTTAAACCTAAGGATTTAGATTGACTTGTCTGCTTTTCGTGATCTGAAGGTGAAAGATGATTGAACACTAGAGTGCCCAGAAATTTGCACTCGCATGAAGTAACACTGATGGTTGATGATGTTGGGAACGGGCTTACAGATGCCATTCAGAGAAGATGACTGAGAGTCATCGGGGATGGGCTTAAAGATTTAATTCGGAGAAGATGACTTAGATTCGTCGGAGATGGGCTTAAAGATGACATCCAAAGCAGATGCTGATTTCACACATGGTCCCTTTGGGGGTTCCTGTTCCTGCTGTTTGAGGAGGAGTCCGTTGGGGAATGTGGGTTTCTGTTGTTCTTCTGTTTGAGGAAAACTATATGGGGAATAAAGTCTAGGAACTTTGGTTGTCCATTACTCTACTGGGTAAGCTATCTCTTGACTGGAGAGATGAAAGTTTGCTGCTTTCTAGTTGAAATCCAGTCTTCACAGTAACTTGCCAGGGATAACAGAATTAACCGTTATCTGAGAATATATTAGAGAGAGCCTGTATAAGGCTGTTCCAAGATGAGTCTGTGTTATCCTGCATCCGGAGATATCTGAGAAGGAGCCTGTGTAATATTGCTTCGTCTGAGTCATGTAGATGGTTTTCCTGTCTGGTTTTAGGTGTTAATCTATAATCAGTTGCTCGCAAATAGTTGTTCTATCTGGTTTCAGGTATTAATCTGGAACTTTGGAGAATGTCGGTCATTAAGATAGTTGTCATGGTTGGTTACAGGTGTTAATCTCTGATCTCCTCATGTAGATAACTTTCCTCGCTAGTTACAAGTATTAATCCTATAGTCGGTCATCCACATATAGTTTTCCCGGCTTGTTACAGGTATTAATCTGGAACTTAATTTTGTCGATCGTTGAGATGGTTATCCTGTCTGGTTCCAGGTATTAATCTCTGACCTGAGAAAGAAATATAGTTTTTATGGCTTGTTACAGGTATTAATCTTCAATCTCCTCATGTAGATAGTTTTCCCGACTTGTTATAGGTATTAATCTACAATCAATTGTTCATAGATAGTTTTCCTGTCTTGCTTCAGGTATTAATCTGGAACTTGGAAACATCGGTTACATAGATAGTTTCCCCGTATGGTTTCGGGAATTAATCCATGGCCTGTTGTATTTGTTGGTAAACTCGTCTTGCTCCGGGAGTTCATACCACTTGGTCGTGTAGATAGTTTTCCTGTCTGGTTTAGGGCATTAATATTTGACCTGTTGTATAAGTTGATAATGTTTGTCTTTTTGCGAACTCAACCTGGAAAGGTAAAGTCAGTTTCATGCGATGTCATGATGTATGAATTGCATGATGCTCTCAAAATAAATGAGATTGTGATATATGAATTTGTAGCACATATTCTATGATGTTTGTAGAAATGACGTATGAATGCAATGTATGAACGTGTCAGTTGTTCCATTGCTGTGTTTTTGAATTAGGGAAAATAAATCCTTGACTGTTACTGGGGGTGAAGAATGTAGGTCTTCAGATTTGTTGAATTTGAAATGCTGGGAGATGAACTTCCGTTTAGAGAAATAAACTCTGTTGGGGAAGGTAAATTCCATAAACTGTTTTGGGATTTTGTTGAAATCCCGTTGGGGAATCCTGAGAAGCTTTGTGACTTCACTGGGGAATTTTGGAGCAGCAATTGGAGATTTTTGCTTTGTCGGGGATGTGAGAACAACTGACATCAATAGGCTGCATGCTGAGAATATGGAAGTGACCTTGTAGTAGGATGTCCCTACCTCTGTACCTGCTGGAGAAGGTATCTACCAGGGAAAACATCTCCGGGGATTTTGTGGATGGCCTTTAGATATTGTCCCGTTTCTTAAAGTCATTAACAATTGTCTTTCTATTTTTATGTTGTATTTGTAAACAGTAATCACATTCAAATGCATATGTTAATCACTGAACTTTTTCGCACACAAAACATAAAAATAAAAACGGAAGTTTGCACTTTCAAAGGAATAGTTTTGTATTAACTTGAAATAAGCGTTTTTGTACAAGAAGACTGACATCCTAGTAAGAGAGTGTTGTTGTAAGAATGGAAATTATACAAAAATAGTATACAAAGAAAATAGCTATGTAAAATAATCCCATTGGATTCCCATTATGCTATTGCCTTTATGTCTCTAAGCATCTCATCCCTTTCGTTACTTGTCCGAAGCTGATTAGATTGATTAGTACCACTTGAGCTCGATAGTTGATACTGAAGATTGGCTGTAAGATGATCCAACGGGACATAGTTACACGCTTTAAATCCCTAAATTTTGTCTGGACTGGCCTTTCGGGTTTTCAGTCCACAGGAATACCCTTTTTTGCCCAAGCCGCCTTTTCAGGTTTTTGACTCGCCGGGTGTACAGTTTTTTTTATATATAAATCCTTAATTTTTGCCCGAAACTTTTTAGTTCACCGGTGTGATCGGTGGATCTGGAACTGACTGTTTAACGCTGGTTCGCGAAATGTCGCGGAAGCAAGAGTCGCCACCGTCTTTTATTTTCTCCAAATGGAAAGGACAAAAGCACAGAAAAAATCCTTATAGAGATTGCTCTCGGTTCGGGAGGTAGATTATAGAAAGGGAAGGTGTTAGCACCCTTTCTATCCATGGTTATCCATGGGCTCTTAGATACTTGCTCACTTGTGTTTTCAAAAATGGTTTGTTTGCTTTTCAACTGTGGGTTTTAAAAAGTTTCTTTGAAAATTTCAGTTCGACTCTTGTATCAGTCCTCAAGAGTGTTTGAAAAATGCTTTCGATAGCTTTTTGAAAATGTGTTGGTGTGAAAAGCATTTTTGATTTGTTTTGTTTTGAATTAGAGCAAGTATCCACGAGTCGTCTACCTACCCTAAGGAATTCGTCTGTGTAAATGTCCTTTAAAGTAGTGCCATCCCACCATTGAGAGGTAGGTAGCACCACCTTTGGAGGTGTTTGGGTCAATTCGAAGGTTCGGGACATGGTGATCACCGGAGCAATAGGAAGACACCTTAGAAGCTACCCTCATGCCAGGTTCCCGGATCATGAGGACTTACTAAGACATCCTCTACTCGACGATCACCTTTCGAGGTAAGGCAACAGTGAGGCGTACCCTAGGGGTGGTGTGTGATTTGTGTGTCGTTTTCATTTATTTTTGTCTTTTGTCAAAGTGATCTATGCGTTTGTTTTTATTTTATCATTCATTCTTGCATGCATTGATTAACAGTTAAAAAATTTGCGAGAAACGTAAAGTTCTAAACTATTACAAAAGGCGCGGGTCCACATCGCCAAATTTAATCCAGGACCCGATTTGACAGAAAATAAAGAAAGGAAGTAAAAGTGCGAGAATTTATAAAATTACACGGCTTTGGGAGAGGTACATAAATATTTACAAGAAAAAGAAATAAATATGCGAATTGGAATAAAATTAGAAACGAGAGCGTTGGACCCCTTTTTAATGAAACTAATTAAATGATTAATTAAATGAAAGAAAAAGAAAATATTTTGGCATTTTTGTACTTTAAGATTTTTATGAGAAAGATTAATTAAAATAAAATGCTAACCCTAATTCTAGTTGTTTTTTAGTTTATTAAGAAAGAATTAAATTTTAACCTAAACTTAATCTAATTATTTACATGCAATTTAATTACAAAAATAAATAATAGGAAATATTTAATTATTATGAAAGAAAAGAAAAAGGGATAAAAATTATTATAAACCCTAATTCTACCAATTTTAGATTTTTATTAAAAAAGTTAAGGTTAAAACCTAAATTAAAAACTAAGTTAATTAATGAACTTTATTTACAAAAATACTAGTTAAATAAAAATATTTATTATTTTTTATCTTTTCTGATTTTTTGGTGTTTTTTATATATTATGAAAATAATAATTTAAAAGAAATTAATTAAAATAAAGAAAAGAAAAAATATAAAAAAGGGTAAAAGAAACAAACTAGAGGGGGGTGTTGTCCCCAAGTTGAGGTGAAATCCAGTAATTTTAAGCCCAATAAGTTCTGGCCTGATTGACTTTCCAGGAAGTATGCATATGCGTTGACCAACATCCATCATGTTCTTCCAATTAGAACCCTGTGATCAATCTCAATAGGCACGTGGACGGATTGATGTTAAGGATGTATGATGCGTCTTCACGCTGAAACTGCACATAAGCATTAGATGAAAAATAATATGAAAGGGGGTGGGGACCTGGGATCGAACCCAGGTCCTGAAGGTCACCAACACAATTGCTTGCCACTGAGCCACCTAGCGCGTTTGAATATATAATAGTAAACAATTAATATAAGAGAAAATAATGGTTAGTGGAAAATTAGCGCGCAAAATTTGAATGCTCCAATGGTACTCTTCCAGGCATCATCTTCTTCTTCTTCGTTTATTTTTCCCTGAAACACAAAACCATAAGCAACGGTTTTGAACCGTTCTAAAAGGAATTATTCCAGAAAATAGCGAATAGGCCATATGGCCTCATAAATTAGGCGCGAGGGTTGGTTTCTCTTCGTCCAAGCATGCTTGATTCAATGGTCCAGGTCTCGAGTGCTAATTTCTCCTTAAATGAAAAACCCCAATTCACAGCTTGGAAAACCCTAATGTCCAACAATGGTGAAATCGCATAGAGTGCACAAAAACATAATTAAATTATATAGTTAGCATCAGAATCATATAATGAACACAAATCAAGCATCAAAAATTATGAAAAATGTATGAATCGAGATGCAAGAGTATCAAATATTTTCTGTACAGGGTGAGATCGTTCTCACGTTTCTGGGGGTGGAAGCTTGTGGTTTTGATCCAAATTTCTTCCCTGAAGCCTCAGCAAGCCAATGGAATAGGTATCGTGGCTTGAATCGACCTGGAACTTGGTTTTTAGATTTGAGTTTTCAAGCAAAAAATTCAAGTTTGTTTCTTGGTATATGGCGCAGCTTTTTGTCCTTTTGCACGAGGGTTTGCTTGTGTATGTATAGGTGAATGATTTAGGTTAAGTTTTCTTGTCCAAGTAATCAAGGAATTGATGTATGGATATTGATTTTTATGGTAAAATATTTTCCAATCTTTTCATGCACATTTGCTCTCAATCATATCCAATCACCTTCAATTCTTCCCTAATCTGATTTGCACGAAATCTTGGAGATGTTTTATGCACAAAAAGATTTGAAACATTAAGTTTAACATTTTTCATGTATTTTAATTAATTTAAATGAATTATTAATAATAAAAATCCAAATAAATAAATAAATAAAAGATGAAGAAAAACTCCCCTTTGGGCCAAATGGTCGTGCACATGCCTTGGATAATGAATTGTGGAAGAAAAAGAGGCCCATTAGCAATTTTAGGTCATTTGAATCAATGTTGACTTTTCAAAATATCCAAAAATTTCCCAACGTCTACAAGGCATAACTTGCTCAATTTTTAAGCTTTGCTCATGTTCTTGGACATTTTGGAAAGGTCTTTGAGTCCTCTAACCAATGCCTTTGGTCCCATGTCATTTTGATTTACCAATCTCAAGTTATGGTCTTTGACTTAAAGTCCCTTTTTGTTGACTTTTGAAAATGACCTATAATGTTGAAATTGATAACTTTTTTGTGAGAGCATTTCTTGGACTTGAAGTATGAAGAGGAGTTGTAGGAAATGTCTTTATTTTCAAAATGAGCTTTGGATGGAATTTTTCTGATAATCCATGTGAAAGTTATGCCCTGGTCAATTTACAGTTGACTTTTTCAATTGTCCAAATATGGAAACTTTTGCATCTTGATGATTTTTGAGCCAAGCTTTGAGAATCATGATCAAGAATTGATCAAATGATGTTTGTGGCTTCAAAATTGGATGTTGACCAAAAATTTGAACTTTTGACTGTCAAATGACCATTTTGCCCCTACAGTTGACTGTAGTGCAATTAGGGTTTTTGACTGTGCAATTTTGTGCTGAAAGTCTTGAAACTTGATATGAGGATGCTTGACCATGTTTGTAGGCATGTGGGGCTTGATTGGACCCTTGGAAGCTTCATTTTCTTTGTCAGAACCAAAACCCTAATTTTGACTGTTTAGGAGGCCCTTGAACTGTGCAACCCTTGGGGAGACTTTGAAGCTTTGACTTGGAAAATCTTGAAGAATATGGGAGGGAAAATTTTGGGGTACAACAGTTGCCCCTGTTCAATCTTCTTAGACCTGAGGATGCAGATTGGCTGACGTGCCTTTCGTAATCCGAAGGTGGAAGATGATTGAACACTAGAGTGCCCAGAAATTTGCGCTCACATAGTAGCAGTGTGATGGTGAATGGGCTTATAGATGCCATTTGGAGATTGATGGATAGGGTGATGGGCTTATAGATGCCATGCTAAGAGGTGATGGAAGGTGGATGGGCTTATAGATGCCATCTGGATGTTGATCGCGTAAGAGATTCCTTAGCGAGAACTTGCGTACCCGCAAAAGAAAAATGATTACCTGACCTATTACGGGAGCTAGTTTTCAAATTCTTTGTGTAGATGTGTCCTGACTGGTTACAGGAGCTGGATCTGGAGCTTCAAACGGTGATGAATGAACCAGGGATGGTTACTACCTCAACAGGAACGGTGAGAGAACCTTGGATGACTTTAACCTCAACAGCAATCATTGAGAAAATCTTGGGATGATTTCAACTTCAACAACAATCGTTGAGCGAAATCTGGGATTATCACCTCTGCAGGATCGGGGAGAGAACCATAGGCGACTACAACCTCAATAGCAATCATTGAGAGAATCTTGGTGGGAATTACCATCTCCGCAGTATCGGGGAGAGAACCATAGGCGATTACAACTCAATAGCAATCATTGAGAAGACCTTGGATGGAATTATCATCTCCGCAGTATCGGGGAGAGAACCATAGGCGATTACAATCTCAATAGCAATCATTGAGAAAACCTTGGATGGAATTATCATCTCCGCAGTATCGGGGAGAGAAGCATAGGCGATTACAATCTCAATAGCAATCATTGAGAAAACCTTGGATAACTTCTACTGAGTCTTCATCAGAAAAATCTGTTTGGGGTCGATTTAACTAGACTAAAGAAGGCCTTGGACTGGATAAGAAACAGAGAATCTTAGGGTCGATTAGCTGAACCGGTCTAGGTCTTGAATGTCTTCAACAGATACACCCTGGCAAGATACAGAAATCGGATCTGGTAATGCTAGTCTTCAACGGATACACCCTGGCAAGATTCAGGCATCGGGTCCTCGAAATCTTCAGACACACCCTGGCAAGATACAGGAATCAGATCTGGTAATGCTAGTCTTCAACGGATACACCCTGGAAAGATTCAGGCATCGGATCCTCGAACTCTTCAGACACACCCTGGCAAGATACAGGAATCGAATCTGGTAATGTTAGTCTTCAACGGATACACCCTGGCAAGATTCAGGCATCGGACCCTCGAACTCTTCAGACACACCCTGGCAAGATACAGGAATCGGATCTGGTAATGTTAGTCTTCAACGGATACACCCTGGCAAGATTCAGGCATCGGACCCTCGAACTCTTCAGACACACCCTGGCAAGATACAGGAGTCGGATCTGGTAATGCTAGTCTTTAACGGATACACCCTGGCAAGATTCAGGCATCGGATCCTCGAACTCTTCAGACACACCCTGGGAAGATACAGGAATCGGATCTGGTAATTGGTCATCAACAGATACACCCTGGCAAGATTCAGGCATCGGACCCTCGAACTCTTCAGACACACCCTGGCAAGATACAGGAGTCGGATCTGGTAATGCTAGTCTTCAATGGATACACCCTGGCAAGATTCAGGCATCGGATCCTCGAACTCTTCAGACACACCCTGGAAAGATACAGGAATCAGATCTGGTAATTGGTCATCAACAGATACACCCTGGCAAGATTCAGGAATCGGATCTTTAGTTGCGACCATTGATGGTAATCATTTTTGTACTTTTGTCCTGAAAAGACAAGCGTTAGTTGTATGCGATGTCATGTTGTATGACATGCGGGATGCTCTCTGAATAAGTGAGATTGTATGTCCATGATGCGTATATGCATGCTATAATGTATGAAGATGTTTTGCTCATGAATGTATTTTTTCGTCTAGGAAAGTAAATCCTTGACGGGTGCTAGGAAGTCACTCCTAGGCTAATGTTGGAGAATAGATTTTTGCTTCCGCTGGGGATGATAGTTGCAAGAATACCGGTAGGAGAAGATAACTCCGTTGGGGAATAACTTGGCGAATGAATTACTCTGCGGGGAGAAATTACTCTAACGATCTTGCTGGGGAGCAATACTCTGTGGGGAGAGAGATACTTTGCTGAATGCTGGTAATAACTTGCTGGGGATACCCTTGTTGTGTTGGAAGTGCTGATAGACTTCGCTGGGGGTAAGAAAGAACTGTGTTAACGACGACCTTTCCGTGGCTTTTGGCTGAGGATAACCCAGTTATATCCTGGTAAGGAAATAACTCTTTGAATAAAGCCGGGAGACGCGTTCGTGCTCTGCGAGGATAAACTTCCAGAATCTACTGGGGATAAGCTTACTGCTTGGGGAGATGAATTCCAAATTTCCTGGGGAACTAGATTGGACTCTCTGGGGAGGTTTGGAATTGTAACGGGGAAGTAACTCCACTGAATGTTCGAAATACCGCTGGGGAACAATCTTTAGACTAAGACTGCCGGGGATGCTTGTTAAGAATATACGTATATTGCTGCTGGGGAATGTTGAGATCTGTGGGGGATACTCAACTTCCTTAAGTTTTGATAGTAGCTTTGCTTGAAGAGAGTGTACTGACTTGCTGACTTACTCTCTGGGGAATTAGGATATGCCGGTTATGTTCTTTAGCTGAACCTATCTTGATACCTTGGAGGACAGAACAATTAGATTACTTAGACAACTCTTTTATTGCCCCTGTTTCTAACGTTACCTGTAACTAATCCTTTGTTTCGTATGCAAATATTTATGAGTTAGCAAATTATTGTCAATGCATATATCACAAATTGAACCTTGGACGTTCTTCGCAAGACAAAACAGAAAAGGAAAAACAATTGGCACTTTTTAACTGAAAAGTATATTTGCATTGATTTTTGAATGGCCTGAAAATAGGCGTTTATGTACAAGAGGCTGACGTCCTAGTAAGAGAACGCCGCCGAACATAAGAGTTTATACAAATTTGTACAAGAGAAAATAAACAGCTGTGTGAAATGAACGATCCCACTGGGTTTCAATTCTGCTATTGCCTTTATAACTCTGAGCGTCTCATCACTTGATGACCTTGGTTGAAGATGAAGCTGACTGATCGATGCCGTCTGAACTTGATGTAGATACCAGATTCTGGATGCAAAGTGATCCAATGAGACATAGTATTTCGCTTTATCCCTAATTTTTGCCTGGACCGCCCTTTCGGGTTTTCAGTCCACCGGGATACCCATTTTTGCCCAAGCCGCCTTTTCAGGTTTTCGACTTGCCGGGTGTACAGATTTTTTCCATTTCATCCCTTCATTTTGCCTGAACCCTTTTGGTTCGACGGGAAGCCCTAATTTTTTCCTAGGCATGTCAGCCTAGCGGGTCTTTTTTTCATGCGTAGTATCTTTTTACTATGTCTGCATTGGCGGGGTGAGGAAGGTCGTCACCATCCATGTTGGTTAGAATCATGGCTCCTCCTGAGAACACATGCTTAACCACCAATGGCCCTTCGTACGTAGGGGTCCATTAGCCCCTTGGATCACTCTGAGGAAGGATGATTCGCTTGATTACCAGATCCCCAACTTGATATTCCTGTGGTCTGACCTTTTTGTTAAATGCCCTGATCATCCGTTTCTAATACGTCTGACCATGACAGATAGCAGCAAGTCTTTTTTCATCAATTAAGTTTAGCTGATCAAGTCGTGTCTGAATCCAATCATCTTCACTTAGATCTGCATCCTTCATTATCCGGAGAGAGGGTATTTGCACTTCGATCGGTAAGACTGCCTCCATACCATAAACCAAAGAGAAAGGAGTTGCCCCGGTTGACGTCCTGGCTGAGGTACGGTACCCATGTAGAGCGAACGGTAACATCTCGTGCCAATCCTTATAAGTCACTGTCATCTTCTGCACGATTTTCTTGATATTTTTATTTGCCACTTCTACAGCCCCATTCATCTTCGGTCTGTAAGGAGAAGAATCGTGGTGTTGTATCTTGAACTGCTCGCAGAGCTCAGTGATCATCTTATTATTCAGATTGGTACCGTTGTCTGTAATAATTCTTTCTGGGACGCCGTATCGACAGATCAGGTTATGTCGAATGAACCGTGCCACAACAGTCTTGGTTACCGTGGCATAGGATGCTGCTTCAACCCACTTTGTAAAATAATCAATTGCCACTAGGATGAAGCGATGCCCATTAGATGCCGTAGGTTTAATCTCACCGATCATGTCTATGCCCCACATTGCAAACGGCCAAGGCGCAGTCAGAACGTTCAACGGAACTGGAGGAACATGCACCTTGTCTGCATAAATCTGGCACTTATGGCATGTCCTGGCATGTTGGTAGCAGTCAGCTTCCATTGTGGACCAGTAATACCCTGCCCGAAGGATCTTCTTTGCCATTGTATGTCCACTGGAATGTGTACCAAAGGTCCCTTCATGTAGCTCTTCCATGATCCTTTCTGCTTCAGTCTTATCCACACAACGCAGTAAGGTTGAATCATGGTTTCGCTTGTACAAGATGTCGTTGCTAAGGAAGAACTTTGCCGCGAACCTTCTCAGGAACTTCTTATCATTGATAGAGGAACCTTCAGGGTATTCCTGAGTTTCCAAGTATCTCTTCACCTCATGGTACCAAGGCTTCTCAGTCACCAATTCAGTCTCGAGATCACAACAGTATGCCGGTTCGTCCAGTTTCCAGATGATGATCCGGGGAGCCTCATTGTCCCATTTGACCTTGAACATAGAAGACATTGTAGCTAACGCGTCCGCCAACTGATTCTCTTCTCTCGGAAAGTGTTCAAAGGTTATCTTCGTGAAGTAGGGGATCAAGGTCAACACACATTCTCTATAAGGAATCAGGTTTGGATGTTTCGTATCCCACTCTCCTTTGATCTGATTGATCACAAGAGCGGAATCTCCGAAGACACTCAGAAACTTGATCTTTAAGTCGATCGCAGCTTGAAGACCCATGATGCACGCCTCGTACTCCGCCATGTTGTTGGTACAGTTGAAACATAGCCGGGCAGTGAGCAGAGTATGAGTGCCTTGAGGAGATATGATTATGGCGCCGATACCGTTTCCCAAAGCGTTGGAGGCTCCGTCAAAGTGCATAGACCATCGGGATCCTTCCTTAGGTCCTTCATCCGGTCCAGGTACTTCACAATCAGTCACTATCATGATGCTTTCATCTGGAAACTCGAAGTTCATTGACTGATAGTCATCTACTGCCTGATGTGCCAAGTGGTCTGCCAATACACTTCCCTTGATGGCTTTCTGGGTCGTGTACTGAATGTCGTATTCTGTCAAGATCATTTGCCATCTTGCAATTCTCCCAGACAGAGCAGGCTTTTCGAATATGTACTTTATAGGATCCATCTTTGAGATCAACAAGGTAGTGTGAGTCAGCATATACTGTCTCAGCCGGCGAGCAGCCCATACCAAAGCGTAACAAGTTTTCTCAAGCAATGAGTATCGGGTCTCACAGTCGGTAAACTTTTTGCTAAGGTAATAAATGGCATGCTCTTTTCGGCCAGACTCGTCATGTTTCCCCAGCACACACCCCATTGAGTTGTCAATCACTGTTAGATATAGTATCATAGGTCTCCCTTCAACCGGTGGCATGAGGATGGGTGGTTCTTGGAGATACTCTTTGATTCTGTCGAAAGCAGCCTGACATTCATCGTTCCAACGTATTACCTGATCTTTCTTCAGCAGCTTGAAGATTGGCTCACAGGTAGCAGTCAGGTGTGAGATGAACCGAGCAATGTAATTCAGGCGTCCCAAAAAGCCTCTGACTTCCTTCTCTGTCTTAGGAACTGGCATCTCTTGAATAGCTTTAACCTTGGCAGGGTCCACTTGAATGCCCTTATCGCTTACCACGAAGCACAGCAACTTCCCAGATCTAACCCCGAAGGTGCACTTGTTCGGGTTCAACCTCAGCTTGTACAGTTTCAGACGGTCAAACAACTTCTGCAGATGATCTAGGTGCTCTTCCTCAGTCTGGGACCTTGCGATCATGTCGTCAACATACACTTCTATCTCATGGTGGATCATGTCATGAAATAAAGCAACCATGGCACGTTGGTAGGTTGCCCCAGCGTTCTTTAATCCAAACGGCATGACCTTGTAGCAAAAGGTACCCCACTGAGTAACAAAGGTAGTCTTTTCCATGTCTTCAGGTGCCATCTTGATCTGATTATAACCTGAAAAGCCATCCATGAAAGAGAACACCTTATGCTGAGCAGTATTGTCAACAAGGACATCAATGTGAGGTAAAGGGAAGTCATCTTTGGGGCTGGCCCTGTTCAGATCCCTGTAGTCGACACACATTCTGACCTTACCGTCCTTCTTTGGTACCGGCACCACATTAGCAACCCACTGAGGGTAAGAAGTCACTGCAAGGAACCCAGCATCAAACTGTTTCATAACCTCGGCCTTGATCTTCTCAAACATCTCTGGACGCATACGGCGGACCTTTTGCTTAACTGGAGGGCAGTCTTCCTTAGTAGGCAAGTGATGGACCACAATATCGGTATCCAACCCGGGCATGTCTTCGTAGGACCAGGAAAAGATCTCCATATAATCATGTAGCATCTTAGTTAACCGTTGCTTCACGCTGAGCTCTAGGTTGGCACCAATCTTTACCTCTTTCCTGTCTGCTTCAGTACCCAAGTTTATTACTTCCACTGGCTCCTCATGTGGTTGAATTGCCCTCTCTTCCTGAAGTAACAGTCTTGCAAGCTCGCCAGGCACTTCGCAATCATCTTCACCTTCGTCTTCGGCTAAGTTGATCGGATTTTAGAAGTCATAACCGGCAGTAGCAGAGTCGTTACCAGTGAGATCCAGAGTGGATTGAAACCTGTATGAGTGAGTGTGTGTAAATACAGCTGTTTTGAAAAATATGTAAAGGAAGGAAAGATAGAAAAGGAGCATAAGATTTGAAATGCGAGAAAACGTCAAAGATTTTCATTTATGATATATGAAATGACAATTTATATGCCCTCACAAATAAAACCACGGTGCCTCGGGTAAGACACCGGGCCATAGAGTTCAATTTATTGTTTATTACAAATAACAAAACAAGGAAGTTTATTACTGCGTAACAAAAGTAGTAGGAGTATGGTCTTTGACAATCCAATTGGTCAATCCGCCTTCAGTCGTCGGATAGATCCAGCTATTGAACTCAGCTTCATCCACTTCATTGTCTTCCCCAACAGCATTCACTCCTGGATTTGTAATGAGCACAGGAGGTCTTCTGGTCTTCGCCTTCCGCATAGCTTTCTGACCCTCTGCCGTAAAACCCAGTCCAAATTTGTCAGTTTTCTGTGTAAAGTCGGGAAGCCTGCCCCAGTTAGCACATTCACCTTTTTGAACCACAGCCCGGGCATCCTTCAGGGAAGCCATCTTCAAGGGAACATCCTTTTCTACCGCTGTTTCTGCTGCTGCTGAAATTGGAAGCACCTCCTCAAAATGCTGAAAGGGGGTTTCAATAAACTCCCCGTCCATCTCAATGTATATGAAGGAATTCAAATGGCTCACCATATACTCCTCTTCTCCTTGCACAGTGACGATCTTCCCTCTGACGGGGTACTTCAGCTTCTGGTGCAAGGTAGAGGTCACTGCCCCAGCTTTATGGATCCAAGGTCGACCCAGTAGACAAGAGTACGATGGACGGATATCCATCACATAAAAAGTAGAGTCAAACACCTGAGAGCCCACACGAATAGGAATGTCAACCTCTCCATGAACCATCCTTTTTGAACCGTCGAAGGCCCTGATGATGATATTGCTGGGTTTCAGTTCCAGGCCTTCACAATCCAAACGGTCTAAAGCCTTCTTGGGTAGAACATTCAAGGAAGAACCAGTATCCACCAATACATGCGCCAAAGTAGTGCCCCTGCATTCGATAGAGACATGCAGGGCATCATTGTGGTCTCTTCCCTTCGCAGTCAGGTCAGCATCTGAGAAACCCAAGCCATTGTCCGCTGTCAGATTTGCTACGCAATCAGTGAATTAAACTGCAGATGTTTCCTGTGGCACATGGGCCGTCTTGAGAAATGAGATTAGGGCCTTAGCATGGGCCTCGGAGCATAGCAATAAGGAGAGCATGGAGATCTTGGAGGGCGTGTGCCCCAGCTGTTCCACAACATTAAAGTCACTCTTTTTTATTATCTTTAGAATCTCCTCCATTTCTTGTTGGGAGGCCTCAGCATTTATAGGTATCGGTGCCTCCATCCGGGCAGGCTCATCTTCAATTCCTTTGCCCCGAGCATTGGATGACTCGGCAGCAGGGGAAACAACTTGGTCAGCAACAGGAACAGGTACACTTGTAGGTGTTATAAGGTGGGGTCTTCGAGTAGCGGGCGGTGCAATGTCAGGCGAGAAGAGCCTGCCACTGCGGGTGACCTTGGCTGGACCAGTGATATCACAGATACTGGCGCCAGTGTTGAATTCTTGTTTGATCCCATTCACATATACATCTGCCCCATAGTGCCAGGGGACGGCCTTATCGGATACGTAGGGAAGAGGCCCTGGAACAGTAATAACCATAGGTGCAACAGTCATGATTTGAACAGGCTTCTTCGGGAGAGCCTTGATTGGATTATTGAAGATGGTAACCACATAGACTTCTTCTACCGGAACCAACTGAATAGCAGACTTCTTAAACAGAATCTCCTTGCTATCCATTAGGCTTAGGATGCCTGACTTCAGCAAAGGACAACCAGAGAGAGAAACAGCACAGAACAGGCAACCCTCACTGCAACCCAGAAATAAACCGGCCAGCAGTAGGTTCCTCTTGACAGTCATTAGAGGAGTAGCCACATCATCCACAGAAACAGCATAAACATCTTCATCAACTGCATTTACTCCATGCTGGGGCATAGGAGCAGTCACCACATTCGGCCTCTCAGGCGCTTCGAACTGTATCTCCTTCGCGTCGATAAGGTCTTGTACCTTATTCCTTAATGCCCAACAGTCATCAATGGAATGCCCCGGGCTATCAGAATGGTATGCACAACGGGCATTTGGATTGTATTTCGGAGAGGCAGTGTTTACACCTTTGGGGGCCTCTCTAACAGTCACTAGGTTGGTGGATAGTAACTGCGGCAAGATTTGGGACAGGGTCATGCTCAAACAGGTAAACTCTCTCCGGGGTCTTTCAGCCCTTTGAGGATTGGTTGGCCGAGGAGCGGCAGCAGGCTTGGCAATCATTACCGCACTGACAGATTGGCGGCGCTCAGATTTCTCTGGTCTCCTAGAGCCATATACAGCACTAGCCTCCTTCTTGAAGGGTTTCTTCTCAGAACTAGACGATGCACCCTTCAGAATCTTTCCAGACTTCAACCCAGCCTCAATTCTCTCTCCAGTCAAAATAAGATCAGTGAATCCAGCAGAAGAATTACCGATAAGATGGTTGAAAAATGGCCCAGATAGGGTCCCCAAGAACATGTCCACCAACTCCCGATCAGTCAACGGAGGCTGCCCCCTGCCAGCCAGATCCCTCCACTTCTGAGCGTACTCCTTAAAACCTTCACTTGAACCTAACGACATACCCTGGAGTTGGGTACGTGTAGGGGCAAGGTCGGCATTATATTGATACTGCTTATAGAAAGCAGTAGCCAACTCCTCCCAGTTACGAACCTTGGTCCCATCCAGCTGATAGAACCATTCGAGATGAGTCCCTGAAAGACTCTCCTGGAAGAAGTGGATCCACAAATTCTTATCCGCTGAGTACGGTTGAATCTTCCGAACATAGGACCTGAGATGTAGCTTGGGACAAGACGCCCCGTCGTACTTAGTGAAAGATGGTGCTTTGAATTTACGAGGAATGATTACACCAGTAGACAAACCCAAATCTCCAAAATCCAGCCCAGGTACCTGTTGGATCTCCATAGCATTCAACCTGTCTTCCAACTGCTTGTAACGGTCTTCTGCCGGAGGATATTGCTCTTCATCAAAATCAGTCTCGTTGTCAGAGACTACCGGACTAGGACCTTTTTCCGCTTGAGGAGTACCCTTGCCAATAGAAGAACCAGCCTCTTCATTCTGTAGAGTATTGCCAAACCTTCGGCCCGAGTTGAACAGAACAGTTCTTCTCTTCTTCTTCTTCTCCTTCTTCAGGAGCAGAGCCTTCAGCTCTTCTTGGACCTGAGCCAAACCCATGATTAATTCCTGAAACTGCGCATTCTGCGCCTGAAGAGCCTTGATGGACATCTCGGTTGATGATGAGTCAGGATTCATGATGCTAAAATAAACAGCGAAGAACTGTAAGCAACCTGAAAAGAGGAAAAACCTGCTATGCACATGATGAATGATATGTGTTTATGCAATGCATTCAAGGGTTCAAAAGTTCAAATTTGTTGTAGACAAAAAGGAACACACGTTATCATTAAGGAAATAATTGTTTAGTACATCAAAGTCTCATGGGCGAAATAATACAAAAGCAAATCAATCCCAAAATATACTACGCATCCTCTTTGGAGCTATGTAGGTGTTGAGATTCCTCTCCTCATGCAATAGGCGGGTGAGCTCCAAGACCTTCTTTTCACTGGCATATAGACTGGTCTCAAGAGAATTCCGTTCTTCCTTAAGCTGGATCCAGCTCTTCTGCATTTCTTCCCAGGATGTGGGCATATCAGGGTGCTGAATAGTGTAGGACACTTCTCCTTCCAAGACTGGTTCTTTGATCACAGGGAGCATATGAGGATAAGGCATTACTAACTTCTGGGAGCGGGCTCGTACCCACTTGAGATAAGGTTCCAATGGGATGGAATTCCTGTGCCCTAGTGTCTTACTGTCTATCCTACTGGGCATCCTCCAAGCTCTGATAAATCTCTGGCGAAGTCCTTGTGCATCGTTGTCGAAGTCAAAAACTATGTCAGGAATTAACATGTCATGAGGACCGTCCCTCCGAGCATAACCAAACTGTCTCCAAGCCAGGCATGGGTTGTAAGTAATACCTCCTCTGATTCCAAGTAAAGGAACATTAGGGTACTCTCCGCAACGATCAATGATAGTGACATCTTCTCGGGACCGAGGGCACCAATGTATATCTGCATGTGTAAGAGTCATCAGCCGTTGTGACCATCTCAAACCCCGCTCATTCTTCAAAACTGATTGTGGAAGGTGCGAAATAAACCACCTTCCCAGGAGAGGAGTGCAACACATAAGGACACCTCTTTTTCTCATGGTTCGAGTGTAACATGAGTGAAGGATGTCCCCCAGCAACGTAGGTATAGGATTCCTGGACATAAAGATCTGGACAGCACTGATATCTATGAGCTGATCTGGGTTAGGAAACAACACCAAACCATAGACAAGGAGGGCCACAACTTCTTCAAAAGCTTGTAAGTCAAGGGAGTTCCAACATTCATGGGCCTTTTCAAACAGAAACCTGGCTAAGAACCCTTTGATACCACTTCTAACTTCCCAATGTCCCTTGAGGTCAGATGACTGTAGGTGCAAGGCTTTAGCAATCTCTTCAAGCTTGGGTTCCTTTTCCGTACCGTTGTAGGGTAGTTGATCAAGGATAGGGATTTTCAGGAGCCGGGAGAACTCCTCCAATGTAGGTACCAGCTGGTAGTCCAAGAAGGTGAAACAGTGATGCAGAGGGTCAAAGAACTGGAACAGGACCTTTATCATGTCTTCCTCAATGTTGGTATTGACCAAGCTGATGAGACTTCCATGTCTTTCACTGAATGAAGAGCTCTCGGGAATCCTGGATATAAGTTCCTTAAGCTGAGGAGGGATCCTTACAAGACTGATTTGAATTGTCTTTCTGCGAACAGTTTCCATGTCCTACAAAACAAGAACAAAGATGAAGATTCGAACCCCTGAAATGGTTAGTCAATGCATATGATGCTGGATGATGTCATGATGCTATGATTAAACACACCACAGATATTTACAAAGACAAACATGTAAGGCACACAAGGCACACAAGACAAGCCCTTAGGGTTTAAGGCCAGCATGGGGTCTGGGTAGTACCCTCTTGAAGTTGGTGGGTTCAACCTGTCCTATTAGACGTAACCGGGTTCTAAGGGTCCCAATATCACGGGATTGCTTTCATTGTTCATCGTTTCGATTTAGCCACTGAACTGGCGACCGAAATATTCCAGGGAAGCAACCCTCAATTGAGTGTAGTATCGAGTATCAACCAACCTCGGACTGCACCAAAGTCAGTTATCTCACTACCCTAGAGAGGCCAAGATAGTTCAATTAAGGAAATTTAAGGTCTGTTGATGCTTCACGACACAACGCAGAGGCCCCGTACTCTCCTTGACTGAACTCAAGGGTTACCGGTACACACCAAAGTGCCACATCAACGTAGCAGACTGTTTCAACCATGTCGGTATACCCCGCACAGTTCCCTCACAGCCTTGTTGCTACTTTTTAAGAAGGTATCCCCAGATCCGGGTTAGGATCTATAGAACTCCCAAGCAACCCACAATAATAAAGCAAGCAAGGAAAGCAATTGAAAACACAGTGATCTTAGTCCTAAGGTACACCTCACTTTAAGTTATATCCCCAGCGGAGTCGCCAGTTCTGTGATCGGTGGATCTGGAACTGACTGTTTAACGCTGGTTCGCGAAATGTCGCGGAAGCAAGAGTCGCCGCCGTCTTTTATTTTCTCCAAATGGAAAGGACAAAAGCACAGAAAAATTCCTTATAGAGATTGCTCTCGGTTCGGGAGGTAGATTATATAAAGGGAAGGTGTTAGCACCCTTTCTATCCATGGTTATCCATGGGCTCTTAGATACTTGCTCACTTGTGTTTTCAAAAATGGTTTGTTTGCTTTTCAACTGTGGGTTTTAAAAAGTTTCTTTGAAAATTTCAGTTCGACTCTTGTATCGGTCCTCAAGAGTGTTTGAAAAATGCTTTCGAAAGCTTTTTGAAAATGTGTTGGTGTGAAAAGCATTTTTGATTTGTTTTGTTTTGAATTAGAGCAAGTATCCACGAGTCGTCTACCTACCCTAAGGAATTCGTCTGTGTAAATGTCCTTTAAAGTAGTGCCATCCCACCATTGAGAGGTAGGTAGCACCACCTTTGGAGGTGTTCGGGTCAATTCGAAGGTTCGGGACATGGTGATCACCGGAGCAATAGGAAGACACCTTAGAAGCTACCCTCATGCCAGGTTCCCGGATCATGAGGACTTACTAAGACATCCTCTACTCGACGATCACCTTTCGAGGCAAGGCAACAGTGAGGCGTACCCTAGGGGTGGTGTGTGATTTGTGTGTCGTTTTCATTTATTTTTGTCTTTTGTCAAAGTGATCTATGCGTTTGTTTTTATTTTATCATTCATTCTTGCATGCATTGATTAACAATTAAAAAATTTGCGAGAAACGTAAAGTTCTAAACTATTACAAAAGGCGCGGGTCCACATCGCCAAATTTAATCCAGGACCCGATTTGACAGAAAATAAAGAAAGGAAGTAAAAGTGCGAGAATTTATAAAATTACACGGCTTTGGGAGAGGTACATAAATATTTACTAGAAAAAGAAATAAATATGCGAATTGGAATAAAATTAGAAACGAGGGCGTTGGGCCCCTTTTTAATGAAATTAAATTAAATGATTAATTAAATGAAAGAAAAAGAAATTATTTTGGCATTTTTGTACTTTAAGATTTTTATGAGAAAGATTAATTAAAATAAAATGCTAACCCTAATTCTAGTTGTTTTTTAGTTTATTAAAAAAGAATTAAATTTTAACCTAAACTTAATCTAATTATTTACATGCAATTTAATTACAAAAATAAATAATAGGAAATATTTAATTATTATGAAAGAAAAGAAAAAGGGATAAAAATTATTATAAACCCTAATTCTACCAATTTTAGATTTTTATTAAAAAAGTTAAGGTTAAAACCTAAATTAAAAACTAAGTTAATTAATGAACTTTATTTACAAAAATACTAGTTAAATAAAAATATTTATTATTTTTTATCTTTTCTGATTTTTTGGTGTTTTTTATATATTATGAAAATAATAATTTAAAAGAAATTAATTAAAATAAAGAAAAGAAAAAATATAAAAAAGGGTAAAAGAAACAAACTAGAGGGGGGTGCTGTCCCCAAGTTGAGGTGAAATCCAGTAATTTTAAGCCCAATAAGTTCTGGCCTGATTAACTTTCCAGGAAGTATGCATATGCGTTGACCAACATCCATCATGTTCTTCCAATTAGAACCCTGTGATCCATCTCAATAGGCACGTGGACGGATTGATGTTGAGGATGTATGATGCGTCTTCACGCTGAAACTGCACATAAGCATTAGATGAAAAATAATATGAAAGAGGGTGGGGACCTGGGATCGAACCCAGGTCCTGAAGGTCACCAACACAATTGCTTGCCACTGAGCCACCTAGCGCGTTTGAATATATAATAGTAAACAATTAATATAAGAGAAAATAATGGTTAGTGGAAAATTAGCGCGCAAAATTTGAATGCTCCAATGGTACTCTTCCACGCATCATCTTCTTCTTCTTCGTTTATTTTTCCCTGAAACACAAAACCATAAGCAACAGTTTTGAACCGTTCTAAAAGGCATTATTCCAGAAAATAGCGAATAGGCCATATGGCCTCATAAATTAGGCGTGAGGGTTGGTTTCTCTTCGTCCAAGCATGCTTGATTCAATGGTCCAGGTCTCGAGTGCTAATTTTTCCTTAAATGAAAAACCCCAATTCACAGCTTGGAAAACCCTAATGTCCAACAATGGTGAAATCGCATAGAGTGCACAAAAACATAATTAAATTATATAGTTAGCATCAGAATCATATAATGAACACAAATCAAGCATCAAAAATTATGAAAAATGTATGAATCGAGATGCAAGAGTATCAAATATTTTTTGTACAGGGTGAGATCGTTCTCACGTTTCTGGGGGTGGAAGCTTGTGGTTTTGATCCAAATTTCTTCCCTGAAGCCTCAGCAAGCCAATGGAATAGGTATCGTGGCTTGAATCGACCTGGAACTTGGTTTTCAGATTTGAGTTTTCAAGCAAAAAATTCAAGTTTGTTTCTTGGTATATGGCGCAGCTTTTTGTCCTTTTGCACGAGGGTTTGCTTGTGTATGTATAGGTGAATGATTTAGGTTAAGTTTTCTTGTCCAAGGAATCAAGGAATTGATGTATGGATATTGATTTTTATGGCAAAATATTTTCCAATCTTTTCATGCACATTTGCTCTCAATCATATCCAATCACCTTCAATTCTTCCCTAATCTGATTTGCACGAAATCTTGGAGATGTTTTATGCACAAAAAGATTTGAAACATTAGGTTTAACATTTTTCATGTATTTTAATTAATTTAAATGAATTATTAATAATAAAAATCCAAATAAATAAATAAAAGATGAAGAAAAACTCCCCTTTGGGCCAAATGGTCGTGCACATGCCTTGGATAATGAATTTTGGAAGAAAAAGAGGCCCATTAGCAATTTTAGGTCATTTGAATCAATGTTGACTTTTCAAAATATCCAAACATTTCCCAACTTCTACAAGGCATAACTTGCTCAATTTTTAAGCTTCGCTCATGTTCTTGGACATTTTGGAAAGGTCTTTGAGTCCTCTAACCAATGCCTTTGGTCCCATGTCATTTTGATTTACCAATCTCAAGTTATGGCCTTTGACTTAAAGTCCCTTTTTGTTAACTTTTGAAAATGACCTATAATGTTGAAATTGATAACTTTTTTGTGAGAGCATTTCTTGGACTTGAAGTGTGAAGAGGAGTTGTAGGAAATGTCTTTATTTTCAAAATGAGCTTTGGATGGAATTTTTCTGATAATCCATGTGAAAGTTATGCCCTGGTCAATTTACAGTTGACTTTTTCAACTGTCCAAATATGGAAACTTTTGCATCTTGATGATTTTTGAGCCAAGCTTTGAGAATCATGATCAAGCATTGATCAAATGATGTTTGTGGCTTCAAAATGGGATGTTGACCAAAAATTTGAACTTTTGACTGTCAAATGACCATTTTGCCCCTACAGTTGACTGTAGTGCAATTAGGGTTTTTGACTGTGCAATTTTGTGCTGAAAGTCTTGAAACTTGATATGAGGATGCTTGACCATGTTTGTAGGCATGTGGGGCTTGATTGGACCCTTGGAAACTTCATTTTCTTTGTCAGAACCAAAACCCTAATTTTGACTGTTTAGGAGGCCCTTGAACTGTGCAACCCTTGGGGAGACTTTGAAGCTTTGACTTGGCAAATCTTGAAGAATATGGGAGGGCAAATTTTGGGGTACAAAAACTGGGATGCCCTAATTTTTGCCTAGGCCAGTCGACCTAGCGGGTCTTTGTTTATGCGTAGTATCTTTTAACTATGTTCGCGTTTACCGGGTGTGGAAGGTCGTCACCGTCCATAGTGGTTAAGATCATGGCTCCACCAGAAAATATGTTCTTGATCACAAATGGCCCTTCGTGTGCGGGAGTCCATTTTCCCCTTGGATCACCTTGTGGCAGTATAATGCGCTTGATTACCAGATCACCGGCCCGATATACCTGATGTCTAACCTTCTTCTTAAAAGCTTTGATCATACGTTTTTGGTACATCTGACCATGGAAAATAGTCGCGGGCCTCTTCTCATCAATTAAGTTTAATTGATCAAGTCGATTATGAACCCATTCGTATTTTCTCAACCCTACATCTTTCATGATCCTCAAGGAAGGGATCTGGGCCTCAATGGGCAAGAAAACTTCCATACCGTATACCAAAGAGAAAGGAATTGCCCCTGTTGATGTGCGCATTGTGGTACGGTAACCATGATGAGAAAATGGCAACATCTTGTGCAAGTATTTATATGTCACTGTCATCTTCTATATGATTCTCTTGATATTTTTGTTAGCAACTTCAACAATGCCATTCATCTTTGGCCGGTAGGGAGAAGAGTTATGATGCTGGATTTTGAATTATGTGCAGAGCTTGGTGATCATATTATTATTGAGATTAGTACCATTATCTGTAATGATTCTTTCTGGAATACCGTACTGACAGATAAGATTATGTTTGATGAATCGGGCCACAATGTTCTTGGTAACAAAAGTGAATGAAGCTGCCTCGACCCACTTCGTAAAGTAATCAATGGCAACCAGGATGAAGCGGTGCCCATTAGAAGCTGTAGGTCTAATATCTCCGATCATATCGATGCCCCATATTGCAAATGGCCAAGGAGCAGTCAAGATGTTCAGAGGAACCGGAGGTACATGTACCTTATCAGCATAGATCTGGAACTTGTGACAAGTCCACGAATGCTGATAACAGTCTGCTTCCATAATGGACCAGTAATATCCTTCCCGTAGGATCTTTTTAGCCATTGAGTGCCTATTGGAATGAGTTCCAAAGGTACCTTCATACAACTCGGCCATAATCTTTTTTGCCTCACTCTTGTCTACACACCGAAGCAAGGTAGAATCATGATTGCCCTTATAAAGGATCCTGTTACTGAGGAAGAACTTAGCAGAGAACCTTCTTAGGAACTTCTTATCATTGACTGAATCTCCCTCAGGGTATTCTTGGGCTTCGAGATATCTTTTGACTTCATGGAACCAAGGCTTGTCCACTACTTCTTTAGTACCAATCTCGTGACAATATGCTGGCTCGTCCATCCTCTCAATGGTGATCCGAGGAGCCTCATTATCCCACCTAACTTTGAACATGGATGACATCGTAGCTAGCACGTTTGCTAGTTTATTTTCCTCTCGTGGAAAATGCTCAAAGGTAATTTCTTCAAAGTATGGGATTCGTGTCAACACATGCTCTTTGTATGGGATGAGATTAGGATGCTTTGTGTCCCATTCTCCTTTAATCTGGATGATTACTAAGGCCGAGTCTCCAAATACACTCAAGAACTTGATCCTTAAATCGATTTTGGCTTTGAGACCCATGATACATGCTTCATACTCAGCCATATTGTTGGTATAATTGAAACATAATCTCGCAGTGAAAGGAGTATGACAACCTTCAGGAGATATGATCACAACGTCGATGCCATTGCTAAGAGAGTTGGAAGCTCCATCAAAAACCATAGTCCATCGGGATCCTTCTTTAGGTCTTTCATCTGGTCCTGGTTCTTCACAATCAGTCACTAACATGATATTCTCATCCGGGAACTCAATATTCATAGATTAGTAGTCATCCATATCCTGATGAGCTAAATGATCGGCTAATACACTTCCCTTAATTGCTTTATGGGTTTTATATTGAATTTCGTATTCGTTCAGGATCATCTGCCATCTTGCTATTCTTCCAGAGAGAGTGGGCTTCTCAAAGATGTACTTGATAGGATCCATTTTAGATATCAACAAAGTAGTGTGAGTCAACATATACTATCTTAGTCGGCGAGCAGCCCATGCCAAAGCGCAACAATTTTTCTTGAGCAGTGAGTATCTTGTTTCATAGTCGGTAAACTTTTTGGTAATGTAGTATATTGCATGCTCTTTTCGACCATACTCGTCATGCTGCCCCAGCACACACCCCATTGAATTTTCTAACACTGTTAAGTACATGATCAGAGGTCTTCCTTCGGTTGGAGGAATTAAAATTGGAGGCTCTTGAAGATATTCCTTGATTTTGTCAAAGGCATTCTGGAAGTCATCATTCCACTTCACTGCTTGATCTTTCTTCAGTAATTTGAAGATTGGCTCACAAGCAGCGGTCAGATGTGAAATGAATCTGGAGATGTAGTTTAGGCGTCCCAAGAATCCCCTAACTTCCTTCTCAGTGCAAGGAGATAGCATTTCTTGTATGGCTTTAACCTTTGAAGGGTCTACTTGAATACCTTTGCCACTGACAATGAAACCCAATAGCTTACCAGATCTTACTCCGAAAGTGCACTTATTCGGGTTTAGACTCGGTTTGTATTTCTTCAGCCTGTCAAAGAGTTTCTGTAGGTGATCAAGGTGCTCCTCTTCAGTCTGAGACCTGGCTATAATGTCATCAATGTAGACCTCTATCTCGTGATGATCATATCATGAAAAAAATCTACCATGGCGCGCTGATAGGTTGCCCCGACGTTCTTTAGCCCAAATGGCATAACTTTGTAGCAGAAAGTGCCCCACTGTGTGACGAAGGTCGTCTTCTCCATGTCCTCAGGTGCCATATTGATCTGATTATATTCGGAGAAACCATCCATGAAGGAGAAAACCTTATGTTGTGTGGTGTTGTCAACTAGAACATCAATATGGGGAAGCGGGAAGTCATCCTTAGGGATTGCCCTGTTCAGGTCTCTGTAATCCACACACATACGTACCTTACCGTCCTTCTTAGGTACTGGAACAACATTGGCGACCCATTATGGATAAGACGTGACAGTTAAGAAACCGACATTAAACTGTTTCATGACTTCAGCCTTGATCTTTTCTGACATATCTGGCCGCATACGACGAACCTTCTATTTCACTGGAGGGCAATACTCCTTTGTAGGTAGGCGATGAACCATAATATCAATGTCAAGTCCTGACATGTCTTCGTATGACAAGGCAAAAACCTCAACATAGTCGTGTAGCATCTGTATTAACTGCTGTTTGATACTGGGCTCCAAGTTAGCACCTACCTTGACTTCTTTTATGTCCTCTTCAGTACCCATGTCACTGTCTCAACTGGATACTCATGAGGCTGTATTGCCTTTCTTCCTGTTGTAACAGTCTGGCAAACTCTCCCGGTACCTCACAATCTTCCTTACCTTTCGTCCTCGGCTTGGTTGATCAGATTATCAAAGTCATAATGAGCAATAGCAGAACCGTTATCAATGGGATCCGGAGTGGATATGGATCTGCAGTTGATACATGACTGTGTGTAAGAGCATAGCTGTATATTTTTAATAAAGTAAAGAGGCAGAAAAGAAAAACAAAGAGCGTAAAATTTGTATGTGAAACGTTCAATGTTTTATTGATGACATATGAAAATGAAGTAATGACCCTCATAAACAGACCATTGTGCCTCGGGTAAGACACAAGGCTGTAATGTTTCAATTGTTCAAATATTACATTTCCTTAAAACAAAAAAAGACAAATTATTCTTGAATAAAAGTAATGGGCACAAAATCTTTAGCCTCCCAATTGCTGAGTCCACCGCTGATGGTTGGGAGGATCCACTTGCCTAGGTCATAATCACTATCGCTATCTTTAAGGGCATTGACTCCATGGTTGCTGATCCATAAAGGTGGTCCCCCAGTGCGAGCATGACGAACAACTCTCTGGGCTCCTGAAGTAAAACCCAAACCAAATTTGTCAGATTTGTAGGGAATATCCGGAAGTTGGCCCCAAATTATATACCCATCTTCTTCAACTACTACTTTGGTATCTTTCAGAGAAGCCATCTTCAGCATTTTTGTCTTTAACAACCAGCAAATATTACTTGACGCCATGGAAATATACGTTAGCCCCATAATTCCAAGGAACATCTTTATCCGAGGAATATGGCATAGGTCCAAGAAAAGTAATTTTCAACAGAGCAACTTTTGGAACAGATGTAATCCTGACAGGTCTTTTGGAGGAGACCTTGGGAGGATTGGAGGAAATGGTAATGATAGAAATATCTTCACACGGAGCACTTGTAACTAGAGTCTTCTCAAACAGAATTTCTTTATCATCCATCAGGCGTTGAACGCCTTCCTTCAACAAATGGCAACCATTAGGTAGGGACAAACATAAGTGGAAACCTTCACCACAACCCGGAAATAAATCGGCCTGCAAGAGATTGTTTTTAATAATCAGTAGTTATAACATTAGGGGTCTCAAGAGCGTCAAATTCAATTTCCTTTGCCTCAATCAAATCCTGCACCTTGTTCTTTAAATCCCAATAGTCATTTGTATCATGGTGTTGTACCCCAAAATTTTCCCTCCCATATTCTTCAAGAAAATTGCCAAGTCCAGCTTCAAAATTCCCCAAGGGTTGCACAGTGTAAGGGCCTCCTAAGCAGTCAAAATTAGGGTTTTTGTTCTGATCAAGAAAATGAAGTTTCCAAAGGTCTAATCAAGTCCCACATGCCTACAAATATGGTCAAGCATCCTCATATCAAGTTTCAAGACTTTCAGCACAAAATTGCACAGTAAAAAACCCTAATTGCACTACAGTCAACTGCAGGGGCAAAATGGTCATTTGACAGTCAAAAGTTCAAATTTTTGGTCAACATATCATTTTGAAGTCACAAACATCATTTGATCAATGCTTGATCATGATTCTCAAAGCTTGGCTCAAAAATCATCAAGATGCAAAAGTTTCCTTATTTGGACAATTGAAAAAGTCAACTGTACATTGACCAGGGCATAACTTTCACATGGATTATCAGAAAAATTCCATCCAAAGCTCATTTTGAATAGAAAGACATTTCCTACAACTCATCTTCATACTTCAAGTCCAATAAATGCTCTCACAAAAAGTTATCAATTTCAACATTATAGGTCATTTTCAAAAGTCAACAAAAAGGGACTTTAAGTCAAAGGCCATAACTTGAGATTGGTAAATCAAAATGACATGGGACCAAAGGCATTGGTTAGAGGACTCAAAGACCTTTCAAAAATGTCCAAGAACATGAGAAAAGCATAAAAATGGAGCAAGTTATGCCTTGTGGAAGTTGGGAAATTTTTGGATATTTTGAAAAGTCAACATTGATTCAAATGACCTAAAATTGCTAATGGCCCCATTTTTCTTCCACAATTCATCATCCCAAGCATGTGCACGACCACTTGGCCCAAAGGGAAGTTTTAATTCATTTTTTATTTATTTATTTGAATTTTTATTAATAATAATTCATTTAAATCAATTAAATATATGAAAAATATTTAACTTAACCTAACAAATCTTTTTGCACATGTAATCTACTCAATAATTCGTGCATAATTCAATATGGAAAGATTTGGATTGATTGGATCATGATTGGTACAAAATTGCATGAAAAAGATTGAAAAAAATATGATTGAAAATCAAATCTCAAAACCATGAATGCAATTGATTTGTTTTGTTTTTCATGACCTAATTGATTCATACATAAGCATAGAACAGAAACCTAATCAAGAGGACCATCAAGCTGCGCAAGAACCCTACTATCAAACTCAAAATTTTTGCAAAAAAACTCAATTCTGAAAACAAGGTTAGAGGGCGATTCAAGCTGAGATTTTCATCTCATCATCTTCCTGAGGCCTTCAGCAACGTGCCTGAATAGATTTCCAAGTCCATAACCTCTTAAATCGTTGTACAGAAGCTAACCTTTCTCACTTTTTTTTCATTATCGTATTTTAACATCCATGCACATTCATAGCGTTTTGTTTATATATTCATGATCAGTGAAGTGTTTGCAAGCTAACCATATGCCTTGATTGAAGTTTTACGCATTATATGCCCAGATGCCATTGTTGCTTTTTAGGGTTTGCAGAGTTTCGAATTAGGGGTTTTCAGATAATGTAAAATCAGCCTACCACGATGCCATGGTTGTAATCAGCATGTCTGGACGAAGAAGAAGCTACCCTCGCGCCCAATTTATGAGCGTCCAGTAGCTAATCGCTATTTTCTTGTATGGTGTCTACAGCAACGCTTAAAAACCGTTGCTTAATATATTCATGTTTCAGGAAGAAGAAAGCCACGCGAAGAAGATGAGGACGTGTGGAGCGCTGATTGGAAGGTTTAAAATTTTCGCGCGTTTTGAATCACTGACCATTATTTCTTTTATAATGTTTATTCGTTATTATATATTAAACGCGTTTGGGATGGTTCAGTGGTAGTTACATGTGCTGGCAGTGTCCATGACCTGGGTTCGAGCCCCAGGTCTTCATTATTTCCCATATTATTTTGCAATCCATGTTCACATGCAGTTTCAAGACTGGAGCGCACCATACATCTCCCAAATCCAACGTCCACGCGTCCAGCTTCATCAGATCAAAGGCCATGGATTGAGGAACACCATAAACCCTGGTCAACGCTTCAACACGCTACCTGGCAAAAGTCCAAAAAGGCCAAGATTAATGGGCCAGATTACTAAACTTGAACCTCCATGTTGGGGACTACAACCCCCCTAGGTTTGCAATGTTATTTTTATTTTATTAATTCTATTTTCTTTTAATCATTATTTGTTTTAATTAATTTATTACTTTCATAAAATATAAAAAATCCATAAAAATTAGAAAAAGAGAAAAAACAATAAATATTTTATTTTTAGTATTTTCATAAATAAATGTATATAATTAAATTTAGTGTAAATTAGGTTTTAGTTTTAATACTTTTAATAAAAATCTAAAAAACATAGAATTAGGGTTTAATTAGTAATTTTTCATCCTTTTTATTTTTCTTTCATAAATAATTAAATAATTAAATATTTTATTTATTTTTATAATTAAATTTGTATATAAAAATTAGGGTTAATTTAGGTTAAAATTCAATGTTTTCTTAATAAATTAAAAATAAAATAGAATTAGGGTTAGCATTTAATTTCAATTAATTCCTTTTTCTATTAAATCCTAAAATACTAAAAAATACCAAAAAACAAGTTCTTCCTTTTTAATTAATCAATTCCATATAATTGTAATTTTGCAAAAAGGGTCCAACGCCCTCGTTTCGATTTAACTCTTATGCGCATATTTATTTTATTTCTTTATAATATTCATGTATCTCTCCCGAAGCCATGTAAACTATTTGTCGCACTTTATCTTTTCTTTACTTTCTTTATTTTCCTGTCAAATCGGGTCCTGGTTTAATTTTGGCGATGTGGACCCGCGCCTTTGTAATAGCTTTAGACTTTTACTTTCCTCGCATTTTTAATTGTTAATCAAAGGCATGAAAGAATGTATGGACAAAATAAAAACAAACGCTAGATCACCAATAACATGACAAGATAAATACAAATGAACATGACACACGAATCACACACCACCCCTAGGGTACGCCTCACTGTTGCCTTGCCTCGAAAGGTGATCGTCGAGTAGAGGATGTCTTAGTAAGTCCTCATGATCCGGGAACCTGGCATGAGGGTAGCTTCTAAGGTGTCTTCCTATTGCTCTGGTGATCACCATGTCCCGAACCTCGAATTGACCAGAACACCTCCAATGGTGGTGCTACCTACCTCTCAATGGTGGGATGGCACTACTTTAAAGGACATTTACACAGACGAATTCCTTAGGGTAGGTAGGTTCTCTAAGATACTTGCTATAATTTCAAAACAAATCAAAAAAATACTTTTCACACCAACACATTTTCAAAAAGCTTTCGAAAGCAACTTTTCAAACACTCTTGAGGACCGATACAAGAGTCGAACTGAAATTTTCAAAGAAACTTTTTAAAACCCACAGTTGAAAAACAAACAAACAATTTTGAAAACACAAGTGAGCAAGTATCTAAGAGCCCATGGATAACCATGGATAGAAAGGGTGCTAACACCTTCCCTTTCTATAACCTACCTCCCGAACCGAGAGCAATCTCTATAAGGAATTTTTCTGTGCTTTTGTCCTTTCCATTTGGAGAAAATAAAAGACGGTGGCGACTCTTGCTTCCGCGACATTTCGCGAACCAGCGTTAAACAGTCAGTTCCAGATCCACCGATCACAGAACTGGCGACTCTGCTGGGGAGAAACTTAAAGTGAGGTGTACCTTAGGGTTAGTTCATAACTGTGTTTTCAATTGTATTGATTTGCTTGCTTTACTATTGTGGGTTGCATCGGAGTTACATAGATCCTAACCCGGATCTGGGGATACCCTGTTAGGTAGCATAAGCTGTGAGGGACCTGTCCGGCGTAGACCGACACAGGTGAAGCAGTGGCTACGTTGGTGTGGCACCTTGGTCTGTACCGATATCCCTTGTGTCGCAACGAGGAGAATATGGGTCTTCTAAGGAGTCATTAAGCACCAACAACCTTAGAACCTTAATTGACACAACTTGGCCTTTAGAACAGTAGCAGTATGCTACGCCCATTGAGGCTAAACTCTCGTGATGGTTCTGGCCGCAAGAAAAGATTGCGATGCTGGAGTTATGACCGATTGAGGGTAGTCAATGATATTGGGATCCTCTAAGAACCCGGTTAGTTTTGATTAGGACAGGTATGAACCAACAAACGGAAAGAGGGTAGTACCTAGACCTCATGCTGGCCTAAACTTTAGGGGCTTGCCTTGTGTGACTTGTGTGCCTTACCATGTTTGCCTGTGTATCTATATGTGGTGTGCTCTATCATAACATCATAGCATCATTTTCATTGCATGCATCCTGCATAAGGACTGACCATTTCAAAGACAAGAGGGTTTCACCTTTGCTCTGTTTTGTAGGACATCATGATGCCTGTGCGAAGGAATACTATCCGGTTCAACTTTGTTCGTTCACCTGAGTTGCTTGAGGAGTTGGTTAGCAGAATTCCAAATACCACTTCCTTCATTCAGAGGCATGGTTCTCTTCTCAGTTTAGTCACTGCAAAGCGGGATCAACAGTTGATGAGTGTTCTGACCCAGTTCTATGACCCTCTGTACCAGTGCTTCACCTTTCAAGACTTCCAGCTGGTCCCTACCCTGGAAGAGTTCTCTGATTTGCTTGGTATCCCTATCTTGGATCAGACTCCCTTTACTGGCTGGGAAAAGACCCTCAGACTTGAGGATGTTGCTGCAGCTCTTCCTTTGACCCATCAAGAGGTAACAGACAACTGGGTGACTAGAAGCGGAGTTAAGGGTTTCTTGGCCAAGTTTCTGATTGGTAAAGCTAACAGTTTCTGGAGTGACCTGGACTTTAGGGCATATGAAGACATCTTGGCTCTCCTAATCTATGGGTTAGTCCTGTTTCCTAATCCTGACAACTTCATCAATGTCACTGCCATAAGGGTCTTTATGTCTCAGAATTCTGTGCCCACTCTCTTGGGTGACATCTTGCAACAACTTCATGCCCGTACTACCCGAAGACGAGGAACCCTATGGTGTTGTATCCCTTTGTTGGTGAGGTGGTTTATTTCGCACCTCCCTAAGTTCGTACTGAAGAATCAAGAAGGAAGAGGTTGGGCTCATAGGTTAATGTCTCTCACCGATAAAGACATCATTTGGACTTGCAGAGGTTTGGATGAGATAGCTATTATTGATCGATGCGGGGAATACCCTAATGTCCCTCTGATTGGTACCCAAGGAGGGATCTCTTACAATCCATGTCTAGCACTCCGTCAGTTTGGAAGAGCAAGAAGAGCAGGTCCCCATGAGATGTTGGTGCCTCACATCAGTTTTGAGTTTCAGGTGGATAGTGACGAGCTGCGCCGTAGGTTCATCAAGGCTTGGGACAAGGTTCATAAGGCTGACCCACAAGAGTTAGGGCCAAAGACCTCTTTACCTATGGAAGCCTACTACAAATGGGTTCGCACCCGTGCTCAGAAGTTAGGTATGCCATATGAAGCTGTCAGACCCGTCATTCTTGAGTGTCCTAACAAAGATGGTGTTCCTCCAACTGTCCTTCCTCCTCAGATACCTACTGATTATGAGACATTGAAGAGATCTTGGTCGCAACTACGAGAAGAGCGGGATTCTTATCGGGAAAAGTTCAACGAGCAGGAATCAAAGATCCAGAAGCTGACAAAACAGTTGGAGAATGAGAGAGCTCTGAATGCCTACATCTGTACTGAGAAGAGGAGACCATGGGATCAATAAGGAGCTCCAGATGTGCTTTTTCCTTTTCAGTATTTCCTTTCATGTAACGCCTAAGGGCAACCTGTTGAATAATTTCAGTTTCAAAAGTTGAATCTAATGAAGTGTGTTCCTTTTTGTTTACAAAGTTGATTCCCGATTGTCTTTGAAAACATAATTCATACGCATTTCATACATCATGTGCATAGCAGGTTTTTCCTCTTTTCAGGTTGCTTACAGTTCTTCGCTGTTTATTTCAGCATCATGAATCCCGACTCGTCATCAACTGAGACATCCATCAAGGCTCTTCAGGCGCAGAATGTGCAGTTTCAGGAATTAATCAAGGGTTTGGCTCAAGGCCAAGAAGAGCTAAAGGCTATGCTCCTGAAGAAGGAGAAGAAGAAGAGAAGAACTGTTCTGTTCAACTCGGGCCGAAGGTTTGGCAATGCTCTGCAGCAGGAAGAGGCTGGTTCTTCTGTTGGCTAGAGTACTCCTCAGGCAGAAGCAAGGGTTCCTAGTCCGGTAGTCTCCGACAACGAGACCGATTTTGATGAAGAGCAGTACCCTCCTGCAGAAGACAGATACAAGCAACTGGAGGATAGGTTGAAAGCTATGGATATTCAACAGGTACCTGGGCTGGATTTTGGAGATCTGGGTTTGTCTACTGGTGTGATTATCCCTCATAAGTTCAAAGCGCCATCCTTCTCTAAATATGACGGGGCGTCTTGTCCCAAGCTACATCTCAGGTCCTATGTTCGGAAAATTCAACCATACTCTGCGGATAAAAATTTGTGGATCCACTTCTTCTAGGAGAGTCTTTCAGGGACTCATCTCGAATGGTTCTATCAGCTGGATGGGACCAAGGTTCGTAACTGGGAGGAGTTGGCTACTGCTTTCTATAAGCAGTATCAATATAATGCCGACCTTGCCCCTACACGTACCCAACTCCAGGGTATGTCGTTAGGTTCAAGCGAAGGTTTTAAGGAGTACGCTCAGAAGTGGAGAGACCTGGCTGGCAGGGTGCAGCCACCATTGACTGATCGGGAGTTGGTAGACATGTTCTTGGGGACCCTATCTGGGCCATTTTTCAACCACCTTATCGGGAATTCATCTGCAGGGTTCACTGATCTGATTCTGACCGGAGAGAGAATTGAGGCTGGGTTGAAGTCTGGAAAGATTCCGAAGGGTGCATCGTCCGGTTCTGAGAAGAAACCCTTCAAGAAGGAGGCTAGTGCCGTGTATGGTTCCAAGAGATCAGAGAGACCGGAGCGCCGCCAATCTGTCAGTGCGGTAATGATTGTTAAGCCTGCTGCCGCTCCTCGGCCGACCAATCCTCAAAGGGCTGAAAGACCCCGGAGAGAGTTTACCAGGTTAAGCATGACCCTATCGCAGATCCTGCCACAGTTGCTCTCAACCAATTTAGTGACTGTCAGAGAGGCTCCAAAGTTCCCCAATACTGCATCTCCTAAGTACAACCCGAATGCTCGTTGTGCTTACCATTCAGATAGCCCGGGGCATTCTACTGATGACTGTTGGGCGCTAAGGAGCAAGCTGCAAGACCTTATTGACGCCAAGGAGGTACAGTTTGAGGCATCTGAGAAGCCTAATGTAGTGACAGCTCCCCTGCCTGCTCATGGAGTGAATGCTATTGGGGACGAAGACGAAGTGGATGAAGCTGAGTTTGATAGATGGATCTACCCGGCAACCGACAGTGGACTTAACAATTAGAGTGAAAAGGACAACCTATCTGTTTCTCTTGTTACTAAGTAATGAATTCCTATGTTTTTGGTATCTGTAATAAACAATAAATAAACTCTATGGCCCGGTGTCTTACCCGAGGCACCGTGGTTTCATTTGTGAGGGCATATAAATTGTCATTTCATATATCATGAATGAAAATCTTGGACGTTTTTCGCATTACAAATCTTATGCTCCTTTTCTGTCTTTATTTCCTTTACATATATTTCAAAGCAGCTGTATTTACACACACACTCACTCATACAGGTTTCAATCCACTCTGGATCTCACTGATAACAACTCTGCTACTGCCAGTTATGACTTCGAAAATCCGATCAACTTAGCCGAAGACGAAGGTGAAGATGATTGCGAAGTGCCTGGCGAGCTTGCAAGACTGTTGCTTCAGGAAGAGAGGGCAATTCAACCCCATGAAGAGCCAGTGGAAACCATAAACTTGGGTACTGAAGAAGACAGTAAAGAGGTAAAGATTGGTGCCAACCTAGAGCTCAGCGTGAAGCAACGGTTGACTCAGATGCTACATGATTATATGGAGATCTTTTCCTGGTCCTACGAAGACATGCCAGGGTTGGATACTGATATTGTGGTCCATCACTTGCCAACTAAGGAAGACTGCCCTCCAGTTAAGCAAAAGGTCCGTCGGATGCGTCCAGAGATGTCTGAGAAGATTAAAGCCGAGGTCATGAAACAGTTTGATGTCGGGTTTCTTGCAGTGACTTCTTACCCTCAGTGGGTTGCTAATGTGGTGCCGGTACCTAAGAAGGACGGTAAGGTCAGAATGTGTGTCGACTACAGGGATCTGAACAGGGCCAGCCCCAAGGATGACTTCCCCTTACCTCACATTGATGTCCTGGTTGATAATACAGCTCAGCATAAGGTGTTCTCTTTCATGGATGGCTTTTCAGGTTACAATCAGATCAAGATGGCACCTGAAGACATGGAAAAGACTACATTCGTTACTCAGTGGGACACCTTCTGCTACAAGGTCATGCCTTTCGGATTGAAGAACGCTGGGGCAACCTACCAACGTGCCATGGTTGCTTTATTTCATGACATGATCCATCATGAGATAGAAGTGTATGTTGACGACATGATCGCAAGGTCCCAGACTGAGGAAGAGCACCTAGATCATCTGCAAAAGTTGTTTGACCGGTTGAAACTATACAAGCTGAGGTTGAACCCGAACAAGTGCACCTTCGGGGTAAGATCTGGGAAGTTGCTAGGCTTCGTGGTAAGTGACAAGGGTATTCAAGTGGACCCTGCTAAGGTCAAAGCTATTCAAGAGATGCCAGTTCCTAAGACAGAGAAGGAAGTCAGAGGCTTTTTAGGATGCCTGAATTACATTGCTCGATTCATCTCACACCTAACTGCTACCTGTGAGCCAATCTTCAAGCTGCTGAAGAAAGATCAGCTAGTACGTTGGAATGATGAATGTCAGGCCGCTTTTGACAGAATCAAAGAGTATCTCCAAGAACCACCTATTCTTATGCCACCGGTTGAAGGGAGACCTCTTATATTATACCTAACAGTGCTTGACAATTCAATGGGGTGTGTGCTGGGGCAGCATGACGAGTCTGGCCGAAAAGAGCACGCCATTTATTACCTTAGCAAAAAGTTTACCGACTGTGAGACCCGATACTCACTGCTTGAGAAAACTTGCTGCGCTTTGGTATGGGCTGCTCGCCGGCTGAGACAATATATGTTGACTCACACTACCTTGTTGATCTCAAAGATGGATCCTATAAAGTACATATTCGAAAAGCCTGCTCTGTCTTGGAGGATTGCAAGATGGAAAATGATCTTGACGGAATACGACATTCAATACACAACCCAGAAAGCCATCAAGGGAAGTGTATTGGCAGACCATTTGGCACATCAGGACGTAGATGACTATCAGTCAATGAACTTCGAGTTTCCAGATGAGAGCATCATGATAGTAACTGATTGTGAAGTACCTGGACCGGATGAAGGACCTGAACCAGGATCCCGATGGTCTATGCACTTTGACGGAGCCTCCAACACTTTGGGAAACGGTATCGGCGCCATCATCATATCACCTCAAGGTACTCACACTCCGCTCACTGCCCGGCTATTTCAACTGTACCAATAACATGGCGGAGTAAGAGGCGTGCATCATGGGTCTTCAAGCTGCGATTGACCTAAGGATCAAGTTTCTGAGTGTCTTCGGAGATTCCGCTCTTGTGATCAATCAGATCAAAGGAGAGTGGGATACGAAACATCAGAATCTTATCCCTTACAGGGAATGTGTGTTGACCCTGATCCCCCATTTCACAGAGATAACCTTTGAGCACTTTCCAAGAGAAGAGAATCAGTTGGCGGACGCGTTAGCTACAATGTCTTCTATGTTTAAGGTCAAATGGGATAATGAGGCTCCCCGGATCATCATTTGGAAACTGGACGAACCGGCATACTGTTGCGATCTCGAGACTGAATTGGTGACTGAGAAGCCTTGGTACCATGAGGTGAAGAGATATTTGGAAGCTCAGGAATACCCTGAAGGCGCCTCTATCAATGATAAGAAATTCCTGAGGAGGTTCGCAGCCAAGTTCTTCCTTAGCAACGGCATCTTGTACAAGCGAAACCATGATTCAACCTTACTGCGTTGTGTGGATAAGACTAAAGCGGAAAGGATCATGGAAGAGCTACATGAAGGGACCTTTGGTACACACTCCAGTGGACACACTATGGCTAAGAAAATCCTACGGGCAGGATATTACTGGTCCACCATGGAAGCTGACTGCTACCAACATTCTAGGACATGCCATAAGTGCCAGATTTATGCAGACAAGGTGCATGTTCCTCCAGTTCCCCTGAATGTTCTGACTGCGCCTTGGTCGTTTGCAATGTGGGGCATAGACATGATCGGCGAGATTAAACCTACGGCATCTAATGGGCATCGCTTCATCCTAGTGGCGATTGATTACTTCACGAAGTGGGTTGAGGCAGCTTCCTACGCTACGGTAACCAAGACTGTTGTGGCACGGTTCATTCGGCATAATCTGATCTGTCGGTACGGTGTCCCTGAGAGAATTATTACAGACAACGGTACCAATCTAAATAACAAGATGATCGCTGAGCTCTGCGAACAGTTCAAAATACAGCACCACAATTCTTCTCCTTACAGACCGAAGATGAATGGGGCTGTAGAAGCAGCAAATAAGAACATCAAAAAAATCGTGCAGAAGATGACAGTGACTTATAAAGATTGGCACGAGATGTTACCGTTCGCTCTACATGGGTACCGTACCTCAGCCAGGACGTCAACCGGGGCAACTCCTTTCTCTCTGGTTTATGGTATGGAGGCAGTCTTACCGATCGAAGTGCAAATACCCTCTCTCCGGATAATGAAGGATGCAAATCTGAACGAGGATGATTGGATCCAGACACGACTTGATCAGCTCAACCTTATTGATGAAAAGAGACTTGCTGCTATCTGTCATGGTCAGACGTATCAGAAACGGATGATCAGGACATTTAACAAAAAGGTCAGACCACAGGAATATCAAGTTGGGGATCTGGTAATCAAGAGAATCATCCTTCCTCAGAATGATCCAAGGGGAAAATGGACCCCTACATACGAAGGGCCATTTGTGGTTAAACATGTGTTCTCAGGAGGAGCCATGATTCTAACCAACATGGACGGTGACGACCTTCCTCACCCCGCCAATGCAGACATAGTAAAAAAATACTACGCATGAAAAAAGACCCGCTAGGCTGACATGCCTAGGCAAAAATTAGGGCTTCCCGTCGAACCAAAAGGGTTCGGGAAAAATGAAGGGATGAAAATGAAAAAAATCTGTACACCCGGCAAGTCGAAAACCTGAAAAGGCGGCTTGGGCAAAAATGGGTATCCCGGTGGACTGAAAACCCGAAAGGGCGGTCCAGACAAAAATTAGGGATAAAGCGTAATACTATGTCTCATTGATCACTTTGCATCCAGAATCCGGTATCTACATCAAGTTCAGACGGCATTGATCAGTCAGCTTCACCTTCAACCAAGGTCATCAAGTGATGAGACGCTCAGAGTTATAAAGGCAATAGCAGAGTTGAAACCCAGTGGATCATTCATATTTCACACAACTGTTTTATTTTCTTTTGTACAAAATTTGTATAAAATCTTTTGTTCGGCGGCGTTCTCTTACTAGGACGTCAGCCTCTTGTACACAAAACGCCTATTTCCAGGCCATTCAAAAATTAATACAAATATACTTTTCAGTTAAAAGTGCCAATTGTTTTTCTTTTTCTGTTTTGTTTTGCGAAGAACGTCCAAGGTTCAATTTGTGATATATGCATTGACAATAATTTGCTAACTCATAAATATTTGCATACGAAACAAAGAATTGATTACAGGTAACATTAGAAACAGGGGCAATAAAGAGTTGCCTAAGCAATCTAATTGTTCTGTCCTCCAAGGTACCAAGGTAGGCTCAGCTAAAGAACATGACCAGTACATCTTAATTCCCCAGAGAGTAAGCAGTCAGTACACTCTCTCCAAGCTATCAAATCTTAAGGAAGTTGAGCATCCTCCAGTAGATCTCAATACTTCCCCAGCAGCCATATACACACTCATAACAAGCATCCCCGACAGTCTTGGTCTAAAGATTGTTCCCCGGTGGCATATCAGCATTCAAAGGAATCACTTCCACACATTCAAAACTTCCCCAGGAGAGTCCAATTCAGTTCCCCAGGAAAGTTGGAATTTATCTCCCCAAGCAGTAAGCTTATCCCCAGTAGATTCTGGAAGCTTATCCCTGCAGAGCACGAACGCGTCGCCCGGCTTTATTTAAAGAGTTATTTCCTTAACAGGATATAACTGGGTTATCCTCAGCCAAAAGCCACGGAAAGATCGTCGTCGACACAGTCTTCTTATCCCCAGTGAAGTCTATCAATACTTCCAACAATAAGGGTATCCCCAGCAAGTTACTATCAACAACTCAGCAAAGTATCTCTCTCCCCACAGAGTATCACTCCCCAGCTTGGTCGCTAGAGTATTTTTCTCCCCGCAGAATCTTCCATTTGCCAAGTTTATTCCTCAACGGAGTCATTTTCTCCTACCGGTATTCTTGCAGTTATCATTCCCAGCGGAAGCAAAAGCTTATTCTTCAATATCAGCCCAGGATGTGACTTCCCGGCATCCGTCAAGGATCTACTTTCCTAGACGAAAAAACACATTCATAAAATATCGCATACATCATTATAACATGCATAGACGCATCGTATCATACAAATCTCATTTATGTTGAGAACATCATTGCTTGGTTCATATCATGCATTGCATATGACTGACCTCCACCTTTCAGGAAAGATTCAGTTAAATTCTCAATCATATTTCAAGACCTAGACAGGTTCGGTTAATCGACTCCCAAGAGTTCTTATCCAGTCCAAGGCCTTCTCTAGTCCAGCTAAATCGACTCCCAACAGATTTTTCTGATGAAGACTCAGTAGAAGTTTTCAGGTTATAATTTCCTAGGGTTCCCTCCCCGACGGTGCGTGAGGTGATAATTCCTTTTGAGATTATAATTTCCTATGGTTCCCTCCCCGACGGTGCGTGAGGTGATAATTCCTTTTGAGATTATAATTTCCTATGGTTCCCTCCCCGACGGTGCGTGAGGTGATAATTCCTTTTGAGATTATAAATTCCTATGGTTCCCTCCCCGACGGTGCGTGAGGTGATAATTCCTTTTGAGATTATAATTTCCTTATGGTTCCCTCCCCGACGGTGCGTGAGGTGATAATTCCTTTTGAGATTATAATTTCCTATGGTTCCCTCCCCGACGGTGCGTGAGGTGATAATTCCTTTTGAGATTATAATTTCCTATGGTTCCCTCCCCGACGGTGCGTGAGGTGATAATTCCTTTTTAGGTTATAATTTCCTATGGTTCTCTCCCCGACGGTGCGTGAGATGTAATTCCCTTTCAGGTTATAATTTCCTATGGTCCCCTCCCCGACGGTGCGTGAGGTGATAATTCCTTTTGAGATTATAATTTCCTATGGTTCCCTCCCCGACGGTGCGTGAGGTGATAATTCCTTTTTAGGTTATAATTTCCTATGGTTCTCTCCCCGACGGTGCGTGAGATGTAATTCCCTTTCAGACTATAATTTCCTTTGGTTCTCTTCCCGATACTGCGAAGATGGTAATTCCCACCAAGATTTTCTCAACGAGCGTTGTTGAAGTTAAAGTCACCCAAGGTTCTCTTACCATTCATGCTAAGGTAGTAACCATCCCTGGTTCATTCATCATCATGTGAAGCTCCAGACTCAGCTCCTGTAACCAGTCAGGACACATCTATACCAAGCATCTGAAAATCAGCTCCTGCAACATGTCAGGTACTCATTTTTTTGTTTTGCAGGTACGCAAGTTCTCGCTAAGGAATCTCTTACGCGATCAACATCCAGATGGCATCTGTAAGCCCATCATCCTATCCATCAACCTCTAAACGGCATCTATAAGCCCATTCCATCATCACACTGCTACTATGTGAGCGCAAATTTCTGGGCACTCTAGTGTTCAATCATCTTCTACCCTCGGATTACGAAAGGCACGTCAGCCAATCTGCATCCTCAGGTCTAAGAAGATTGAACAGGGGCAACTGTTGTACCCCAAAATTTGCCCTCCCATATTCTTCAAGAAAATTGCCAAGTCCAGCTTCAAAATTCCCCAAGGGTTGCACAGTGTAAGGGCCTCCTAAGCAGTCAAAATTAGGGTTTTTGTTCTGATCAAGAAAATGAAGTTTCCAAAGGTCTAATCAAGTCCCACATGCCTACAAATATGGTCAAGCATCCTCATATCAAGTTTCAAGACTTTCAGCACAAAATTGCACAGTCAAAAACCCTAATTGCACTACAGTCAACTGCAGGGGCAAACTGGTCATTTGACAGTCAAAAGTTCAAATTTTTGGTCAACATATCATTTTGAAGTCACAAACATCATTTGATCAATGCTTGATCATGATTCTCAAAGCTTGGCTCAAAAATCATCAAGATGCAAAAGTTTCCTTATTTGGACAGCTGAAAAAGTCAACTGTACATTGACCAGGGCATAACTTTCACATGGATTATCAGAAAAATTCCATACAAAGCTCATTTTGAAGAGAAAGACATTTCCTACAACTCATCTTCATACTTCAAGTCCAAGAAATTCTCTCACAAAAAGTTATCAATTTCAACATTATAGGTCATTTTCAAAAGTCAACAAAAAGGGACTTTAAGTCAAAGGCCATAACTTGAGATTGGTAAATCAAAATGACATGGGACCAAAGGCATTGGTTAGAGGACTCAAATACCTTTCCAAATTGTCCAAGAACATGAGAAAAGCGTAAAAATTGAGCAAGTTATGCCTTGTGGAAGTTGGGAAATATTTGGATATTTTGAAAAGTCAACATTGATTCAAATGACCTAAAATTGCTAATGGGCCCATTTTTCTTCCACAATTCATCATCCCAAGCATGTGCACGACCACTTGGCCCAAAGAGAATTTTTTATTCATTTTTTATTTATTTATTTGAATTTTTATTAATAATAATTCATTTAAATCAATTAAATATATGAAAAATATTTAACTTAACCTAACAAATCTTTTTGCACATGTAATCTACTCAATAATTCGTGCATAATTCAATATGGAAAGATTTGGATTGATTGGATCATGATTGGTACAAAATTGCATGAAAAAGATTGAAAAAAATATGATTGAAAATCAAATCTCAAAACCATGAATGCAATTGATTTGTTTTGTTTTTCTTGACCTAATTGATTCATACATAAGCATAGAACGGAAACCTAATCAAGAGGACCATCAAGCTGCGCAAGAACCCTACTATCAAACTCAAATTTTTTGCAAAAAAACTCAATTCTGAAAACAAGGTTAGAGGGCGATTCAAGCTGAGATGTTCATCTCATCATCTTCCTGAGGCCTTCAGCAACGTGCCTGAATAGATTTCCAAGTCCATAACCTCTTGAATCGTTGTACAGAAGCTAACCTTTCTCACTTTTTTTCATTATCGTATTTTAACATCCATGCACATTCATAGCGTTTTGTTTATATATTCATGATCAGTGAAGTGTTTGCAAGCTAACCATATGCCTTGATTGAAGTTTTACGCATTATATGCCCAGATGCCATTGTTGCTTTTTAGGGTTTGCAGAGTTTCGAATTAGGGGTTTTTAGATAATGTAAAATCAGCCTACCACGATGCCATGGTTGTAATCAGCATGTCTGGATGAAGAAGAAGCTACCCTCGCGCCCAATTTATGAGCGTCCAGTAGCTAATCGCTATTTTCTTGTATGGTGTCTATAGCAACGCTTAAAAACCGTTTCTTAATATATTCATGTTTCAGGAAGAAGAAAGCCACGCGAAGAAGATGAGGACGTGTGGAGCGCTGATTGGAAGGTTTAAAATTTTCGCGCGTTTTGAATCACTGACCATTATTTCTTTTATAATGTTTATTCGTTATTATATATTAAACGCGTTTGGGATGGTTCAATGGTAGTTACATGTGCTGGCAATGTCCATGACCTGGGTTCGAGCCCCAGGTCTTCATTATTTCCCATATTATTTTGCAATCCATGTTCACATGCAGTTTCAAGACTGGAGCGCACCATACATCTCCCAAATCCAACGTCCACGCGTCCAGCTTCATCAGATCAAAGGCCATGGATTGAGGAACACCTTAAACCCTGGTCAACGCTTCAACACGCTACCTGGCAAAAGTCCAAAAAGGCCAAGATTAATGGGCCAGATTACTAAACTTGAACCTCCATGTTGGGGACTACAACCCCCCTAGGTTTGCAATGTTATTTTTATTTTATTAATTCTATTTTCTTTTAATCATTATTTGTTTTAATTAATTTATTACTTTCATAAAATATAAAAAATCCATAAAAATTAGAAAAAGAGAAAAAACAATAAATATTTTATTTTTAGTATTTTCATAAATAAATGTATATAATTAAATTTAGTGTAAATTAGGTTTTAGTTTTAATACTTTTAATAAAAATCTAAAAAACATAGAATTAGGGTTTAATTAGTAATTTTTCATCCTTTTTATTTTTCTTTCATAAATAATTAAATATTTTATTTATTTTTATAATTAAATTTGTATATAAAAATTAGGGTTAATTTAGGTTAAAATTCAATGTTTTCTTAATAAATTAAAAATAAAATAGAATTAGGGTTAGCATTTAATTTCAATTAATTCCTTTTTCTATTAAATCCTAAAATACTAAAAAATACCAAAAAACAAGTTCTTCCTTTTTAATTAATCAATTCCATATAATTGTAATTTTGCAAAAAGGGTCCAACGCCCTCGTTTCGATTTAACTCTTATGCGCATATTTATTTTATTTCTTTATAATATTCATGTATCTCTCCCGAAGCCATGTAAACTATTTGTCGCACTTTATCTTTTCTTTACTTTCTTAATTTTCCTGTCAAATCGGGTCCTGGTTTAATTTTGGCGATGTGGACCCGCGCCTTTGTAATAGCTTTAGACTTTTACTTTCCTCGCATTTTTAATTGTTAATCAAAGGCATGAAAGAATGTATGGACAAAATAAAAACAAACGCTAGATCACCAATAACATGACAAGATAAATACAAATGAACATGACACACGAATCACACACCACCCCTAGGGTACGCCTCACTGTTGCCTTGCCTCAAAAGGTGATCGTCGAGTAGAGGATGTCTTAGTAAGTCCTCATGATCCGGGAACCTGGCATGAGGGTAGCTTCTAAGGTGTCTTCCTATTTCTCCGGTGATCACCATGTCCCGAACCTCGAATTGACCAGAACACCTCCAACGGTGGTGCTACCTACCTCTCAATGGTGGGATGGCACTACTTTAAAGGACATTTACACAGACGAATTCCTTAGGGTAGGTAGGTTCTCTAAGATACTTGCTCTAATTTCAAAACAACTCAAAAAAATACTTTTCACACCAACACATTTTCAAAAAGCTTTCGAAAGCAACTTTTCAAACACTCTTGAGGACCGATACAAGAGTCGAACTGAAATTTTCAAAGAAACTTTTTAAAACCCACAGTTGAAAAACAAACAAACAATTTTGAAAACACAAGTGAGCAAGTATCTAAGAGCCCATGGATAACCATGGATAGAAAGGGTGCTAACACCTTCCCTTTCTATAACCTACCTCCCGAACCGAGAGCAATCTCTATAAGGAATTTTTCTGTGCTTTTGTCCTTTCCATTTGGAGAAAATAAAAGACGGTGGCGACTCTTGCTTCCGCGACATTTCGCGAACCAGCGTTAAACAGTCAGTTCCAGATCCACCGATCACACATGGCCTGGACTTTCAGAATGGTAGGCACACCGAGCATTCGGGTTGCAGCGGGGAGATATAGTGTTGGGATTTTTTGGAGCCTCTCTCAGGGTAACCAGATTGGATTTCAGCAAATGTGGCAAACATGAGACAAGGTCATATTGATCTGGGTAATATGTCTTCTAGGCTTATCAGTTACGGACTGATTATTATGTTGCTGGTTTGATGCAGTTTTGTTAAGATTTCTTTGGCCATAAGCAGCACTGACCTCCTTCTTCCCTGTGAATGGTTTCTTTACAGTTCTGAAGGATTCATCTCTCTGTATCTTACCACTTTTAATGCCAACCTCTACTTGTTCACCCATCAAGATCAATTCAGTAAACCCAACAGAAGAACTTCCAATCGGATGGTTAAAGAATGGTCTGGATAATGTTCCCAAGAACATGTCTACCAGCTCCCTATCAGACAATGGAGGTTGAACTCTTCCCGCAAGATCTCTCCATTTTTAGGCATAATCTTTAAAGCCCTCGACAGAACCCATAGACATACTCTGAAGTTGCGTACGGGTTAGAGCAAGGCCAATATTATATTGGTACTTCTTGTAGATAGAAGCAACCAGATCTTCCCATTTACAGATGTTAGTTCCCTCCAGCTGATAGAACCACTCTAATTGAGTCCCTAATAGACTGTCTTGAAAAAAATGCACCCATAAATTCCTGTCAGCAGTGTGCGGCTGGATCTTCTTGACATAAGATCTGAGATGCAACTTAGGACATGAGACCCCATCATATTTAGCGAATGCGGGCACCTTGAACTTTTGCGGGATAACCACTCCAGAAACTAACCCTGGCTCTTCAAAATCTAAGCCATGTACCTTTTGAACTTCCATGGCCTTGAGACGGTCCTCCAGCTATTTGTACTTATCATCAGCAGAAGGGTATTGTTCCTCAGTGTAATCAGCCTCGTCTTCTTCAGACTCCCTTGTAATATGGTCTTCTTCTCTTGGCCCTCCTTCTTGATTGTCTCTCTCTCTTGAAGGAGGTGCGAGCTCTGAAACTTTCCTCACTGGTCCTTTGAACCTTCTTCCCAAATTCATAACACCCACTGGCCTCTTTTTCTTCTTCTTGTCCTTGAGAATCAGAGCTTTCAAATCTTCTTGTCCCTTAGCCAGATTCAGGAACATTTCTTGGAATTCAACATTCTGTGCCTGAAGCTCCTTAACTATTTGTTCAAGAGCCATTGCTGAAATAAACAGCGAAGAAGATAAGAAGCATGTCCTAAAACCTATTTATGCAATGATATGTATGATATTTCTATGCAAAGTTTTCAAGGATTTCTAAGACTTAAATTTTCTTAGCCAAATTGAAAACAAATGTTAATTGCATTAAGAAGTTTAAACGATTACAATGATGCCTCTTGGGCTTACAAAGGGAGTAACAAAGCAAAAAATGAACTCTCAAAGCAAAAAGGGACTCAAGCTTCCCACAGGCGCATCCTCTTTGGTGAAATGTAGGCATTTATACTCCTCTCTTCATGAAGTAGCCTGGTGAGTTCTAAAACTTTCTTCTCGCTGGTGTAGAATTGGGTTTCAAAGGTATTTCGTTCCTCTTTAAGTTGAATCCAGGATTTTTGTAACTCCTCGAAATTAGTCATCCTGTCAGGATGAAGAGCAATGTAAGGAGTGTCTCCCTCAGAAACTGGCTCCATGATGATGGGTAGAATGGCCTCATAAGGCATCCTGAGACTTTAAGCACGAGCTCGTACCCACTTAAGATAAGGATCCAAAGGAATGTAGTTCTTATGCTTGCTATCAACTTTGTTCACCATGCCCCAGGCTCTTATGAACCTCTGGCGATAACCCTGAACATCATTCTCATAGTTGAATATGATTCCTTGGACAAGTGTATCATGAGGACCATCCCTCCTAGCATATCCAAACTGTAACAACGCCAAACAAGGATTATAAGTGATTCCTCCCCTAATGCCTAGGAGAGGGACATTAGGGAATTCCCCACAATGGTTAATGATGGTAACATTCTCCAAGGATCAAGGACACCAATGAATGTCGAAATGTGTGAGGGACATCAACCTGTTAGACCATCTCATGCCTCGCTCATTATTCAACACGGATCGAGGCAGGTGCAAAATAAACCACCTAGCCAGCAGAGGAGTGCAACATAGCAGGGTCCCTCTTCTCTTTACAATGCGGGTATGCAGAGAGTGTATGTTGTCTCAAAGTAAAGTAGGCACTGGATTATGAGACAGAAAAACCTTGACCGCATTCACATCTATGAGTTGGTCTGGATTAGGAAATAGTACCATCCCATAGATGAGAAGGGCCAACACTTCTTCAAAAGCTTGTAAATCCAGGGTATCCCAAAAATTATGAGCTTTCTCAAATAGAAACTTATCTAGAACCCTTGTTTCCCGATTTACCACTACATCGGACCGTTGTAAAGACAGAGCATGAGCAATCTCTTCCAATTTTGGGTCTCTTTCCATACCATTGAAGGGTAACTCATCAAGAATGGGCAACCCCAATAACTGGGAAAATTCCTCCATGGTAGGAACCAATTGGTAATCAGGAAAGGTGAAACAATGATGTAAAGGGTCGAAGAACTAAAAGAGCACCTTCAACATTTCTTCATTAGGGCTTGAGTTGAACAGATTGAGAAGTCGACCATGTCTTTCGGTGAACGAATAGCTCTCAGGAACCCTTGATGCTAATTCATTGAGTTGAGGAGGTACCCTTATGAGGTTTACTTGGATAGTATTCCTGCGAGTGGATGCCAAGTCCTACAAAACAACACAAAGATAAGTCCTAAAAATCCTTGAAATGGTTAGTATGATATGCCATATTATGATGTTATGATATCATGATTATGCTAAGAAAACACAAACATAGCAAGCACAAGAAAATCACACAAAGACCTAGGTTTAAGGATGGAATGGGTTTTAAAGTAAGTACCCTCTTGAAGTTTAATGGGCTCAACCGGTCCTATCAATAGTAACCGGGTTCTAAGGGATCTCAATATCACTGATATTTCCCACAAGTTTCATTCCGATCGACAACTGACTTGCCACCAAACAAAACTCGGGAGTCAAATCTCAATTAGTGTAGTATCGAGTATCAACCGACTTCGGGCTACACCAAAGACGGCTATCTCACTACTTCCTAATGGCCAAGTTATTCAATTAAAGGTTCTAAGGCCAGTTAATGCTTCATGACACCATGCAGCGGCCCCGTATTCTTCTTAACTACTTAAGGGCTATCAGTACCAACCAAAGTGTCGCATCAACGTAGCTATTGCTTCGACCGTGTCATTATACCCTGCACAGTTTCCACAATCTATTGCTACTTACCTAAAAAAGGTGCCCCAGATCCAGGTGTAGGGTCTATAGTAACCCAAACAAAGCCCTAAAATTTAAACCAAACAAAGCATACAAAATCAGTTAAATAATGAACTAACTCTAAGGTAACCCCACTTTTCATAATTCCCCAGCAGAGTCACCAGTTCCGTAATACAGTGGTAGAACCGACTGTTAATACTGGTTTTACATTTGTGTTCGCAAATGTTGCGATAAGCAAGAGTCACCACCGACTTTTCTTTTATCCAAATCAAGGAAAGGGTGAAAAAGAACAGAAAAAGTGTTTTTCGAGAGTTTTCTGAGTAAGGGGGTAGATTATGGAAAGGGAAGGTATTAGCACCCTTTCTATCCGTAGTTTTCTACGGGCTCTTAGATGCTAGCTCATGTTTTGAAAATTTGCTTGCGCTTTGTGCTTTTGAAAAGATGTTTTGAAATGCCTTAGTGCGGAGATTTGCTTTGCGTTAACTCTTGTATCAGTCCTCAAGAGTATTGGCAAAGCAAATGTTTTTGAAAGTTGTTTTTGAAAGGTGTAAGTATGAAAAGAGTTTGTTTTGAGAAAGCATCTAACAACTATCTGTTTGTACTCGAAAAAGGTCGTTCTTTTCCTCCTATCTTTTAGACAGTGCTATCCTACTATTAGTGAGTAGGTAGCCCTAGTCGTTGGATGTAAGAGGGACATTCAAAGGGACATTACGGTCACAAAGGAAACTTGGAAAGGAATTTTAGTAACTTTCCTAAAGTTCTAAGATCACTTTTAACCGAGGCAACGTCGAGAGGGTCATCGAGGGACTTGTGATCTTTCAAACTAGAGGACAATCACTAAAACTTCTCACATTTCGAGAATTGTGACCGTTTTCCGAAGACAACCGAAGTGGGGTATCCTAGAGGTGTATATGTGCATGGTGTTCAATTCAGTTATTTATCTTGCATCATTAGGTTTGCTAACACTTTGTTTTTCAATCTTGTCATATATGCCTAATGACTAACAGTTAATATGTACAAAATAATGTAAAGTACAAAAATAAACCCTACGTTATTTCATGGCTTCGGGGAGGGGGATATTTACAATGTACAAAAATTTGGGGGAAGAAAAATAAAGAATGCGGTAAAAAGTCCTTTTAACTATTACATACCAATATACAGTTACCATAATATAAAAAATGCGGAAAATAAATAACGCACGAAAATTGAAAGTACGTCTAAAAACTTAGTAAGTAAAATTTCTTTTTACTGTTGTTGTTTTTGATTTAAGAGAATAATTAAAATTGTCCTAAAATCTATTTAGAAAATAAAATTAATTTAAGAAAAAGATCTAAGTTTTTCTTATTGTTTTTGTTATGACAAGAAAAATAATTAAAAACTAAATTAGATCATAAATTATAATTTATTTTAGATTAAGAAAAAGTTAAAGTTAAAGTTAAAGTAATTAATCAATTAAAGAAATTAATTATTTAATTAAAGAGAAATTAGTCCTAAGTTTTTTTGTGATTTTTTTATTCAAGAAAATAATTAAATTGAAATTATCCTAAAGTCTATTTAGAAAATAAAATTAATCAAGAAAAATATTCTAAATACTTTTTTAGTTTTTTTATTATTTAAAGAAAATAATTCAACATAAATTAAGTCATAAGTTCTAATTTATTTTTAATTAAAGAAAAAATTGTTAAAATAGTTATTAATTAATTCACAAAATTAATTTAATTAAAATAAAATAAAAACTAAAACTATATTTTTTATGATTTTATTATTATATTATACTAATTAAATAAATGAAGAAAACAAATTAAAATAAAAAATATATATATAAAGCGAAGTGACAAAAACAATGCAAAATGGACCAGGATAATTAGAAATTGGGGTGCTGAAATTGAATTTTGCTAGGCCCAAGTGAATGTTAAGCCCAGGCCATGCTGGATCAGGAGTAGAGCAGTCTTGAAGGTGCATGGTAGACTATGTCTTGGTATGCATTGGATATGAATTAGCTATGATCTGATGGTTCAGATTAGTGGTCCAGGATGCGCTCGCAAGATGTATCAACATTGAATCTGCAAAGCAATAGAGAAAACAAAAACAAGGAATTGCAAAAGGGCTGGATCGAACCCAACCCCTCTAGCCCTGAAAATGCTTTAACACACATTCATCCAACCGTTGGGATGGCCTTACATCCGTTAGTATAAGCATAAAGAAATGTATATAATGTAAAACAAGTGAACATGTTGATTTGGTAAACACGCGCGTTCCAGTGGAGCCCCTCTATTTTGAATGGGAAAATCAGAATATAACATTTTGACATACAGGATCTGGGGAGGTCAAACCACCATTCAGGGTGGCTGACAATCATTGCCTCTGGCGAGGCCAAAGTCAGCACCTGCAAGATACGAGGATTTAAAACTTGAAACTTTGGCTATCCCCGTAAAACCTAGGTTGCGAGTTCAACCATGGTCCTAGTTTGAGCTAAAACCATCTTCATCCCTGAAAACCAAAACCTCCATGTTTCCAAACCCTAACAATGGTGATCTATGGTTCTGGCACTGTTGCTCACATGAAACACGTTAGAAAATTCGCAAACAATGATAACAATATGAATGTGCAAGCAAAATGGATTTATATTATGAATTAAAAAAGTTTGAGATTCAAGAATTTTACCAAAATAGGAGGATCAGATGAGGGAAATTCTGCGTGAGTTGGACTTGTTTAAGGCCTTGGAATCACTCCTGGGACCTTCAATGAATGAATGGTTGGCTTGGTTTGGATTAAGAAAAGCTGGAATTTATTTTTTCAAAATTCACGATTTTTGAGAATTCTTTGCAAATTTGTATGGCTCCTTCCAGGTTGTGTATCCCTTGTATCATGCTTGCTAATGTGATGTATATATATATAGTAGAAGGAAAGGACAAGATAGCAAAGGATTAAACAGCCTTAATCATGTTCTTCAAGGCCATGAATGAAAATTTGAAAGTTGGCCAAAGATGTGGTTTTTTGTCCCTTTTGCATGTGGATGAACCTAGACATTACTTGCACGAAATTCATGGGCCTCTAAGTTGTCCAAAACATCAGCCCACATGCCAAGGCCTACTTCTAATTATTTTATACATTTTATTTTATATTTATTTGAAATAAATTAAAATAAATATGAATAAAATAGTTAGAAAATGCAAGGCATTTCAAGAATGAAATTAGAGGTCCTCTATAAGCTTAGGAATATGTTTGAAGTCTAAAAAAATAAGCCATTGCCTCAAAAGTTCAAATTTGCCTAATGTATCATTCTTGAAATTCCAAACTTTTCCCAACTTAGGAAAACCATAACTTGCTCAATTTTAATCTCATGATGATGATCTTGGACTTTTTGGAAATCCCAAGATGTCTACTTCAATCAATATTTTTATCAATTTTGCATTTCAAGATTTTATCTTGATGTAAAAGGTCTTGGAAAAAAGTGACTTTTGTTGACTTTCTGAAAATGAACTGTAATGTATGACCTTGTATCTTTCAAATGGTGCATCTCTTGGACTTGAGGGATTAATAGAAGTTGTAAGGTGTGTGATTATATTCAATATGAGCTTTGGTTGGGGAAAATGGATGAAGTGTGTGGAAGTTATACCTGGTCAAAGTTTAGTTGACTTTTCCTATAGAAACCCTAATTTAGAAATTTTTGACTTTTGATAGATTATGAGCATTTCTTGAGGAATCATGAACAACCCTTGATCAAATGATGGACATCACTTCAAAATGCTGATGTTGACCAAAAATCTTGATATTTGACTGTATATGGGCCACAATTGACTTTTGACCTAGCACCATTGATTTTCATGTATTTGGGCAATTGAATGAGCAAACTTGTAGTGGGAGGCATGAAATTTGTCATGGACAATCTTGAATGCATAATAGGACCATGGAAAACATTTGAGACTTTGGAGCTCACACATCTTGATGAAAAGTGAAACCCTAGCTAGAGGTTCATTGCTTAGGAGGAGAATTTGTCTGGTCAATTCTTGGTCAACCTTGAGCAATTGAGGATCTCTAGGAGCATGCTTTGAGTAAAAATAGGAAGGAAAATTTTGGGGTACAACATGGAGTAACCAGATTTGTAAGATAACAAATTATGGTTTGGTTGAAAACAAAAATTCCAGTTAAATGGATTTTCATGGTTCCAAAACACAAGTACAAGCATGGCCTGATGTTTGTTGGGTGTAGGAGATTTAACTCATGCTTTTGTTGTTGTTTAAAATCAGAGATAAAGCTCACAAGGCTCAATGCATTGACAATTTGAATAAAGCTTGCTTTTCTAAAAATGGAAATGGTAACTTTGTGCCATTCAGGGAAAATTGGCTTGAACCATACTTTAAACACTTGGATAAGAGCTTAATTCATTGTGTAAAACAATTAATTATGGAGTGAAACTCAAGCTTGAGGCCTACAAAGCAAGATCATGTAGCATGGACTATGGATTTTGTCTTCAACTTGATTCCTTGAATCTAATACTCCATCCCTTTGTTTTGATCAAAATAATCCATAACTTTCGACCAAACTCAGCAACAGACAAAATATTATCTGTCTCCACCAATTATGTGTTCTTGGAATGGACAAACAATTGTATGTTCTTCGAATCCATCAATTGTATATTCTTCGAATGGGCCACCAAATGTACGTTCTTGGAATCTAACAATTGTATGTTCTTCGAATGGACCACCAATTGTATGTTCTTTGAATCCACCAAATGTATGTTCTTCGAATGGACCACATTCATCTGAATGTACCACTTTGAGTATGCAAGATGATCTTATTGGCATAGTCAAAACAAAAGAAATTCTATATTGCTTTCCAACTTCACAAAGTTTTTTCAGGAATCTCAAGACTTGGAATACTACTGATCATATCTTGAGTAATCAGTTGATTAAGTGGTCGAATGTTTAAATATCCAAACTTCAATTTCCACAACCAATTATCCTTGTGGATCGAAGTAAGTATGAAGATATACTTGTAATTTATAGTGTCGAAACTATGTGTGTCGAAGGGTGTAGTATGTGGATCAAAGCAGGTTTAGAGGTGGATCGAAGCATGTTTTGAGGTGGATCGAAGCGTGTTTAGAAGTGGATCAAAGCAAGCTGCTCGAAGGAAGTTGTTCCCTAACCGAAGCTTGTGGATTGAAGCAAGTTGCTCGAAGGAATCCATTTTCCCAATCGAAGCATATGGATTGAAGCAAGCTTGCTCTTCTTCGATTTTTCAAAATCTGCCCACCACTCCTTTTCGATAAGTCACGTGGTTCGAACAGCCTGAACCAGATTTTGAATTCGAACTGTTATCTGCAGCTGCACACCTTTCGATCTGCTTTTCCCTTTCTACAGTTTGTTCTTCCTCCTTTCTTCGACCTGATACTTGAGAGCCCCATATGATCCATGAAAATCATATGAAGCATCAAAGGTCCAATTGTCCTTGTCCAAACCTAAACCTTAATTTGAGCACAGTGTTGAGGAAGTGTCTTGAGCTGATCAAACCTTATGCAATTTTGAGCAATGAAGATCTTGTGAGAGAATTATTGAGAAAATGAGAGGGCAAATTTTGGAGTACAACATTTGCCCCTGTTCAATATTCTTAAACTTGAAAAGCAAGGATGGCACGTCACCATTTGTGGATTGAAGGTAAAAGATGATTGAACACTAGAGTGCCCTGAACTTTGCACTCAACTATGTGTTAGTTGATCATGTAGGGAATTGACTTAAAGATGCCATTTGGAGAGATGATGGAGAGTTGTCGGAGATGGGCTTATAGATGCCATCCAAAGGTGATTTTTGATAGAAATTAGACTAAGTATAAGCTTGAATGTAACTGGGAGAAATATCAGAATAAATCTTTGGTCCATTTAATTATGAATGACATGCTAGAATGGACCCGCGTTAAGCCGTGTTTGGAAATGTATTAGAAGGAATCTGTGTAAGACTGCTTCAGGATGAATCTGTGTGAAACTTTATCTGGAAATATATGAGAAGGAGCCTGGGTAGGGCTTCTTCAGGATGAGTTCGTGTGAAACTTCATCTGGAAATATATGAGAAGGAACCTGGGTAGAGCTGCTTCAGGATGAGTCTGTGTGAAACTTCATCTGGAAATAAATCAGAAGGAACCTAGGTAGGGCTGCTTCATGATGAGTCCATGTGAAACTTCATCTGGAAATGTATGAGAAAGAACCTGGGTAGGGTTGCTTCATGACGAGTCTGTGTGAAACTTCATCTGGAGATATATGAGAAGGAACCTGGGTAGGGTTGCTTCAGGATGAGTCTGTGTGAAACTTCATCTAGAAATTATGAGGAGGAACCTGGGTAGGGTTGCTTCAGGATGAGTCTGTGTGAAACTGCATCTGGAAATTATGAGAAGGAAATTGGGTAGGGTTGCTTCAGGATGAGTCCGTGTGAAACTTTATCTGGAAATTAAGAGAAGGAACCTGGGTAGGGTTACTTCAGGATGAGTCCGTGTGAAACTGCATCTGGAAATTATAAGAAGGAACCTGGGTAGGGTTGCTTCAGGATGAGTCCGTGTGAAACTTCATCTGGAAATTATGAGAAGGAACCCGGGCAGGGTTGCTTCGTGATGAGCCCGTGTAAAGCTACATTTGGAAGTCAAAAGGAATCCGTGTTAGATTACTTCATGATGAGCCCATATAAAGCTGCATTTGGAAGTCAGAAGGAACCCGTGTAAGATTGCTTCATGATGAGCCTGTGTAAAGCTGCATTTGGGAGTCAGAAGGAACCTGTGTAAGATTACTTCATGATGAGCCCGTGTAAATTTGTATTTAGAAGTCAAAAGGAACCCGTGTAAGATTGCTTCATGATGAGCCCGTGTAAAGCTGCATTTGAAAGTCAGAAGGAACCCGTGTAAGATTGCTTCATGATGAGCCCGTGTAAAGCTGCATTTGGAAGTCAGAAGGAACCCCTGTAAGATTGCTTCATGATGATTTGGTGTGAAGCTGCATCTGGTCACGTAGGTAGTTGCTCTGTTTTCTTCAGAAACTAATATTGGACCTGTTGAAAAATGTTGATGATAACTATCAGTTGATTGATCTTTTCCTGAAAAGGTAAAGCGTTAGCTGTATGCAATGTCATGATGTATGAAATGCATTGTGTAATGGTGTTATCAAAATAAATGAGATTGTGCTATATGCTTTTCATATGCATATGCTATGACATATGAAATGTGAAATGTTGTTGAAGTGTATCTTTGTATGGAAAAATAAATCCTTGACAAATGCTGGTGAGCCTTGGGAAATTAAAATCCCGGACTGTCGCTGGGGATGAAGAGTATGCTCCTCTTCAGACCTTGTTTTAGGATTTTTCAGCTGGAGATTCCTGTTTTGTTGTTTGAGGAGAACTCCGCTAGGGAATGTTGACTTCTGCTTGAGGACACTTTGTGGAGAGTGTTGATTTCTTCTTGAGGGAAAGAGTTCAGGAGTTCTAGTCGTGCGTTGCTCTAGTGGGGAATTACCTCTTGAAAGTTAGTTGCTATCTGGTCGAATTCTAGGTTTCACACCAACTTGTTGGGGATAAAGAAGTTAATTATTATCTGGTCGGGTTCCAGGCTTTGCAACAACTTACTGGGGATTATGGAAAACTCTAATGGGGCAGAGGAGTTTTGTTAGTGATTTGAAGAATTAAACTATCATCTAGTCGGGTCCAGGTTTCAACAACTTGAACTGTTATCTGGTCAGGTTCTAGGCTTTACAACAACTTTCGGAGATAGCAATGACTCTGTTAATGATTTTACTGGGGGACTAGGGGTTGCAGTCCCTTGGTTTGTAATAGTCTGAGAGGCAAACTCAAGCTTGGGGAATCTATAGTTTTGTTGGGGAAATAAACCCTATTGAAGAGAACATTTGACGAACTGCTGGGGAGTTATTTTCTTTTGGCAGAACTCCTTGAGGATTCTTCTTGAGACCAACTCAGCTGGGGAGAGGTTTTTTCCGGAGACTGAAACTCTGGTTAGAGATTACATGGATCCAACTTTGGGGATATCCACGAATTTGGCCTTGTGGGGTTTATACCCTTATCCGTGAAGATTATTCTATGGAGATAACCTTATAGAGGTGGCTCTGGCGACTTCAATGGGGATCACCTTATAAATGGGACTTTGTGGGGATTTGTCTTTGTCCATAATAGTAAGTGTTGTAGCGCTTCCAGAAAATGTATGCTTGGTCACACATGACCTTTTGCTGGAATTCATGTTCAATGCCCTAAGTGATTCAGAAGCAGAGCTTCCCATGTTATTCAACACTTCTTGAGATATTTCTTGGAATCTCGACTTGATTGTCCTAGATGAGTCAGACAATAACTTGTCATGCCCCCTTGGTTATGGGAGATTTGTCATTGGAAGCGTCTTCCAATTTTGAAGTGGTTTTTTTCTTGGGAGAATTTCTGTTCATTGGATGTTCGTCGTGGGAATTTCTCTGTTGTCAAACAAATAGCCATGTGCAAACAACGATATTCAAACAATGAAAAGTTTATGTTTGTCTCGAAGTTTTGAAAATTCATATAAAATAAAAGAATTTTGTAAGAATATGAATTCGACTCAGAATCTACAGCAAGCCTTACAGGAGTCAGGATACCTTTTGTAACAACATGCTTTTGAACTAACCCATGCTTCAATTAGGACTTTTAAGGGGGTTGTAATGTGGTCTGGTTCACGGTTTAAGAAATACAGGATAAGGCTTAAAGTGTATTTGTATCCGCCCGTTCTTCGTGATGTTCTTCAACCCTATACTCAGTTAATTGTGCGTTTTGAATTCCAATTGAGTCTAGAATGGCGTTTTGGTGATGGTTCAGACAAGCTAAGTTTATCGGAAGGCAGTCATTTTTGCAAAAAAATTTCATGTTGTCGAGGATTTGTAGTGACCTCTTTTATTATCCTTGATTTTTCCTGACTATTTTTTTTTGAGATTACAGTCAGCGAGATGCCCCAGTTTTTCTTAAGTATCCTTCGTAGGTTTTGACTTAATGGGCCTTTCTTTTTGAGCGATAATGACTGCATATGTGATATGGAACCATCAACGTCTTTTGATTCATAAGGATGTTTTTGATATCACTCGTTGTATACGAGGTGAAAGTTTGCGACTGAACGCGCACTTGAATTAACTGAGAGACTACCCTGCCCCAGGTTTTGATTAAAGGTTTCAATTTCTGTAAAAAGGAAACTCCTACTTATTTCGCTCAAAGGGGTTGACTAGGGATTATCTTCCTTATAACTCCATTGTTTAGGAATTGAAAGAACGCATGTACATCGTCAGCAAGGTCTGTCCAAAAGCATACTGTATGAGATTATGTCATTGTTTTCGTCATCCTCCCTCTAAAGGCTTGTAACTTTTAGCAAGAGTTAAATGTCATAAAGAGAGTAAAAAACATATCTTAAATATAGAGAAAACAAATGGATAAATTCAACACAAACATATGCAATGCATTAATGAAACAAAGTTTGACATTAATAGATAAGTGTTTGAACAACAACAGAAATTATAATTGAAAATTCAAAATGAACTAGAACGCTCAATGATTTGGCATGTGAGTGGTGATCACGTTGGGAGTCTCTGGAGGGTCGAACTCGATATCCTTGGCGTCAATCATGTTTTAAATCTTGTATTTCAGCACCCAACAATCGTTAGTATCATGCCCAGGACTTCCGCAATGATATGCACATATTGCATCAGGATTGTAGTTAGGAGAAGAAGTTTTGGGGTTTGGATGAGGTCCTATCAACGTAATCAGATTCATCTTCAACAAGTGTTGTAGTGCTTGAGACAGCGGCATCTTGATGTTGGTAAACTGTCTTTTGGGCTTGTCTGACCTTCGCTGATTTCCCCTTTGTTGTTATGACCCTTTTGGCCGTAAACAACATTGGAATCTTTCTTCCCATTGTATGGCTTTTTCTAAGTATCAGAGGATATAACTCCTTGGGTTTTTCCACTTTTGATGCCAACTTTGACCCTTTCGCCAGTCAGTATTAGCTCAGTGAACCAGGCCTAGGAGCTTCTGATTAGGTTATTGAAGAAAGGTCCATCAAAGTTCCCATGAAGAGGTCAATCAACCCCCTATCAGTTAAGGGTGGTTGCACTCTTCCTGCCAAGTCTCTCCATTTTTGGGAGTACTCTTTGAAGCCCTCGTTGGAACGCATGGTCATATTTTGCAATTGCACACGAGTTGGTGCAAGATTAGTGTTGTATTGTTACTGCTTGTAGAAAGCAGCAACTATATCTTCCCAAGTGTGAATGTGAGAACTCTCCAATTGATAGAACCACTCAAGTTGTATCCCAGCTAAACTTTCTTGGAAGAAATGGATCCAGAGCTTCTGGTTAGTTGTGTATGGTTGAGTCTTGCGGGCATAAGACTTCAGATGCATCTTAGGACAAGAGACCCCATCATGTGTGGCAAAGGTAGGGATTTTGAACTTTGGTGGAATGACCGCTCCAGAGACCAAACCCATATCTCCTAAGTCTAAGCCAGGCAGATCTTGGATCTCCACAGCTTTAAGTCTATCTTTAAGCTATTTGTATTTTTCATCCGCCGATGGATACTGCTCCTCAAAATAGTCTTCGTCATCAGTAGCTATGTTAGCCCTAATGCTTCTAGATTCCTCTTCTTGGTTGTCTTCTTCTTCAGAAGAAGCATCTTCTTTTTGAGCTAGTTGGGTATGCCCCTTGTATCTTCTTCCCACGTTGAGGATGACAACCCTTTTCTTAGTCTTCTTCTTGCTCTCTTTGGTGAAGAATATTTTCATATCTTCCTGCCCCTTAGCCAGAGCCAGGAACATTTGTTGGAATTGAGCATTTTGTGCTTGAAGATCCTTCATCGTCTGTTCCATATCCATCTTACTGAAATAAACAGTAGGAAGATAAGGAAATTTGCGTGGGAGAAGCCTGTCATGATATGATGCATGGTAAGTGGATGCATGTTTTCAAGGATCTCGCGGGGTAAACACAAGAAGATGTTAGAAGTTGAATTTTGATCAACAGCTTTGATCGGAGAACTTCGTATCGGTGGATGTCCTTCCACGAGAATCAAGCTCACCATGTCAAGTGGGTCATAGCCCCTGACTCAAGTTGTTGTACTTTGATCTTTGACAGTGTTTGGTTAGAGGAAAATAAATCCTCTTTCCCCTTGATAGACGTCTGGCTCAACATGACCCTGCATCATAGGCCCTTGATATCCTTGAAATGGTTATTGAAAATTATATGGAATGATGTCATGATGTTATGTACAAGTTGAAGGGGTAAGAAAACACTTAGAAGGGGGGTTGAATAAGTGACTCTTTTCGTTTTCAATACAAAGCTCAAACAATAATGGAATAACATAGTTATTTTTATCCTGGTTCGTTTGAACTCAAACTACTCCAGTCCATCCACCAAGGTGATTTCGCCTTTCTCAACAAGGACTTAATCCACTATAATCAACTGATTACAATCACACAACAACTGTTGTGACTAACAATGCACAAGTAAACTTACAAGTGACTAACACCACTAAGACTTAAATCTAGTCCCAGTCTGCTTGAGAAATCTGACCAACCTTGGTCTCTCAAGGAAGAAATACAAGAATTTAATCTTAACAGATAATGAAATAGAGTTTGCTTCCTATCAAGCTATATCACAACTGTGATTTTTCACTTAGAATATAATACACAAATTGTATGAACAATGAGTTTGTGAGCTTTTGGATATTTCACGTAGTTTCTTGTTTGAACGTTGTTGCTGGCTTTCAATAAATGTCCTTCTATTTATAGTAGGAATAATAAGACCGTTGTTGCCTTCAGAGGAAATGGAGAGCATTAAATGCTTTACGTGTATCCTTGCAAAATTCCATTCTCCAAGAAACTAGTTGTAGGCACTTGAGTGCTTTCAGCCGTCTTTGCATTAATTAGAAAACGTCAGAATGTAAGAACATGTTTCCTTTTCTTTGACAAGACACGTTGATTTAGACGTTGTTTCAGTATTTGCTTTAAGTTAGAGCATGCTTCATTCAACTTCTGGTCAGAGCGTTGCTTGTTTAAGAACTTTGAACAACACTTGCTTTCAAGTTATCTTCATAATCAAGAAGCCCGCTAGAAGTTAGAAGATACATTTAAAAAGTAAAGGTTCTTACCAGAGTCAGCAGATGCGTTTGAATAAAAGGTTCTTTTATCAAAGAACTTCTTCATAATCTTTGCTTAGTGCTTTAGAATGTTTTCTGTCAGAACATTAACTAAGACATTCAAAACACATTTATTAGAGCATAAAATATCTTAAATATAATTTAGTTATCATCAAAACTCTTTGAGATAGGTCAGAACTAATCTTGTTCTTTCAATCTCCCCCTTTTTGATGATGACAAAAAAAATATTTTAGATAAAGAAAAGAAACAGATTAAGAGATAAGAATCTCCCCCTGAAATGAATATTTCTATGCATAAGACATCCTGAGATTATTTAGTCAGAGTGATACACAACCTTCTTGAATTTCTTCAGAACTTCTTCAAGAAGATAAATCTTAGCTGGAATATTCTTTCAGAGTTAAATGATACCTGCAAAAAAAAATCTTTTGCATAGAAGGAATTCTTGCAAATTTGTTAGAATGTCTGAGACATAGTCCCATAACTGTTAAACAATGATTAGTTAAAAAATGCACACTTTCTCCCCCTTTTTGGCATAATCAAAAAGTGTAATAAATGAGAAATTTTGAAAGATTTCATAAAAAAAGTTAAAAAATAAGATATCCAGAAGTACAAACAAAACATCCAAATAAGATATAAAAAGAAACTAGGATTTCTTAGAGACAAGAGCCATCAGAAGATTCTTGATTTCAGAGGAAAATTCACTTTGCATTTCCATCCAGTTCTTGAACTCTAGATTTGTTTGATCTTGCTTATCCATGCGTTTATTCAAGACTTCATTCTCCCTCTTTAGCTCTTTCAGGGTGTCCATAATGAGTGAGGTAGGAGCAGAAGATGATGAAGCTTCAGTAGAAACAGGGTCAGAAGAAGCAACTGTTGAGTCAGACTTCACAAAGGTGGAGAGCAGAGTGCCCAGATCCATTGCAAGAGTTGGCACAGGTTCAGGTCCATCCTTAACTGAAGGTTGATTCAATAGAACAATAGCCAGAGGATTTGAATCTTCAGAGTATTCTTCAGATTCATCTTCTGATATGTCCATCTTATCAGCTGGTGTATCAGCAATCAATAGCGAAGACTTCTTATTCCAAGTATCAGTAGCTTCTGTCTTGAAAGCATGCAGAAGTTTGGAAAAGTTGTCCAGCACCTGAGAATGACACAAATCCTGTAACTTCCGTGATTCAGCAACCAAAGTTCTTCTGAAAGTTTCCCATAGAAGATTTGTTGCTGCTGTGTTCACACTTCTGAGGCAATCTTCTTTCAGCCGTTGTAACCATGCTTTAACATTTGTTATAAAATTCTGAAACAAAGTATTTACATTTGGCTGAATAGGTTTAGGGACAACCGTTCTGCAAGTTTTATTTTTCAATAATTTTAGAGATTGAGAGTCCACTACAGTTCTTAAAAAGCTATTGGGTTTTGGATTATTTGTAGGTTCAGGTTCAAGTTGGTTAACACAAATAAGAGGTTATAATATATCATGAGGTACGGATGGTTCAACAATTTCAGTTTGTTCAAAAATTTGTTGTTCTGGAATTTGAGGAGTTGAGAGTGGTGTTGTATATTGTGGTGAGGTGGGTGGAGTGACATCAGGAAAAATAATTATTGTATAAGAAGGAGTGGGAATAGGATTTTGAGGTTGTGGTTGGTTCATAGCAAAAATATTCTCAGTTGGTAGGTTGAAAGGAGGTTTTATTGTTGCTAGAGGTTCATTTATCCCTGGAATACTCCAAGAGCCAGCATCATACCATCCAGTGGGTCTGGGTGATATAGGTCTGGGAGGGGGTCTTGAGAAACGTTTAGCAGGAATAGGTTGAAAAACAGATGGTTCAGGAGGTTCTGATTGAGAGGGTTCTGATTGGCTGTCAGAATGTTCATCAGAGTCAGAATCACTTAAATTTGTTGAAAACTGATTTTTATTAGGGTTGTCAGCAAGGGGTTCAGATGGTAAGGTCAGATCAATGTCTACATCTAAGTCTCCTAAGGTTTGAGAGGGTTCAGCAGATGCAGATACATTTTCAGAATTATAAACAATTATAGTTTCAGCATGATTACCTGTCTTCTTTTTCTTCTTCTGAGGAGTGTTAGAAGGTCCTTCTACAGCTTTTCTCTTCACAGATTCTTGGAGAACAACATCAGGAGCAACATGACTTCTTCCTTGAAGCCAAGCTAGATCAATAGGTGATCCTGTTTCTCTGCATGTCTCAAGATAGTGCAAAACCATACGAGAATGCTCCCCTGAGTTGAACATAGGAAAGTCAGCAATAAGAATTCTTCTCTTCTTCACAATAGTTGACAGACATGGAGAGGGTTCCACCAGCAGTTTGTCAATAATTTTCCTCTTCAGCAAGCTCTTTCCAGTCATAGTCTTACCACAGATAGGTTCAAGCTCCCCCAGAAGATTTGCTTCTTTTAGGTGAGCAATCAGACCATTCTCAGTCAGAATGTATGATAATAACCTCCCCATAGGAATCCAATTCCTCTTTGATTTGGGATTCTTCATCCTTTTAGCTTCTCTGGTTTCTTTGACATGGTTCTAGAGATGTTCAAAAAGCAAGTAGGGCAAATCAATTTTGACATTGGTTCCAAGGCAAAACAACAGATATTGTTGATCAGCGTTGATGTAATCAGGAGAACTGGTGTCTTTCCTGTGGTGAATACATCCATGAATAATCCTTGCCCAAATCTTATACTTGTCTTTCAAGTCCCTGACTTTGGAGGAACCTTGACCGTTGGTAAAAATATCTGAATATACCCTAGACATCTCCATTCTTCCAGTGGGCATTCCTGTAACTCCAAGTCCTTTAAATCCCAGCAGCCTTCTAATTTGATTTTCTGTAATGGATATTTCCTTGCCCATTACAAAGGAGAGAATAACCTTGGGAGTTGCAATAGCGTGAATCCAAAATTCTTTTACCAAATGAGGAAAGACTGGACCAATAAGACGATCAAAGTAGCTTTCCCAACCTTGAAATTTCACAGCAGGGAACAAGTCAAATCCATTCTCTCTGAGATTCTCAAAGTCTACCATTAGCTCACTCAAAACTTCCAAACTTTCTACCGGAATGAGAGTTGTCCTTTCAGGTATAATGTATTTCTCATAGTGGGTAGAGGAAGAATAAGCCATTGAAGTTCTTTTAGAAAAGAGAAATTTACGAATAGGGTTTTAAGAGAAAAGTACAATAAAAACTTGAGTTGAAAGAGACAGTAAAGAATGAAAAGGGTTTTTCAAAAAGTATTTATAGGCATTAATTTCAAAGAATAGGTTAAGAATTAAAATTAAAAGTATTTAAGACATAATTAAAATAAAGATTAAAACGGATTTAAAAACGAATCTCATCATTACTTGCATTTAATGATTTTCTAAAAATAAGGGAAAACGTGAGATTATGGCTAATCATCAACAGTTACCTAGAACGTCATCAGTAGCTTTTGCACACTTGACCTTTCAGAAACACACCACGTGTTCATCTCCTGAAGGATGCATGTAACAGCTGTTTGTTCTAATGAATTTCTGAACTACACTTGGACATGAAGCGTTAGAATGTTTCATAACTTTTCATATAGCTTCTGTTATAACTTCTCTTCTTACTTCTGAAGAGTTGTTGATCAGAGCATTCATTTCAGAAAGTTCTGAAGTCAGTCACAAAATAAATATTATTTTATTCAGGACATAATTCCATACAAATATTTTTCAGAATGAAATTAAATCTATCTTCTGAAAGGGGTTTGGTAAAATTGTCAGCCCATTGATGGTCTGTTTTTACAAAAATTAAGTCTAAAATTCCCTTCTGAATATAGTCCCTTATGAAATGATATTTAATTTCTATACGTTTGGCTTTAGAATGTAAGATTGGATTTTTAGAAAGACAAATAGCAGAAGTATTGTCACAGAATATAGGAATCTTACTTTCATAAAGGTTGAAATCTTCTAGTTGACTTTTCATCCAAATCATCTGAGAGCTACATCCAGCAGCAGATATATATTCAGCTTCTGTGGTTGATAGAGCAATTGTTGCTTGCTTCTTGCTGTACCATGAGATAAGGTTGTCACCCAAAAACTGGCAGCTTCCAGAGGTGCTTTTTCTTTCAATTCTATCTCCAGCAAAGTCAACATCACAATAACCTGCTAGTTTGTAATCTTGTGATCTTCTGTAACACAGACCAAGATTAGAAGTACCTTTCAGATACCTAAGAATTCTCTTAACAACTGTTAAATGAGATTCTCTAGGATCTGATTGGAATCTAGCACACAAGCACATGCTAAATAATATATCAGGTCTAGATGCAGTCAGATAGAGAAGGGATCCAATCATACCTCTATAGAGCTTCTGATCTACTTTCATACTTACCTCATCTTTACCTATAATGCAGGTTGGATGCATAGGTGTCTTGGCATCTTTGCTTTCTGACATTTGAAATTTCTTCAGAAGTTCTTTAACATACTTCGTCTGATGTATGAAAGTACCTTCTAGAGTCTGGTTGATTTGAATTCCAAGAAAGAATTTCAATTCACCCATCATGCTCATTTCAAATTCTGCCTGCATGGTCTTAGCAAATTCTTTTCCAAGGGAAATATTAGAGGTTCCAAAAATTATATCATCAACGTAAATTTGACAGATTAAAATATCATTTTTAAATGTTTTTCTGAAGAGAGTTGTGTCCACTTTCCCTCTGGTAAAATCTTTTTCTAATAGAAAATTACTCAGACGATCATACCAAGCTCTGGGAGCTTGTTTTAAACTGTACAAAGACTTTTTCAGTTTAAAAACATGTTCTGGATGCTTTGAATTATTAAATCCAGGAGGTTGAAGGACATATACTTCTTCTTCAATATAACCATTTAGAAATGCACTTTTAACATCCATTTGATACAATGAAATGTTATTTTGTACAACAAAAGAAATTAATAATCTTATAGATTCTAACCTGGCGACTGGGGCAAATGTTTCATTATAATCAATTCCTTCTTGTTGACTATAACCCTGTGCAACCAGTCGTGCTTTGTTTCTGATTACTTCTCCTTGTTTGTTCAATTTGTTTCTGAAGACCCATTTGGTTCCTATAACATTGAATCCTTTGGGTCTTAGAACTAGATTCCATACGTCATTCTTGGAGAATTGATTTAGTTCTTCTTGCATTGCTAAGATCCAATCATTATCTTCCAGAGCTTCATCAATGGTAGTTGGCTCAATCAGAGAGACTAAACTAAACAAAGATTCTTCATTGATTCTGAGAGATAATCTTGTTATGATGGGATCTTCTTTTCTTCCAATGATTACGTCTTCTTTGTGAGCTGAAGATAATCTAGGAAACCTTTTCTGAGTGGGTTGGTCAGAGATTCTGAGATTGTTCAGAGCATTGTCAAGAGGATGATCTGCTACGTCTTCTTTTGCTTCTGAACTTTCAGAGTTTGAGTGATGATCTTCTGTACCTACAGAAAAATCAATTTTCTTTGGCTGTTGTTGGCCAAGCTTATCATCAAACCCGACTTTGATTGATTCTTCAACAATCAGAGTTTTTGTGTTGTATACTCTATAGCCTTTTGAGTGTTCAGAGTATCCAAGCAGGAAACACTTTTGTGCTTTGGAATCAAACTTATTCAGAGTTTCTTTGGTGTTTAGAATAAAACAAGTACATCCAAAAGGATGGAAATAAGAAATGTTGGGCTTTCTGTTTTTCCACAATTCATAGGGAGTCTTTTCAAGAATAGGTCTTATAGAGATTCTATTCTGAATGTAACACGTTGTATTCACAGCTTCTGCCCAAAAGTGCTTAGCCATATTTATTTCATTGATCATGGTTCTGGCCATCTCTTGTAATGTTCTATTCTTTCTTTCTACAACTCCATTTTTCTGGGGAGTTCTAGGACAAGAAAAATTATGAACAATACCATTTTCTTTAAAATATTTTTCAAAATAATGATTTTCAAATTCACCACCATGATCACTTCTAACTTTTGTGATTTTAAAATATTTTTCATTTTGCACTTGAGTACAGAAGTCAATGAATACAGAATGTGACTCATCCTTGTGTTTTAAAAACTCTACCCATGTCCATCTGCTGAAGTCATCAACGATGACCAATCCATACTTCTTGCCTCTGATGGATGCAGTTTTAACTGGCCCAAACAGATCAATATGAAGTAACTCTAATGGCTTAGAGGAAGAGACAACATTTTTAGATTTAAAGGAAGGTTATGAAAATTTTCCTTTTTGACATGCTTCGCACAGAGCATCTGAGTTGTACTTCAAATTGGGAAGTCCTCTGACTAAATTTAATTTATTTAGTTGAGAGATTTTTCTAAGACTGACATGTCCCAATCTTCTGTGCCATACCCATTGCTCATTGCTAATAGACAAAAGACATTTGACGTTTTGAGATTTAAGATCTGATAAATCAATTTTGTAAATGTTGTTCTTTCTCTTGCCAGAAAAGAGGATTGATCCATCCTTTTGAGTTACAGCTTTACAGGAGTTTTGATTGAAGATAATGTCATAGCCATTGTCACTTAATTGACTTATGGACAATATATTATGAACTAATCCTTCTACTAATAAAACATTAGAGATAAAATGAAGGTTACCATTTCCTATGGTTCCAGAACCAATAATCTTCCCTTTATGATTACCTCCAAACTTCACATCTCCTCCAGCTTTAAGTTCCAGGCTTTGGAACATAGACCTTTTTCCCGTCATGTGTCGTGAGCACCCAGAGTCTAGGTACCATGACTGGTGTTTCAATTGAGTTGTTAAGGGCATCTCTCTTTGTTCTGACTCACAGTCTGAGTCATTTTCTGTGATAGCCATTAAAGCTAGGTTGGCATTTTCATCTTCAGAACCAGATTCATCTTCAGAAGAATCTGAGTCATCCCAGGTTGCAATCATTCCTTTATTCTTTCCAAATCTCTTCTTTGGTCTTTCTTTTTGAAGCTTTGAACACTCACTTTTGAAGTGACCAGGTTCTTTGCATTCATAACAGATGATCTCTCTTCTGTTTGACTTTTTGTATCCAGAAGATTCTGGTTTATCTTCTGACTTTTTGAAGTTCCTGAACTTCTTTTGTCTGTGCTTCCACAGATGGTTGATCTTTTTGGAAAGCAAAGATAGTTCGTCTTCTTCTGAAGCTGTTTCTTCAGAGTTTTCTTCTTCAGCCTGAAAAGCGTTAGTATCAAATTTCTTAATTGATTTAAGGGCTAGAGACTTACCTTTCTTCTGAGGCTCATGCTCATCCAGTTCAATCTCATGACTTCTGAGAGCGCTGATGAGTTCCTCAAAAGACACATTGTTCAGATCTTTTGACACCTTGAAAGCAGTGACCATTGGTGCCCATCTTCTGGGTAAGCTTCTAATGATCTTTTTCACATGATCTGCTTTGGTATACCCTTTGTTCAAAACTATCAAGCCAGCGATCAGAGTTTGAAACCTAGAGAACATTGCTTCTATAGACTCACTCTCTTCAACTTTGAAGGCTTCATACTTCTGAACTAAAGCCAGAGCTTTAGACTCCTTAACTTGAGCATTTCCTTCATGAGTAATTTTGAGAGACTCAAACATATCATGCATTGTATCTCTATTAGTGATTTTTTCATATTCTACTTTAGAGATAGCATTTAAAAAAATATTTCTAGCTCTGTGATGATTTTTAAAATCAGCTTTTTGTTGTCTATCCATATTTTTTCTATCCACTCTGTTTCCTTCAGAATCTGTAGGATGTTTGTAACCATCCAAGACTATATCCCAAAGATCACTATCATGACCTAGAAAGAAACTTTCTAGTCTATCTTTCCAGTACTCAAAATCTTCTCCATCAAACACTGGAGGTTTGTTGTAACTATTATTCTTTTGTTCAGCGGCCATTGTGTTTTCTTCTGGATCTTTTTCTGACACGGTTAAGTGTTGAGCTCAGAGCCAAGCTCTGATACCAATTGAAGGGGTAAGAAAACACTTAGAAGGGGGGGGGGGGTGAATAAGTGACTCTTTTCATTTTCAATACAAAGCTCAAAAAATAATGGAATAACACAGTTATTTTTATCCTGGTTCGTTTGAACTCAAACTACTCCAGTCCACCCGCCAAGGTGATTTCGCCTTTCTCAACAAGGACTTAATCCACTATAATCAACTGATTACAATCACACAACAACTGTTGTGACTAACAATGCACAAGTAAACTTACAAGTGACTAACACCACTAAGACTTAAATCTAGTCCTAGTCTGCTTGAGAAATCTGACCAACCTTGGTCTCTCAAGGAACAAATACAGGAGTTTAATCTTAACAGATAATGAAATAAAGTTTGCTTCCTATCAAGCTATATCACAACTGTGATTTTTCACTTAGAATATAATACACAAATTGTATGAACAATGAGTTTGTGAGCTTTTGGATCTTTCACGTAGTTTCTTGTTTGAAAGTTGTTGTTGGCTTGCAATAAATGTCCTTCTACTTATAGTAGGAATAATAAGACCATTGTTGCCTTCAGAGGAAATGGAGAGCATTAAATGCTTTGCGTGTATCCTTGCAAAATTCCATTCTCCAAGAAACTAGTTGTAGGCACTTGAGTGCTTTCAGCCGTCTTTGCATTAATTAGCAAACGTCAGAATGTAAGAACGTGTTTCCTTTGCTTTGACAAGACACGTTGATTTAGACGTTGTTTCAGTATTTTCTTTAAGTCAGAGCATGCTTCATTCAACTTCTGGTCAGAGCGTTGCTTGCTTAAGAACTTTGAACAGCGCTTGCTTTCAAGTTATCTTCATAATCAAGAAGCCTGCTAGAAGTTAGAAGATCCATTTAAAAAGTTAAGGTTCTTACCAGAGTCAGCAGATACGTTTGAATAAAAGGTTCTTTTATCAAAGAACTTCTTCATAATCTTTGCTTAGTACTTTAGAATTTTTTCTGTCAGAACATTAACTAAGACATTCAAAACACATTTATTAGAGCATAAAATATCTTAAATATAATTTAGTTATCATCAAAACTCTTTGAGATAGGTCAAAACTAATCTTGTTCTTTCACAAGTATGCAAAATAAGCAAATTGTTATGTACAAATAGTCATATACACACAAAATAGACAAGTCCTTAGGTTTATGCTTGCATGGAGTTTATAGGTAAGTACCCTCTTGAAGTTTAGTTGGCTCAAACTATCCTAGAATGTAATCGGGTTCTAGGGGATCTCAATATCACTGATCTTTCTTCATCGGGTATTGTTTCAGCACAAGCCTCTTTATTGGCGACCGAAATATCCCGAAATTCTAATCTCAATGAGCGTAGCATCGAGTATCAACCAACTTCGGACTGCACCAAATCCGGCTATCTCACTACTTCCTAAAGGCCAAGTTGTTCAATTAAGTTTCTAAGGTCAGTGAGTGCTTAATGAGACCACCTAACGGCCCCGTATTCTCCTTGACTACTCAAAGGCTACCGGTACCAACAAATGTGTCACACTAATGTAGCTATTACTTTGACCATGTAAGTATACCCCGCACAGTTTCCACAATCTATTGCTACTTACCTAAAAGGTGTCCCAGATCTGGGTAGACGATCAAAACAAGCCTAAACAAGGAACCAAAATGTAAAGCAAATAAGTCAAACAAATAAAAGAAAACAAAGGTGATCTAGACCTAAGGTAACCCCACTTTTTCATCCTCCCCAACAGAGTCTCCAGTTCTGTAACACGGTGGGAGAACTGACTTGGGTGTTTTGCGTTTGATCACAATTGTTGCGGATAGAAAGAGTCACCACCGACTTTCCTTTTATCCAATAAAGAAAGGTTGAAAAGAACATGAAATACTTTTTGAGATAATTTCTTGAGTTCGGGGGGGGGGGGGGGGGGTAGGTTATGAAAATGGAAGGTATTAGCACCCTTTTCATCTGTGGTTATCTACGGGTTCTTAGTTGCTTGCTAGATCAGTTGCTTTTGTTTGAAAATGTGCTTGTGGTATGGTTTTTGAAAGTATTTTGAAAACGTATTTGTAATGGTTCTCGTCTCTATAAGAACGCGTACAAAGTGTTGTTTGGAAAATAGTTCAAAGAAGTGTTTATGGAAATTGTTTTTTGAAAGTTATTTTGAAAAGGTGTCTTTGTAATGGTTCCCATCTCTATAAGAACGCGTACAAAGTGTTATCTTTTGAAAATGTTTCAAAATGAGAGTGTTGGTGTATAAAATGTTTTATTGTGAGCAAGCGATCAACTAGGAGCAACCTACCTACTCAAAAGGTCTTAAATGTTCTTTTCCTCCTCCTTTAGATGTTGTTGTCTTACCATTGATTTGGTAAGAAGCCCCATCGTTGGATGTGAAGGGACAGGCACGAGACATTTGTATAGTCATGATAGCAATATTGTGAGATATCTTAGCATTTTTCTTGAGGGACTAAGATCATTTGTAAGGCAACATTCAAAGCGTCATCAAAGGACTATGATATTGTATTTTTGATTGTTTTTGTTAAGACGCCTCACATGCATATCATGACCATTTTCTTCAAGGTAACAAGTGGGATTACCTTAAGGGTGCATGTGTGAATAATGTGTTTGATTTGCATGCATTTAGTCTTTGATTAGGGGTTGTCTACTTGTTGTTTTTATCTTGCCATACATACCATATTTTACTAGCAATCATATAAAAGTAATAAAATACAGAAAGATAAAATCCTACACTATTACAACCATATTTAATTGCATAAAATATAAAGGAAAAAATAAAGCAAAAGCAAGAAAAATGGGTCTTTCGATTTAGGGAAGCAAACCCTTCAATTCTTCACTTTCTGGCTCTCTTCGATTTGGCCTGAAAAGGGTGAAGGCATGACTTTCTACTGAGGCCTAGGGGTCAGCATGTTGTACCTTACGATTGGGCCTGGAACCAGTGTAAGATGCAATCTGCCTTTCTGCTTCCTTTGACTGGGGTTAAAAGAAGTGAGGGAGTGCCTTTCGTCTGGGCCTGGAACCAGTGCAAGATGCAACCTTCCTTTCTGCCTCCTTCGATTGGGGGTTGAAAGTAGTGAGGGAGTGCCTTTTGTTTGGGCCTAGAATTAGTGTAGGTGTGCCTTTCATATGGGCCTGAAAGCCAGCATGGTGTACCCTCTAGTTGCCTCTTTCGTTTGACCTAGAGGCTAGTGTGGAAGCCAAAGGCTTCGTTTCCTACTTCCTGTTTCCTATTTCCTTCATTTGAGATGTTAAATGGAAACATGGCCTAAGGCCACGCTAGCACTTCCTTAAGGCCAGGTTAGTTCTTAAAACATTTGTAAGAAACCAAAGAACAAAACCAAAAGGAAAGGCAATAAAAACAAACTATAAGGGTGTAAACGAAAGGGGAACAAATGCTATGTATATGTTTGAAACAAAAAGGAATTTTATTTACATGTTGTGTTGGAAACAAAGGATCCAAGGTTAAGTATGACTTACCTTTCTTGAGGATGGAATGTGTGTTGGACCTTCAAGTGGTTAACTTAAATGCTTCTGGATTCGAAGGGAGGGACCAGGGGTTAGGACTTTGATATTGGATTCGAAAGAGGAGAACAAGCGTGAGGTTCTTCTTGCTGGATTTGAAGGAGAAAAATAAGTGAAATGTCTTTCTTGCTGGATTCGAAGGGTAACAAGATGTAAGGATGTTTGGTTTGTGTTTTCACAAGTGTTTAAGTGTTTAAGTGTGTGGGAGCTTTATGGTATTTGAGAGATTTTTGAAGATTCGTTCCTCTGGCCAAAAAGTCCTCCTCGAGCTTGCAAATACTTCTCTATTTATAGAGAAAAGAATCAACATGTTTGAAGTAACTAGGTTTGTATGATAACAAACCATGGTTTGGTTAAGGGTGAAGCAAGTCAGTCCGTTTTCGTTGTTCCCACATTTCCAATACAAGTGGGGGCCTACTGGAAGGAGATTGGACTTGTGATTCTGGAACTGATTTTCATTCAGACATGAATCAGGTTGGAAGCTTCTTTTGTGATAAAAGTACTCTATGAAAAAAGGATACGTAGCATTTACTATTTTAACCAAGAATAGTATTATCCAATAGACAAAGCTTCTAACATTTGTACAAACCTCTGATCATATAAAGATTTGGAAGCAACATAGCCTGACAAATAGGGTAAGGCTATGAGATTTACTCAAAGTTCTTTAAACAAAACTTTCTTCGAAGGGACCAGAGTTGGGTTCGAAAGATGCTGATTTGAAGGGAATCAAAGTTCCAATCGAAGAGTAGAGCTTCTACATGTTGAAGAGTGAGATTCAAAGGGTCATGTTTTGATTGAAGAACACGGTTTCCACACGTTGAAGAATGAGATTCGAAGGGTCATGTTCTAATCAAAGGGTAGAGCTTCTGTATGTTAAAGAGTGAGATTCAAAGGGTCATGTTCTGATCAAAGAGTAGAGCTTCTATATGTTGAAGAGTGAGATTCGAAGGGTCATGTTCTGGACGAAACAAACTTCTGACCTTCGATTCTACCTGCTCCAACATGATCTGAAGGAATTATCTAGAAAGCCTGTAAAGCGTTCTGCCATCACTTTTGAAAATTCTGATTGTACTTGTGTGAAAACTGGCCCAGAAGTTCTGTCCAAATTCTGACTTAAAAATGCTCAGAATTTACTAAGTGTTTTAGCTTCATGGACGTGTCTTCAAGGATTTATAACTTGAAATCCCATCATTTCTAGGAGAAGTTTTGTTCATCAATGTTTTAGATCTCATTGAGATCTATAACTTTCATGTCAGAAGTTCTGATTGAATCATCTTGCATCATGATGAAAATCTGGCCCAAAGTTATGTAATTATCATATTTTCTTAACACTTAGAAAATTTTCTAAGTGTTTAGAAATTTGACTTTTCAAAGTAATTTTTGACTTTTGATTTCTTGATGAACCAACGTCATATCATGATGAAATATGATATTTGAAACTTGATTTTGATCAAAAGTCAAAGTTTGACTTTTCAGTGTGCATTTGACCATTTTGCCCTTATGAATGACTTTCTTGGAAAATTATAATCCGAGACTTGAAACTTGACAGAAGCAATCCTGAGGATCCAAGATGATCCCTTGAGAAATGATAGGGAAAATTTTGGGGTACAACAACAAGCATGGCCTGATGTTTGTTGGGTATAGGAGATTTGACTCATGCTTTTGATGTTGCTTGTAATCAGAGATAAAAGTCACAAGGCTCAATGCATTGACAATTTGCATAAAGCTTGATTTTCTAAAAATGGCAATGGTAACTTTGTGCCATTAAGGGAAAATTATCTTGGGCCATACTTTAAACACTTGGGTAAGAGCTTAATTCATTGTGTAGACAATTAATTATGAGTGAAACCCAAGCTTGAGGCCTGCAAAGCAAGATAATGTAGCATGGCCTATGGATTCTGTCTTCAACTTGATTCCTTGAATCGAATACTCCATCCCTTTGTTTTGATCACAATGATCCACAACTTTCGACTAAACTCATCAACAGACAAAACAATATTTGTTTTCACAAATTATGTGTTCTTCGATTAGACCAATAATTGTATGTTCTTCGAATCCATCAATTGTATGTTCTTCGAATGGACCACCAAATGTACTTTCTTCGAATCTAACAATTGTATGTTCTTCGAATGGACCACCAATTTTATGTTCTTCGAATCCACCAAATGTATGTTCTTCGAATGGGCCACCAAATGTATGTTCTTCGAATGGGCCACAAAATGTATGTTCTTCGAATGGACCATATTCATCTGAACGTACCACTTTGAGTATGCAGGATGATCTGATTGGCATAGTAAAAACGAAAGAAATTATGGATTTCTTTCCTACTTCACAAAGTTTTTTCAGGCATCTCAAGACTTGGAATACTAGTAATCATATCTTGAGTAATCAGTTGATTAAGTGGTCGAAGGTTTAAATATCCAAACTTCAAATGCCACAACCAATTATCCTTGTGGATCGAAGCAAGTATGAAGATAGAATTGTAATTCATACTATCGAAACTATGTGCGTCGAAGGGTTTAGTATATGGATTGAAGCAAGTTTAGAGGTGGATCGAAGTATGTTTAGAGGTGGATCAAAGCAAGTTTAGAGGTGGATCGAAGCATGTTTAGAGGTGGATCGAAGTAGATTTAGAGGTGGATCGAAGAAAGCTGCTCGAAGGAAGCCGTTGCCAAATCGAAGCTTGTGGGTTGAAGCAAGCTGCTCGAAGGAAGCCATTTGCCCAATCGAAGCTTGTGGATCAAAGCAAGCTTGCTCTTCTTCGATTTGTCAAAATATGCCCATGACTCCTTTTCGATCAGTCATGTGGTTCGAACAGCCTGAACCAGATTTTGAATTTGAACTGTTATCTGCAGTTGCACACCTTTCGATCTGCTTTTCCCTTTCAACAGTTTGTTCTTCCTCCTTTCTTCGACCTGATGCTTGATAGCCCAATATTATCCATGAAAATCATATGAAGCATCAAAGGTCCAATTGTCCTTGTCCAAACCTAAAACTTAATTTGAGCCCAGTGTTGAGGAAGTGTCTTGAGCTGATTAAACCTTATGCAATTTTGAGCAATAGAGATCTTGTGAGAAATTTTTGAGAAAATGAGAGGGAAAATTTTGGGGTACAACACTATCTTACCATTGATTGGTAAGAATCCCTATCGTTGGATGTGAAGGGACGAGCATGGGTCAATCGTATAGTCATAGAAGGAAACTTATGAGACGTTTTAGCAATTTTCATAAGAGACTGGATCGTTTATCGAAGACAACACTGAGGGACATCGAGGGACTACGATCTTTTTTATCGAGGGTCTTTTCTAAAACACCTATATTCGAGGGACATGACTATTTTCCGAGGCAACAAGCAAGGTTACCCTAGAGGTGCACGTGTGAATAGTGTGTTTGATTGCATGCATTGTCTTTGAGATTAGGGTTTTCTAACAGTTGATTTTATCTTTCCATACACACCCTAATTACTAACAATTATATGAAAAGCGATAAATTTACGGAAATTAAAATCTTATGCTATTACATCATTAGGGGAGTGGGGGTACAATTTACAAATGAGGATGAAGTAGATGTCTAATTATTACAACCATATCGAATAGCTGGACAGTAATGAAGAAAATCTGTGAAAAATGTAAAGACAGTGTAAAAAGAAAGAAAAATTGCATTTTGAACTATTATGTGTCGACATAATGCTGCTATGCAACGACACACAACTCTTCTTGCTCCTGTAAAAAAAATCAACTCAGTATGAGTCGATGCATAATGGGATGTGTCGACTCATGCACCTGTTTGTGTCGATACATACGTGTTTTGTGTCGACTCATGCACCTTTCATACTTCTGTTTTGGGGCCTGGATAACAGTATGAGTCGATGTATAAGGCCATGTGTCGACTCATACCCTATTTTTTCACTAGAATGAGTTGACTTATTTGAGTAAGTGTCAACTCATGCTGTAGTTTTTTGCCTCTAACATTATTCTATTGTGTATACAGGTCAGTTCACAGCATATGATTGATAAAAAAATGAATAGATAGCAAATGGTTAGCTCAAAGGGGAAATGATTACTACATTTTATCTTCAAAAATGAATCATTAGTGATGTATGAAAAATGAAAAGTCAAGAAGACTGCACTTAGTGTTTTGAGTCTGAGTACTTTTCAAGAAGTTGTGAGGGCCTTAGTGAACCTCCAGGAAGTTGTTCCAATCTGTTTGAACCACACCAACCCAGTCAAGTTGTACAATACTGTTTTTGTGTTTGGAAGGTGAAGATAATGGCACTACAGAAAATGTTCTTGTGTTTGAACAATCTCTATGTGATGTAAAGTGTTTGGCTGGATGGTTTATGGGAGGGTCTGCAAGATGAAATAATGGGTTGAGGTTCTGTTTTGGTGAATGAAAATAGAGATGAGTATGAGCAAGGGTCTTTTGTGAATGAGTTGAGTTTACAAAGAATGTTGTTTTTTTCTTCTTTCTTCCCTCTCTAAAAACCAGCCTCTCTTTTTCTCCAAAAATCCCCCCTTTATGTGTTGTGAAATAATTTATTTATAAATGAGCCTTTGGTTGGGATTTTGGGGGGGAAACAAATAAGTTTTTGAACAATTTGGGTATGTTGTATCATTGCCTTTTAGATGCAGCTCTCATATGCAAATTTGGTGCAAACATGGGACTGAGATAATGCAGGCTTGGACTGGGTTGGTAGTAGCATACCAGGGCTGTTTTTGCAACATTTTTGGATTGTTGTGGTAGCTTGGTGCAGGGTTGTTTCATAGCAGTACAACAAACTTTTTTTGACATGGTTTTGGGTTGTTATGTGGACAGTACATCAGGCTTGGACTTGTCAGCATATAGGTCTTTGTTCAGCAGTAGTTTGGACATCATTGTTTATAGCATGACACAAGTTTAGTTTTGTGGACAGCATAATGGTAAGGTTTGAGTCAAAGGGAAAATTTCAACCAAGACAAAGTTTAGGATTTTAATCTTGCAAAAATGCAACCTTGTAATAACTTGAGTTATTTGTAACACCTTGAATTATTTTGAATTATAATGAAAAAAAGGTGTCATGAGGTAATGAAATTAATCATGTATAGAAAATACTTAGAATAATTTTCCAACTCTTGCAAAGTTTGGTTTTTGACCTTCTTGATTTTTTTGATGATCAAATTTCATATTTTGAATGTATTGATGAAATGATAGAGAAAATTTTTGAGGTACAACACCATGCAAAGAAATATCGAAATTCTTTAAGCAGTTCAATTACTTGATCCTTCATCTTTTATCGATCTTAGTGCTGATGTATGTAATTCTCCTAATTCGCCATCACCTAGGTCGACTTTCTCCAATGGATATTGTGCTTGCATCTTCAAAATATTATCTCTCGATTCTTTTTCAAACCCCAAAAGCTCTTCTTCATATATGCAGTTAAGCCTATGGCTTTCAGAACCTGTTGTTTGGCTTGGTTCTCCAAGCTTTTCCACCATAATGGCTTCAAGCGCCATATTAAAAAAAATTCCAGCCTCTAAAGCTGAATTTTTCCTACTTTCGGCCATATAGGCCAATATCCTTGCCAGAGCATTTGACTCAAGCATCATTATGAGTTTGTTCTTCCCTCCCCGTGGGTTCAAACTCCCCTTCTGTAGTTGGATACGTATCTAGCTTTTCTTGGTTCCAAATGAAACCATGAGTAATATGTAGGGTTAGAAACTTAATCGCATTAGAACGTGACTTGAACACTGCATCTTCAAGATCACATGAAGGTATGGTAGCTAAGGCTTTGTCAAAATTCTTCCTATTGACCATACCCATATCAGTAGTAAAATAACTGTGATCTTCCTCAATGTTCTCCACAATCCCATCTTGACATCATATGGATAAGCATTGATGCAGATTCGATGGTACTGCCCAAATGCTATGTACCCACTCACGCCCTAACAACAAGTTGTAGTTTACTTTGGACGCAATCACCATGAACAATGTTGGCCTTGAAGTCGAGCCAACTACAAATTTACTTGAATCACACATAGAATGTGAATTATTTTCCCTTCACAGTTTGACAAACCCATGTTATGTGGTTTGAGGTCAGTTTCAAACTTTCCAATCCTTTTCAGCAATGATTGTGGCATCAAGTTCACAGAAACACCACCATCAACAAACACTTTGTTCACAGGGAAACCATCAACTTTAGCCCTTATAAACAAAGGCTTGATATGATACATAATAACAAATGTAGGCTTCTCAAACATTGCATGTTTTTTTTCGACCACCCCATTACTCATGACATAGTAGTATAAAGGTTTCTGGACTGCTGTTTCTTTGCACATGGCTTTCTCTTTGTCCCCAGATGCCTCTGACATGAAACATTACTCATTAGGAAGAACCGACACAATATTACAATGAATAATCAAACCATCTTCTGAAATATCTTTAAAGTCGTCAGATAGTTCATCGTGCATGTTGTCACCACCAGGATCTTTAACTTTTGCTAGCGGCGTACTCACAACCAATATCGATAACCTCTCTTTTGCTGGTCGACGATGCACTTCCTTTTGAACGCTTTCACCTTTTGATGGAGAAACTTTTAATTCCGCTTCTCTTGTAGCTTTTTTTTTTGTTTCTATGAAACCTTCTCCACTAAGTCTTTGTCATAGGATTTTTCCCTTTGTATGTGGGAGGAACATGATACTTCTTTGAAGTGATCCCAGCTTCAGCAAATTGGGAAGAACTTGATCCTTTATCCATCATTTCCCACTTATGACTCGAACCTGAACCTTTATCTACTACCTTCCAATTTTGGTTTCCCCACCTTGGATAAAAAGGACGAACCCAGTTGTTGTTGGGAACATCAGTTGGTGGCACAAAGGTCCTTTGATACGGAAACATAGGTTTTCCTTGGGGAACTTCGACGTTTTACGGTCCCTTTGCATGGTCGAACACCACTTTTAGATTCTTCTCTTGAGGGTGTTTATTCTTCAACGCCTCAATTTTCTTTGCAGCATTTTTGTCATAAACTACGTTACAATTTAGGCATAACATAAACTTGGAATACCCAACTTGCATCTATTCAGAAAATCCACCAACTCCTCTTCAGGCTTGGGAAAAATAACCTTCATTAATTCAACAACTATTTCTTCAAACAATTCCTCATTCTTAGTTTCACAATCCATTTTTCCTTGCCGCCTTGATTATATTCAGGCTCTTCAGCAATATCAACTACCATCACTTCTTGTGACTTAGACAAATTTCCCTTTCCACTTTTGAGACCTTCAGTAGTCTCAACTGTTGCAGCTACCATTGGATCAGTGGTCACAACTTGTTCGTTCTCAAAACCATCAGTGGTATTGATTTTCAATTCTGCGAGTGAGTCGATAAGATCTGCCTGTTCACCTTCGATACCATCAGTAGTCTCGATCATCAGCACTTCTAATGGTTCAACAAAGTGAGCATCAACAACGTGCAAAGGATCATAGTCGACCTTCATGGAGCTTTTTGGTTTTTCACCAAATTTTAATCGGCCATATTTCAAAGCCTTCTGAATCAAATGCCTAAAAAGAAAATATTGAGAAGTATTATGACCCAAAAAGTTATGATACTTACGAAAACCTCTTTTTTGTTTCTGCTCTAATGGTAGATTTTTACTGCCTAGAGGCACTATAATCTGACCATCTGAAACTAAAACATCAAACATTTCATCACATTTTGACACATCAAAAGTATATGTTTTGGGACTAAATATATCATTTTTTGGTTCTTCGACCGTCTTTCCTTTTGATGGTCTTATAGGTTCACGTGCATATGGAGGTCCGACTTTTAATTCAGCCATATTAACTTCTCCTTCTTCCATGTATTCACCCTCAGACTCTATGTAATAATCTTATGTGTACATATGCCACTTTGCCTTTTCTATGATCCTTTGACACCCTAGCTTTCTCTATTTTCAAACGTTCGACATATTGAACCTTATCAGCTAGTTGAGACATGTCTGTAATAGATTGAGAATCAAACTTTTTCCTAATAGAATAATCTAAGCCCCCAGCGGCCATTTCGACCAGCTCATGCTCAGGAACTCTAGTGAAGCATCTAGACTTTAGGACCCTAAACCTATTCAAATAATCTTCCATTGACTCAGACGACCTCCTCTTGATTAAGGATAACTCTTTCAAACTTATCTTAGGGTGAACAACATAAAATTTCTCATGAAATATACCCTCAAATTGTTCCCAAGTGCGTATAGAATTTGGAGTCAATGTCGTAAACCAAGTAAAAGCATTTTTGGTCAATGAATTTGGAAAATATCTTAATTTTAAACCCTCGTCATTAGTGATATCTTCAGCTTCTGGAATAATGCATACCATATTGGTAAGGGACAAATGGTGACCATGGTCTCCCTGGAAAGAGTGGTCAATTTGGGTCAAATGGTAATATCCCATTCCTAGGTTCTGTCATTGTGACGGTTGTCACTGAACCATGAACAACGGTCGATCTCACAGGAGATAAAACTGTCACGCTTTGAGTTGTGTTACTCACTGGTATGACATCCACATTTGTGTAGAAATTTGCGTATGTGCAGTATTTGTGTCAGAGCGTGGCATTCTAGACTTGGACAAAAGTTTACCACTTCTTAAATTCATACACACACAAACTAACTATAAGAAACTTTGTAAAATTACACACAAAATACGAAATTATTAGCACTGCCCCACCAGGTGTGCCAATTTGTTTACCTCTAGTTTTGGCAAACAACGTCGGTCTCTTAACAAAAAGTTTACTGGCGAGATCGACCAGGGAATCTCAGTACAGTGCTTTAGTTTTCGAGTGTTTTTCATAAAGTATTTTTAAAAGGGTTCGTTTGACTAAGGCGAAAAAAATTTAAAACCAATAAAGAAATACTTGTAAAATAAAATAAAAGACATTTTAAACTGTAAAAATAGATGACATAACATCAAAATAGTTGAAAATGGATTGATTCAAACGTACATTGCCCTAACTTGACTCATTTCGCTCGTTCGCTTGGGTACTCTGAGTGACTAGCGTGTAGGAATGTGAAAGTTTGAACCATTAATACTATGCACCAAGTGCTTTATTTATAATACAAAAAATAACTATTTTTCAACAGGTTTCGCTTCTTCATAAGCCGCGTGTCTCTTATAACTTCCCTCCATGAACCCATGTTCTGCATCCCTGCTATCGAACCCATGTTCTCCACCTATAACACTCTGCTATGCTAGATATGCACTATTTGGGCTTTTTAACATTCCTGGGCCCAATTCGTTCTTCATGAGACCTCTTTTCTGATCGACTGTGTCCACAAGCACAATTGACTATTTATGAAATCTCTCCCGGTCGACTGCTTCTTTAGTCGACTTCCTATAATTCAAAGTTCTTGAAGAACCTTTTTAGCTTTTGGTTGGATTTCAACCCTTTGTGAAAATCCTAGCCAACAAATTGAAAATTCAACAATTTGCAATAAACTTACTCGAAAGAAACTGCTCGATAGTCGTTGCATTAGCTAGTAGATAACTACACATGTGTGAAAGCAAAAACAATTAATCCAATAATATGCTTAAATTTGAAATGAGAATGAAAATAAGATATATAGCTTTTCACATTGTAGTTGATTTTTATTGCCAAATTGTGTTAGTGATGTCAATGCTTGTTTCTAACCATAACAATTGTTTAACCAAAACCAACATTTCATTAACCAACAAGACCGATAAATAGATTTCAATGCATCTGCAGTTTCAACGTAACATCAACGATGCAATTTAAACCCTATTTCAAATATTACATTTTATAACAAAATAAACATTAAACATAAAGGAGATAACAAAACATAACATTTTCAAATTTTCAGAAAATTTCTCTGATTTTAGTTTATTCTTCAAATTCTTATTTTTTTTTTCTTTGAATCTACATACATAACCTTCAAGAAGACCATGGCTTCCATAAATTCCACCTTTTATTTCATAATGCTCCCAACATTATTTCCACCTTTTATTTCATAATGCTCCCAACATTATTTCCACCTTTTGCTCCCATGTCTTCATTACATATGAACAAACTACATGTCTCGTCACTCCTCCAAAATAGACATCTCCAAGAAAGTCTTCTTTTATTTTTCCCCTTCTTGCTTTGGTACAAAACCATACGACCATCAGACCTAGAGAATTTTCCAGATCGAGAGTTTACAGAAGAAGATGAAGAAGAAGACATAGAAACATCTTTGGATGAGTTTGTCTTTAAAGACGACATTGAAACGAAAAAACCCACGTTATAGCTTAGTTCTCAATCATAACACAATTTATTATTCAAATTGAAACATAAATAAAGAACAACATCATCATTATTAATGTACCATTATAGTTTAATCAGAAAATATCCTAAATGATTATACCTTAAGCAAAACGAAAATCTAAATCTACACAAAAAACGGACTAACATACCCTAAGGTTTTCATTTTTCATGAAGTTGGAGATGAATGAACGAAATTATACCGGGAAAAAAATGAAATTTTGTACACAAATTGTACATGTGAAATCAAAACCTTAAACTCAAGCTTATTAATATGAACTTAAACTTAATTAAACAAGAAGACATGCATTCTCAACAAACAATATCATCTTGCAAAAGTGTTATAATCATTACTAACATGTTTTGCTCAAAACCGTTATGAACAAACTCATTGTGAGATTTAAATAAACACCTTGTGTGTAAAACTCAAACTTATGAAAAGAGGAACAATTCAAACATATAAGTTACTTGGGCATGAAAAAAAAAACCACAAAATCAATGAAGCTCATGCAAAATCAAAATTCGTATTGCAAAAAGAACAAGTATATGAAGATCGCAAGATCTTGAAACATTCAAAATCAAAATCGAAAAATCAAAAATATAAAAAATAAAAGGATACTTTCAATGCACTGTTGAGATCTATTAAGCTTGGAGAGCTTGTCTGCTCCTTGAAATCTCTTACCCTTCAACGAAAAGTATACAACCGAAATCCTAGAATCCAGTGAAGCCAATTTATGGAATAAAAAAAAGGAACACTTCAATATTCTGAATATAAACCATAGAATACATTTGGGAAGAAGAAAAGTTTCAATAGATAAATCGTTATTTGAGGATAGGGGAAATTGAGTTACAAAAGAGTTGCATATATGAAAGGGATATATTCAGAGGGTTTTCTATTTGAGAGGAAAAGATTTCAAAGGAATGATGTTGAAAATGGGGCTCGATTTTGTTTCATAAATTTTTACGCATCAAATAAATAAATAAATCATTAACGTCGGTCTACGCCGACACTAGAACTAAAATTAAAATAAAATAAATTAAGCAAGGAAAAAATAAGAGGGAGAATAAATATAAATAATTAAATAATGTCGATCTACTCCAACGCTAAAACTAAAATAAAGAATAAAATAAAATTGGTCGCCGAATAAAAAGAAGAAGAGGATAAAAAATATCGGCTAAAAAATGTAGTGTCTGTCTAAGCCGACACCAAAACTAAAATAAAAATAAAATAAAATTCGACTAAAAACGAAAAAAAAAAAGAAGAGGAAAAGATATGAGTTGAAAAAAGGTAGTATTAGAAGATAGAAGACGCTAACAAATTACTAAATAAATAACTAAATTAACAATTGAATAAATAAATAAGTAGCGTCAGCTACACAGCAAATAAAAATAAATAAAAAATGTGAAAATAAGAAACTTCGGCTTAGCCGTGACTAATTAATCAATAAAATTAATATAAAAATGAAAATTAAAAAATACTTTTAGTGTGGACGTAACATGGGCCTGGCCGACACAATAAAATATGGGACACTAAAATGCATTTTTTTACTAGTGATATTGAACCTCTCACCTAGCGTGAACAGGTTCTGATCTAAACCCCTACTATTTGTTATACATTTGTATTTTTTGATCGGTACAAGTCTTTTCACGAAGATACCTCTACCATTTTATGGATAGGTCTGACTTATGGAAGATGAGATTTGAAACTTTTATTGAAGCTAATGATTTTGAAATATGGATTATTTTAGTCAATGGTTTGGTTATTCATGTCTTTTCCTTTAATGATGGGTAGTAAATAAACTCGATGTAGATTGGACCGAAAAAGATTTGAGAAAAATCAAATTTGATTTTAAAGTCAAATATCTTTTATAAATGTTCCGTTATGTTTCGCCCCGTCCCGTCCCGTCCCGTTCTTTTTTTTTTTTTTTTTAGTTTTGCAAAGACGGTCATGGCCATTCGCCATCCTTACACCTCACAACCCCTAGTGAACATTGAGGATGAGACAATAGCCTGAAAAATTGGTACATGGAGTTTTCATATAGATATTTGTTAATCAAAATTAAAATGGTATTTGAATTAAAACTATTCAAAATAGAGTCCAAACACTACAAGAAAAAACGAAATCAGTCAGGAGATAATTCCCTCACAAATGACAAAAACCCCTCACAAATGAAAAAATTGCGAGGGGACTAGTCCCCTAACAAAACAGGGGATCACAAATTTATTTGTCAGGGGCTTTCCACGTCGCCATTTTGCTTGGGGCTAACCCCCTCGCAAAATGCAATCAAAATTTTCCTCTAAACAACACGCAAACATAGGCGCAGACTAGGAGTTCAGATATTAGTGTAGTGTGTGAGATATTTTGCTTGAGACTAACCCCCTTGCAAAATACAAATGTTTTCTATTGGCTAGGAGTTAAGCCTCAGACAAAATATAAAACAAATTATAAAAAAATAAAAATAATAATAAAACAAAAATATATTAACATTAACAGAAAAAAAATATATAATATTATAACTATAATTAATATAATTAAAACTATTTCATTATATTATTTTTCTAAAATATCAATAATGTTTTTATGATAATTTATTTATTGCCTTACTATTTTTTAAAGTATTATAACTAAAAAAATCATTTTACTTTACAAATATTTTTAACTAGTTTCTAGCATATCTATCATTATAAATAAATAATTTTTAATCCACAAATAGTTATGCAAACATCACCCATAATCATTATAATAACAAATAATAACAAACATCATCTATTTAACAACACTCATTTACAACTATAATAACAAACAACACCCATTACAACTATATAAGTAGATTTAAGAAAACTAAATAAAAAATATGAACCTTTGATGAACACCCAATTTAGATTTAAATTTTTTTACTGTCTTCAATGATAAAAACATATCTAAAAATATAAAACAAAAACTAAATATTAGAAAAAAAAACATAAATTAAACATTATATAAAATATAATTTAAAAGAACAATGCCTTTAATAATTAATAAAAATGAGAGATGAATGTAGAAGAAGGTGGGAATATGAGAGAAAGGAAGAAAAGAAAGAAAAGAAAGAAAGAGAAAAGAAAGAGAGAAAAGAAAGAGAAGAAGAGACACAAATGAATCTGCGAAAATAGAGTTTTTTTAAATAATATAATTAGTGAGGGGTAGCCCCTGGCAAAATGTTAACACGCTTTTTAGAATTCTGCACACTTTTCAATTAACTGTAATTTGTGAGAGGTATCTCCACGCGTAAACAACAATCATATTTTGTGAGGTGGAGTCCCTCGTAAAATGCAGAGTGATACAATTTTCAAAATTTAAAAATTCCTCCTATTTTATTTGAGAGGGGTAGCCAATCACCATTTAAAATTTTTTTTTTCTTTCAGTTTTGTCATTTCGGAAGAGTTTTACTCCAAGCAATATCAAAATTTAGTGAGAGGTTTATCACCTCACTAAATCCCCCGACTAATCAAGCTTTTTCTTGTAGTGAAACATATAACTCTATTGAGATGATCATTGCACAAATAAGATTATAACAACACTATTGAGACTTTGTTAAATAGCAAGAATATGAAAGAACAGTGAACATATTAACTGGTGTTGTGATGCGACAACAGTGCAAGACATAAAGCAATGAACAGAAATTTGAAGATATCTTGAAAATAAAAGTAGCAACAACTGAGTCAGAATGCATTTTGATAATGACACATATTTTTATAGTTCTTGTTTGTGATGTATTGCATTTTAATATTCTGTTTTGTCCATTTTGTCTCTGTCAACACAAGTTCTCAATATTTGTTATATTATTTAATACACTTGTGAAAATACCAACTACTAATGATACATAGTTGATGCTGTTAAAATATCATTTAGACTGCTAAAGTGACAAGCATTTTAATTTCTTCACACTTGTTCATCTCGAATTATTGCAACAAAGTTACTCTTAGTGATGACTTTATCATTAGGATTAGGATTCTCATCTTTGTCATTGCTCTCTCTACTTTCCATAACTGGTAATGCTTCATCTTTAATAATTGAACTTGGTGTGTCATAATCTTTGCTTTTACCCCACACCACTAAATACAATCCTATAATTATCACAACCGCACCGACAACCCTGCAAAATTTATCAAAATATTGATATTTATTTTACGAATTTAAGTCATACACAGCGTAAAGATATTTTATACTGTCAGAAATAATTACCTTCCGAGGTATATTTTCTCGGCCAAAAAAATTGAGCTCGTGATAGCTACAATGACCATACAGAGAGGATTGAAAGTTGTTACATAAACTGGACCTCTATATCTCATAACAACTCCTTGGATGTAATAGGCCAGTCCTGAACAAACTATACCCTGCATGTGAATAAATAATAATAATTATTACTATTAGGTAAATTAATCTGTGATTAATTTATAAATGAAAATGTTGATCAAGCAATATATTCTTCTTTTGAACAGAAACACTTTTATTTATTGCATGATGAATGTGTGTGTATTTTTCTATTATGTAGCCTTTGGATGTTAGAAAGGGATTTAACTTTTAATCACTTTTTTAAATACTCTTCTTAAACTTTATCAAAAGTTAGTTATAATTAATTGTGTTCATTAATACTAATAAACTTAAAAAACTTACACTATAAACCGCAGCCAAAAGTTTTGTATCCCAATTCAAAGACCAAACAGAATAATCACCCCTTTCCATAATCAAAGCTACGATGCCACCTTCAATTGTTCCCAATAAACATATCCATGCTGTAAGTGACAGCTCAGCAGGATATGTTTCAAGTGTGATCGTCTAAAAAATTTAATTAAACTGTATTAGTATTTAATCTCTAAAAAAGATGTGTCTGTGTGATATCGACGTATTAGGATTAGTATTGTGTTCTGTATGTCCGAACTTCATAGATAAATAGAGATGAAGAAGAAAATATATAAATATCATTTGATTTTTTAGATGAAAACTCACTTGTAAAATCATGAAACAAGCACAACTAAAACAACCAACTGTTATCATAATTGATCCCTTTATTGCATGTTGAAGATTTGCACCACTATTATGTTGGATTTGAGCACTATTTCCATGTGTCCCAAAAATATTAAGTATTGGACCTCTAAACAATGTCATAACCATAGCACCTGCAACTGTTGCTAATGTCCCAACCACCTTTGCTTGACTATGCACACTTTTCATTTTTATCTTCTCAAGTCTAGACACAATAAACCAATTCATTAAAAAAAATTAGTAAATAAATTTCACTATCAGAAATTTAAATTACCGAAAGAAATTTTGAGACAGACAAAAATTTTGTCTGTCTCTAATTTCGGTTGATAATTGAGTTTTTATCTACCAGTAAAGAGTGAAAATTTACTTGAAAATATAAGCCATGACGAAGGTAATGGCAGGGAGGACATTGTACATAGCGACTGCGAAAGTAGCTGTTGTATACTTCATTCCCAAGAAATATAAATTCTGATCGATTACCGGTCTGTCATAAAAAAAAAAACAATATCATTTAGAATTATGATAAGTTTTGGGATGAAAAAAAGAAAGTATTTAGCCTTTCAGAAAATTACTCTAGCGTACTGAGAGCCACAAGCTTCATAAAGATTGAAAATGTCATCTTTGGCCTAACTTTCCTGTAAAAAAATGTAGCATTATTTACTTCAATTCATATTCATGTTAACAAAATATTGACATGGACATAGAAGGAGATTAATCTTACTTTTCCAAGATCAATGCAAAAGGAGCGATCACAACGAAGGCTGCGATGTGACGATAAACGACGAGTACATAATTACTCATTCCTTTGTTCAGTGCAGCTTTAGATAAAACATCCATACCAGCATATCCAAATTGCAAAAACACTACAGCTAAGAATGGTTTCATTCTGTCAAACCTTTTTTGGTTACAACATTCCATCATGTTTTTTCAGTTCAAAATTTTCTTAAACTCTTTCTTGAGCCACAAGAATGAAAATAGAAGAATGAAGGTATGTGTTTATATACTAAATTAATGGTTGGAAAAAATGAAAGAAGTATATGCACTATATATACATATATGGTAGCTAGCAAGCTCTACTTGTTCACGTAACCAAGTGGGATGTCACATAAATCAATAGACAAAAAAAAAATAATGAAAAAGTAAGGGTCACGCTTTAAATTATTAGTATCTTTTCGTTATAGTTGAGTGTTATCATGGCGTAGCTTTTATCATTTTGTTTACTAGTTTTTCTTATTATTTATATTTTGACAAAAAATTTGCGTATACTATGTGTGAAGATTTTATATGGAAAAGTTAGTTGTTTCTACTTTCTAGTCAAAGATAAGAAAAAGCAATTCTACAATACATGATATTAATGGAAGTGCAAAATTCTAATTATTTTTGAATTGTAGTTCCATGATTATTTGTTTTTGTTTTTTAAGATAAAAGACTAGTGTATAGTGTAGTGCACAAAACCTCTTATGACAACAATTTTAATTTTAAAGAAAGAATAATGAGAAAAGAAAGTAAAAGATAACGAATATGATTGATTTTTGTTAATGCAGTTAGGTTAATTGAGTTTATTTCTAAAATTTTAGAACAATTGAGTTTATCTCTAAAACTTTAGAGCAGTTATAATTTTCTTTATTTCTGTCTAATAATTAAGATTTGTTATATATATATATAATACCCCTGAAGTTTTTGCACCCCACAGTTATTTATCCATAATAATCTAAATAATAGGAGTCATATTCAACAATATCTATAATAATCTCCATAATATGAGTCATATTTAACAATACTCATAATAATCTTGACAATATGAGTCATACTTAACAATCTCCACATGGCCGGATATCAAATCTCTATAAAGATTTTCTGCAAGACGATCACGATTTAGAAACTAGAAACATACACCTCTTGTTTAACACAAAAACATGTAACAAATCCAATAAATGTTTGAACTTTTCAATGACGAGAGTGGCTTGGTGTTTACTGTGAAATTTCGTAAACAATCGCTAGTCTTTCAAATGATAATTTGGTTGCTTGCAGGATCAACTAGATTGATCCTAGGATATATGTGCATAAAATTTTCTTAATTCCACATTCATCTGAATTCTTTCTTGATTTCCTTGAAAAGAAAGACACGTCGAAAAATCCAGCTAACAAATTATCCCAAAAAAATATCATTTTCGACTAAAGGAGAAATTAGACATTTTTTGAACATTTCGACGTCTCATCATTATCACTATTCTGACGTCATGACCATCATGGCCACTTTACCGAGACATCTTTTCGAGACTTGCAACAACTCTAAATAATAATGATAATTCCTACTCCCTAGGAGAAATGTGGGTCATCACAAAACCAACCGTTAGATCGTGCCTCAGATGATCAACACATATCCCACGATCTGAAGGAACATGTCACTCTTAGAAATTGAACAGTTTCACTATGCCAAAATTGACTTTAGACAGCGCCACATAGACATCGCTTATGCCTAAAGTGCTGCTATAGGTTTTTAGAAAAATTAATAATTAAAAATTAAAGGAGAAGCGCTGCTAAAGGTATACTATAGACAACGCTTATTATAAGCGCTGCTATAGGCCTTACCATAGACAGCGCTTTCTTTCCCTAAGTGCTGCTATAGGTTTTCAGTAAAAAAAAAATTAAAAATTAGAATAAGCGCTGCTAAAGGTTATACTTTAGACAGCGCTTACTAAAAGCGCTGCTAAAGGTGTTATTCTAGGAAGCGTTGCTAAAGCCTAAAGCGCTGCTAAAGGGTATACCTTAGATTGCGCTTTCCAAAAGCGCTGCTAAAGGGTATACCTTAGACAGCGCTTTTCAGAAGCGCTGCTAAAGGCATTACTCTAAAAGCGCTGCTAAAGCCTAAAGTGCTGCTAAAGATAATACCTTTAGCAGCGCTTCTTGAAAGCGCTGTCTAAGGTAATTAAATAGTGTCTTAATCCCTAAATTGGTTATCAGATTTCAAGAAATCCCAAATCGTACAAACGAAACCCCACACCCAGAAATCGCTCCTGTTCATCTTCTTCTCCAACTCGTCTCCTCCCATTCACCGTCCAACCGTGGTTCTTCCTCCAACTACAGTGAGAAACTCTTGCTCTTTCTATTTCTTTGCTTCCAAGTTTTGTATTACTATAGTAAACCTCTATGGTCAAAAACAAAACTAGTTCAATTTTGTAACATGTGATTATTTATTGTGCAATTCTAATATGTTTATAAAAGCATATTATTTTTTTAAACTTATCTATCACCTGCTAACTAAATAGCAATTACCAGCAACCAAATAATGTGTAGTGAGATTCGTGAACTTGTGGTTATGGTATTGATAATGTGAAGAAAAAATAAATCATAATTAGGGGTGTTCAAAAAATCCACATAACTGAACCACAAAACCGAACTGAACCATTTTTAAATAACCGAACCGTTATTCATGGTTTATGAACCGAACCACATGTCATCAAACAGTTCAATAACCGAACTGAAACCATAGTTAACCAAACCATAACTTGCTGAACCAAACAGTAATTAACTACCCTTACTTATGATATGGTATTCCTTAGTTATGTTGGAACTTTAGATCAATTTTTATATTTTCTCCGAATTGATTTTTTAGAACTCAAATTTATTTTAAATCCGTGTATACTTTGTGTTTTGACAGAAACGCATTATACCGTTTTGTGCCCTAATTAGTGTTTTTGTTTAACTTAGATAATAGTTAAAACCATGGATACAAAATGGATGTGTGTCGATCGATTGTCAAAAGAGTACGAGAATGGGGTATTAGAGTTTGTTAAGTTTGCTGTTGAACACGCTGAAGACCCGAATAGAATGAAATGTCCTTGCTTGGGTTGTTGTTATGTGGGTCGGGTTGACGCAGATGGATTGAAATCACATTTACTAATGTGCGGAATTGATCGAAGTTATACGTGTTGGATATTTCATGGTGAGAAAAGCATCGAGAATGTTGAACCGGGGTGAAAAGTAATGCGACCTATGTTATGTACGACAATGCCACAGATACATATGATTATGATCGATTCGAAGAGATTGCAGAAGCACTTGAAGAAGATCTTCAAGATTGTCCCAAAATGTTTGAGAGGTTGGTAAGCGATGTGGAGAAACCGTTTAATAAAGATTGCCCCAAATTCACAAGATTGTCTGCGGTATTAAAATTGTACAACTTAAAGGCGCGCAATGGATGGTCGGATAAAAGTTTCACACAGTTATTAGCCCTTTTGAGAGATATGCTTCCTGAGGATAATGTTCTTCCTAATCAAACCTACGAGGCCAAAAAAATGTTGTGCTCTATTGGCATGAGCTATGATAAGATACATGCATGTCTAAATGATTGTATTTTGTTTCGAAACGAATATGCATCATTGAATGAGTGCCCAAAGTGCGGTTTATCTCGATATAAGAAAAAATTATCTCCAGCGAAAGTCTTATGGTATTTTCCTATTATTCCGAGATTTAGACGCATGTTTCGTAGTGAAACCGATGCTAGACACTTGACTTGGCATGCAAATGAAAGAATTATCGATGGAAAGTTTCGACATCTGGAAGATGCACCACAGTGGAAGAAAATTGATAATGATTATCCTGATTTTGGAGGAGAAACAAGAAACCTTCGCTTGGAATTATCTACGGATGGAATGAACCCACATGGTCTTCAAAGTATCTCACATTCCACATGGCCTGTGATTCTTATGATTTATAACCTACCTCCATGGCTATGTATGAAGCGCAAGTACATGATGTTATCTATGTTAATTTTTGGGCCTAAACAACCAGGGAATGACATAGATGTATACTTGAAACCTTTAATAGGTCGTGCCTTCAGACATATATAAGCTTCACAACTATTTCGCAAGGTGGTACTTCTCTTATACCCCTCGATGAAGGGATTTATCGTTCTAAAGGCATGACAGCAATTGGTAAGGAGGATTTGGAAGAAGTTTTTGGACACTTGACATTAGGCATCGCTGTTATCAATACATACATCAGGTATACTCCAATAAACTTTGTTTAATTAATTGCAGAATTTATTTACTCATTTCAATGAATAATTAATGTTAATGATGTTTTTATTTAAGGTTTCTGTATGACAAGTTGATTCTCCCGCGTGGATTGGAGTCCAGATTCGCTTTCATAAATCCCAACGTTGTCCACGCAGGGTCAATAATCTCAAAACCAGATGAAGTAATAGCATTTGTGCTCAGTTTATTTATGGCCAGCAAAGATACAGAAAAATTGTTCTTTTTACCATATAATACTGGCCCCAAGTAAGATTTTCATTCTAAATTTCCTCTATTATAATTTTTCGTTTTTTAACGTTGTGCAAAAAATTTCCATCTAACCTTTGTTTAATATTCCAGTGGACACTGGTTATTGGTTGCAATTAATCCTGTGAGAGAAATTGTATATTATCTGGATTCATTGGGCAATGATTGGACAACATACCCAGATATGAAGAAGACGATTGACACGTAAGTGAGATTGTTCCAAAATATTACTGTGTATATTTAATTATTTATGTGCGATAGTTCTAAATATTCGTTATTATTTTATTATAGCATTCTACAAAGTTTTCGAGCACAAAGAGATATTCAAGTACCAAGGAGTAGAGTCAACAATATTTCTTGGATCAAAGTGGAGGTATAGATTTTCACAATTTTGATTATATAGCGATGATACTTGATAAAACAAGTTAAGGTGTATATCTTGATGTATATTCGTATTTTCTTTCCATGTGTAGTGTCCTCGTCAGCGCAATGGTGTAGATTGCGGTTATTTTATGTTGAGGTTTATGAAAGAAACTATTCTTTTGGACCGATTAGAGATTCCATCCACGATATGAATTTCTAACTTAGGAATTATTTTAATATTTCTCATAAAATGACTTAGTATTTTAATTAAATCATACTATGTTATATTATTATGTAGTACTTTGATGAATTCAAGTGTGCTTCATACTCAAAAGATCAATTGGATGAACTTATGGAGGATTGGTGCCAATTTGTTATGGAGTTGAGAGTTTTATTATAAGGTATAACTTTGAGTTTTGAGAATATAATATATGTCGTTATAGTTGTGTTACAATATTATTGTTTTTGTTGTTGTTATTTGGTAACTTGTATGAATTTTGATTTTGTTTTAGGTTATATAGGTGCAGCTCGATGTAGAAGATAGAGTTATTTTGTAATTCATTGTTGATTTTGTTTCATTATTGTATATACTAATGTTGTTGTTGTGTATATTGTGCAAAAAGGATTGAAGAGATGAATATTGATGTTGTTATAATATTGTTTCATTGTGGTATATTGATGTTGTTGTTGTTGTTTAAAATGTTATAATGAAGCTATAAATCCAGGTGCAAAAATGGTGAGATTAAATTTGATAGGCAGCGTTTTGTTTTAAATGGAAAAAAATGATATTTAAAAAAATAATAAGGAAAAGCGCTGCTAAAGGGGGGGAATAGACATCGCTTTAATGAGAAGCGTTGTCTAAAGTGTTAGAAAAAAAATTATATTAAAAAAATAATAAGGAAAAGCGCTGCTAAAGGGGGGGGAGGGGGGGGGGGGGGGGGGGGGGGAGGGGGGGGGGGAATAGACAGCGCTTTTAATGAAAGCGCTGTCTAAAGTGATTGAAAAAAAAATATATTAAAAAATAATAAGGAAAAGCACTTCTAAAAGGGGGGAATAGACAGCGCTTTTACCAAGCACTGTCTAAAGTTCCACATTAAAAGTGTTGTCTAAAGTGTAAGCGCTACTAAAGGGGCTGCTAAAGGGGGTAGCTATAGCAGCGCTTTTGAAATTACATAAGCGTTGTCTATACCTTTAGCAGCAGAGGTTTTAGCAGCGCTTTTAAGCGCTGTTAAAGGCCTAAAAAAGCGCTGTCTAATCCCTTGTTTGGCATAGTGTTTCCTAGCCTTCACTATAAATTCTTCTTTCTTCTTCATTTTATTCTTTTCTTTTATTAATATTCAATTTCCTCTGTATCTTCTTCCTCATTTCCCGAAAATAAAAAATTCAAACCCCAAATCTCTTGCTTTTTCAACCATGGTGGCTTCAAAATCTAAGAACAACAAAGCTACAAAGCTAAAAGACAACTCTGCCACCTGCCAACAAGATCTTGGGTCCTCTCATTGCTGGAAATCAAGAGTTTGTTCCTGAACCTCCTTTGCTAGAAGAGAAACTTTGCATTTGTTAGTCTTAGGTAATAATCCATTACCGTATTTTCGGAGAAACTCAGACACTTATGGATTCTTTGCCTTATCCTAAAGCAAATGCTGAGAAAATTAGGGACTTTTTTTTCGCTTATCACCGCACTAAGCCACTTTCTTGTTTGAAAAAACCAAGGGCTAAAAATGATGACTCTAAAACTGAACATGAGACTAAAAAATCCTCTAAAGTTGTATCTGTCAATGAGACGACGAAGCCTCAAACCAAAACCTCAACTGATGCTACAGCGTCAAAAGATACAATTATGGTCGAAATGGACAATCTCATTAACTTAAACTATATGAGCAAAAATCTGCGAGTGTTTCGCTCTTATTCATTATTTATTAAGCCTGAAAACTATCTGGGATGGCTAGAAAAAGTCGAAAAAGAAGAAATTTCAAACATGGAAGGGCATGGGAAATTTTGACTTAATCCAATTTTAGAAAGTGGGTCCAACATATTGCCAAAATTTGTTGGTTGCATCATTGTACTTCTGGGAAATCACTATGAACACCTTCCAGCTTCCCTGTGATATGATCACCCCAACCCTATTCGATATTGCAGCCATCATGGGCCTTCGACCCCAACATAAGAAATGAATATACTATCAGCTTCAACAACGATCAAGTCAGCTTCAAACACTACATGGTCAATCATCATGACAAATAAAATGAAGATGTCTCTAATGCAAAGCATATAGCTTTTTTTCTCTCTAGTTATTGCAATGCATTTTTTGTTGTGAATCATTGAAATTCGCAAAGAGATTTTTTACTTTAGCAAATCAGCTACACGAAGGCGAAAATATCTTCCTGAGTCGTCTGATATTAGGTTCCCTTTATAAAACTAAAGGAGAAGTAGTCGAATTTATGAAAGCTTATCAACCAGAAACCAATTTTCTACAAGTTGGTCCATATTGGTTACTCTAATCATGGCTAAATGCCAATTTCGAGCCTTCTCTCCAAATAGATAAGCTTGATGAAAATGATGAAGCCATCAAAAATAGAAGGATCGAAGGTTCCAGACTAGCTCTACAGACTCTAATAGATGTTGGACATAGCCTGCCAGAAGCTTTAATAAGTTATGTCATGATGTTCGCTGAATGTCACAACTTCACACCATTAATGGCCCATTTCACCAATCGAACTCACGGTCTGAAGTGGTTTACCAGAGAATTTCTTACCCAAAATCCTGACCAAGAAGCTGAATAAAATGCGATTTGGGAAGTCTTTATTATTCCCAAATTAATTTTGACTAGGCTTGGAATATTGAAAGAACAATACAAGATCTTAAACTACCGACCCAATCTGGTTTGTCAACAATTTGGGCTTACCAGTTACTGCTAAAGTCATTTTTCAATCGTAAAAATGACATATGCTTGTGTAGCATTGATTATTCTGGAAGTGACTATACTATACGAATGGATCAATATTCTTCCACCACAACTAAACTTACTCTGATTTAATTTCGAACCTCTTTTTATTGCACTCGAGAATTTGATGAATGGTGGAAGACTTATTATGCCAAAGAATTTTTTGACGTTTCAAGCTTGTCGAAGAATCTATCAAACTCTTTTTCTTCCATACAGGAAATATTCAAGAAAGGTAAAAGCCAACATATAAAGGAGATCGAAGTCTTCCAACGTTACTTTGAAACTGTGTACAAGCCAAATGATATTAGTCTAATCACCTTAGATGTTGTAGTAACCCTAAAGGAAAAATTTATAAAAAAAACTTCCTGATTTGAAACTTCTTTCATGGGTGAAAGGTGAAGACAAGTACCAATTAGCTTTCAAACTTTGTCCACCCAAATTTCCATGTTTCCAAGCTCTAATATGGCCCTGGAACTTCGTCCTCTTTTACCATGATGGTTCTTTTGCGGATCATCTCTCAAAATTTTACAAAATGAAAGTTTAAAATCAGCTCAAAGGGTAGTTCCGACTAAGCATAACTTACACAGCTTCCAAGGACACCTTTATGCCGCATAGAACATGTCAGGATAATGTCCCATATATATTAAGGTGGAGAATATGAAGGCTTTTTTTGATCCTTCCTGGGTTCACGTCTTTCTTCATGCTTCTTACTTTAACCATCCTTTTATTGTTTCTTTTCAGCGATTGATCGAAAAAGGCAAATCAAAGATGTTTGGTACTAAAGCAATAACTTCCAACCAAAATAAAATTTAAAAAATATGAAGATTCCATTAAAAATCAAAATCGAAATCACCTCTCTAGATGGTACCTTGATTTTCCTAAACAAACTCCAATATTTTTGTTGTAACATTTTCGTTATTAATTCAGGTCGCTAAAAAGCCACCTACTACCCCCTTAAAGAATAAAAAAATCAACACTACAACAGAAACAAAAGAGCCTCAAATCCTTGAAGATTCATATCTTAAACATTCCAAGTTAAAGAAGAATAAAAAGATCAAGATTTCAGTGTTTGGACCTCAGAAACACCCAGATACCCCAAAAGCTGCCCCCATCACACAAACAAAGAAAGTGAAGGTCGTTGCACCTGAGGTTATCGAAGATGATATAGACAACAATTCCCCTTTTGATCATGCATAGAGCAACAACTCGAGTCCTGATGGAGATTCCACTAAGGTAAACCATTTCGCCTTAATTTCCTCAAAGAAATATTTTTGAATATTCACCAAATTCTCCTTTTCATGAAAATCTTACCGACACTGCTACTTTTAGCATAAAGTATGTCGTACCTCCTTCCACTAGCTCAACTTATTTCCATCTCAAATCGAACAAAAGTCCTGAAGGAAAATTCATCCAGCCGCTTTATCCTGTTCAAGAGCTTCTTCAGTCGGCTGTCGAGTATCAACACTCTAAGCAATCTTTTTTTAGCAGCTATGATGAATATTCAGATCATGAAAAAATGGGCAACCCAAACAAAGATATGCCTGATCAAGAAAAATATTTAAAGATCCTTCTCCAGAGAGCTCTGATAAAAATGACGACCATGTCGAAGGTGCTCAAGATGATGCAGATTTGTCTGATTCTTCTAAATATAAGCCAGACAATGATAAGCCCACTAATGATGAAGTTCTCCACTACGCCAAAATTGATTTTTAACAGCGCATATTAGACAACGCTTTTATACAAAAGCGCTGCTATAAGTGAATTTTAAAAAAAAACACGGAAATTGTATAAAATGATTAGTAAAAGCGTTGCTAAAAATATGACCTTAGACAACGCTTTTAAAAAGCGCTGCTAAGGTATTGCTTTAGAAAGAGCTTTATCAAAAGCGCTGGTAAAGGTCCACTTTAGACAGCGCTTTAAGAAAGCACTGTCTAAAGTCATAAAAAATTTATAAATAAAATCAGAAAAGCGCTGCTAAAAGTCCATATTAGCCAGCGCTTTTAGAAAGCGCTGTCTAGAGCCATATAAATGAAAATTAAAAAATAGAATTAGTGTATACTGTTTCTATTTCACAAATTCACGAACAGAAAGCGTAACCCTTTCCTCCTTGAACATAAAGCGCAAACTCTTTCACTCTCCTTGAACAAAAACCGTAAATCCTTTGTCATCGTACCAGCCCCCCTCCGTCCTCCACCGTCTCTCTCGGTTATCCTCCACCCACACCGGTCGGTTCTCAAGGTAGGTTCTTTCATGAAAATGTCTTTATCTCCATTGATGTCCAAACTGAGTTATCCTCCTATTGATAATGTACTATGCTAACATCTAAGACATTATCCTCCTATTGATGTCCAAACTGAGTTATATGTATGCATTTTGATTTTTGGATTCTTGGTAGGGCTTGATATATAACAGCAACACTTTTAGCATTTAGCACTATTGCATTTTCTTTTGGTTCTTTGTTTTGGAATAAAAAAGATGATATATATGATGGGTTTTTTTTGTTATTTTAATTGGTTTCTAAATTTTTTATCATATTTATATTCTCCATGAACTAGTATTTTTTTACTAGTATTTTGAACCTATATATATATATATATACAACTTGTTTTTGGTGATCCATTTGTATTGGTGTAGTTATTCGAAGACCGTCACCGATTCGAAGAACATCAAAGCTGCATCATCCGCCATCGACACCAATAGCCCCTTTTCTTTCTTTGGTAAGTCGAGTTCAAATTCTATATGTATCGATCAATTAAAAAACACAATTATTTTTATATAGATATATTTATTTTTAGTCCATGTTATTAACTCTAGAAATAAATTTCTAGAAATAATTCGTTTAATTCAAACAAAAAGAGAATAATCCGTTTATAGTGTATTTGTTTACTTGAATTAGTAGGAAAAAATGGATAAAAAATGGATGTTTAACGATCGATTGTCACAAGAGTACGAGAATGGGGTATTGGAATTCGTTAAGTTTGCTGTTGAACACGCCAAAGACCCCAGTCGAATGAAGTATCCTTGCTTGGTTTGTTGTTATATGGGTCGGGTTAACGCAGATGGATTGAAATCGCATTTACTAATGCATGGAATTGATAGAAGTTATTCGTGTTGGATATTTCACGGTGAAAAAATTAACGACAACGTTGAACCGGGGGAGAAAAGTAGTACAGCCTATGCTTCAGACGACAAGGACACAAGTACATACGATTTTGATCGAGTCGAAGAGATTGCAGATGCACTTGAAGAAGATCTTCAGGATTGTCCCAAAATGTTTGAGAGATTGGTAAGCGATGCAGAGAAACCGTTGTATAAAGGTTGCACTAAATTCACAAGATTGTCTGCGGTATTAAAGTTGTACAACTTAAAGGCGGGCAATGGATGGTCAGATAAAAGTTTCAGAGTTATTAGCCCTTATGATAGATATGCTTCTGGAGGATAACGTTCTTCCTAATTGAACCTATGAGGCCAAAAAAATGTTGTGCTCTATTGGCATGAGCTATGATAAGATACATGCTTGTCCAAATGATTGCGTTTTGTTTCGAAACGGATATGCATCGTTAAATGAGTGCCCTAAATGCGGTTTGTCTCGATATAACAAAAAAAATTGTCTCCAGCAAAAGTCTTATGGTATTTTCCTATAATTCCGAGATTTAGGCGCATGTTTCATAGTGAAACTGATGCAAGACACCTTACTTGGCATGTAGACGAAAGAATTATTGATGGAAAGTATCTACATCCGGCAGATTCACCATAGTGGTCGAAAATTGATAATGATTATCCTGATTTTAGAGAAGAAGCAAGAAACCTTCGTTTGGCTTTATCTACTGATGGAATGACCTGCATGGTCTTCAAAGTATCTCACATACAACATGGCATGTGATTCTTATGATTTATAACCTACTTCCATGGCTATGTATGAAGCGTAAGTACATGATATTATCTATGTTAATATCTGGGCCTAAACAACTAGGGAATGACATAGACCTATACTTGACACATTTGATTGAAGATTTAAAGATTTTGTAGGAGAACAGGGTGGAGGTTTATGATGGATATAGGAAACAAAGTTTCAATTTGAGGGCAGTCTTGTTTGGCACAATTAATAATTTTCCAGCATACGGGAATCTATCTAGGTATAGCATTAAAGGTCAACGTGCGTGTCCTATTTGTGAAGATGGAACCGATACGATGCATTTGGAACTTTGTCAAAATAATGTGTTTCTCGGTCATCATAGATTCTTACATTCTAAACATCACTACCATGCATGGAGAAAAGAATTCAACGGAGACACCGAACAACGTAAAGCTCCACCTGCATTGTCAGGTGACCAAATTTTTGAAAAGGTGAAAGATGTGTGTACTCAGTTTGGCAAGCCTTTTGCGCATACGGTTGTCAAAGGTGGGTGGAAGAAGAGATTGATTTTTTTTTAATTGCCATATTAGAAATCTCTGTATGTGATACATTTTCTCGATGTTATGCATATTGAAAAAATGTATTTGAAAGTGTTATTGGTACGTTACTCAATATTAAAGGAAAGTCTAAGGATAGACTTAAAGCAAGGGAGGACATGTTAAAGATGAGAATAAGAACTGAACTAGGACCCGTGAAGAAAGGAAGTCGAACATATCTACCACTTGTTGCTTTTACTCTATCTAGAAAGGAGAAAAAGATATTGTGTAAGTTTCTAAGTGAAGTTAAAGTTCCAGAAGGATACTCTTCAGATATTAGAAGACTTGTGTCTTTGAAAGACCTCAAGTTAAAGAGTTTAAAGACACATGATTGCCATGTTATAATAGAGCATTTCTACTAATAGGTATACGTTCTATTTTTCTAGATAAAGTAAGGAGCGCGATAACTAAGTTGTGTTTTTTATTTAGGTCAATTTGTAGTAAGGTGATTGATCCTGAGATCTTACCAACATTGCAAAAAGAAATTGTTATTACTTTGTGTGAGCTTGAAATGTATTTTCCTCCCTCATATTTTGACATAATGGTACATCTAGTTGTTCATCTTGTGAAAGAGACACAGTTGTGCGGCCCAACTTATATGAGATGGATGTACCCTGCTGAACATTATATGAAAGTATTAAAAGGGTACATGAAAAACCGAAGTCGCCCAGAGGGTTGTATTATTGAGCGATACATTGTTGAAGAAGCGGTTGAGTTTTGTACTGAATATTTATCCAAAGTTCAATCCATTGGACTCCCCAAAAGTCATATTTTTGAAAAAAAGGAAGGTAAAAGATTAATTGGAAATAAAATTGTGACAGTATCAAAAGATGAACGGGATCAAGTGCATCTGCATGTTCTGCACAATGACAGTGAGGTTGAGTCATATGTTGAAATGCACAAGGATGTACTCTGAGGGTTAAATCAGAATAAAAATGAAAATTGGATAGTACGGGAGCACAATCAAAGTTTTATACCATGGTTTAAGGATCATATTTTTTTCAAAGCTTCATTCAGATCCCGCTTTAATAATAGAAAGGTTGAGATGTTTGGCATATGGTCCAAGTTTGCAAGTGTTTTCCTATAGCGCATACGTAATTAATGGATACACATTTTATACCAAAGAACAAGATGATAAAAGTACTATGAAAAATAGTGGTGTCGCCGTGCTTGCTGAAGCAATGCACATTTCAAGTATGAAGGACCTAAACCCCAAATATGCAAATCTGTCATATTTTGGGGTTATCGAGAATATTTGGGTGTTTGAGTACGAGAAATTTTAGATTCCTATCTTTGGTTGCAAGTGGGTAAGTAGTGGTGGCATACGAATGGATAAGTCAGGATTTTTGCAAGTGGATCTTAATAGGGAGGGGTACAAAGATGAGCCTTTTATTCTAGCCTCTCAAGCTAAACAAGTGTTCTATGTCACTGACCCGGCGAGTACAAAATGGTCTATAGTGATTTTATCTAACAAAGTGGTTGATGATAACGGTGTAGACCAAGGTGATATTGATGATGAGAATGAGTCATGTATTAGACGGAATGAGTCGTATATTATAAATGATCAAGATGAGAATATTATAGCGGATGAATCATATATCAGAAATGATCATAATGAGGGAATTTGGATAAATCCACACGTCCGCATTGTTAAGAAACAAGTTATTCATGTTCCAACCAAGAAAAGAAAGAGATGTTAGTGAAAGAGGTAGCATATTAAAATGTTTATGTTTATGTTTGTGTTTACGTTTAAGTTTATGTTTATGTTAATTTTTGGCATTGTCATTTTATATATATTTAAATGACTATGGAATTTTATATTGGGTTTATGTTTATGTTTATTACAGGTTAGATGGCTATTAACGACGATCACCCACGTGATGATTCTATGCATGATGGAGATAAGGCCGTTAGTAAAACGGAAATGGGATATAGATGAGGAATAACAATAATGAAGAGAATAATTCGGGATAGAGACCAAGGCATAGAGTATGATGTGCATTGGAGTCAAGAAGGCCAACTAATTGAGCCTAATGGTTAAACGTTGACGAGTTATCTCGGTTCGGTGGTAAGGAGAGAAATTCCAATTACATGTGAAGATTGGAGAGCAAGAGTGTTGGACGACGCTAAAGATAAAATATGGAGTGAGATACAGGTACCATATGTGATGTTATTTGTTTTTAATGATGATTATGTCTCTAAATTACCTATACTAACGCACTTTGTGTATGATTTTTGTAGAGGTCGTTCATCATTGAGGATACCAGGAGAGATTATATTCTTAAATTGGTCGGGAAATTACATAGAGGGTTTAGAGCTTTCTTGTCAAACAAGTTTCTTAGGGTTGCGGATAAAAGTTTTGTTGATGCAGAGCTTCCAAAAAAATATGCAGATCTGATTACAGCTGAAGAATGAGAAACTTTTAAATCCAAAATAAATACCCAAAAATTTGAGAGTTTAAGTGTTGTAAATCGACAACGAGCATCAAGTCCAGCATATCCATACAGAAAAGGGCGTATGGGATATGCATGCTTACAACAATCTATTGTAAGTATCTATAAATGCAAAGTATCTATAATATATGTCACGCTTATATTTGATCATGTTATTTGGCTTAATGTGTAGCTAACAAAGGAGAATAGTTCTGAAACATCTCTTCGGGAACACATTTATGGAAGGAAGCCCGTGTGTGTAAGGATGAAGATGTTAAAGAAAAAGTTCAACAAATTTTCGAGAGATGTGTAAGTATAATATTATTTATTTAATTACATCATACTTTTATTTATTTAATTACATCATTCTTTTATTAAAAAATCATTCTTTAATTACAATATTATATGAATTTCAGGAGACTCTTTCTCAATCTATACCTCCAGATGAAGATAATGATTGCAGGAGAATACTGTCACGAGCATTAGATATTCGTGAGTATTCTAGTCAGGTGAGGGATAAGGGATTTGGGATCACTCCAACATCCTTGAAAAAAAATCAAAGACAAAAGCTCCAAGCAATAAATAACTTCAGGAGAAGTTGGAAAAGTTACAACAAGAAGTTTATGAGCTGAGAAAGGAAAATGAAATAGATCAAGCTATAGGTTTTAAAGATACTAGGGATAAAGGTAGTATCAATGGTAACTTTGGATAAAATATTCCTGAGGTAATATATATACCATATTTATAAATTATATAACCATATTTATTAATTATATAACCATATTTATTAATTATATAACCTTATTTATTAAATTATAGGGCATTTCCCGGTGTCAACTCTATTTGTCGGCACCGACTTATCGGATGGTTGGAAAGGGAAAAGTGTATAATACTTCGGGAGAAATGCTTCACCATAAACCGCTCCCAGATGGATTTTTGAAAGTATCGGTTGATGTTGTTTTAGAGGGGGGTGCGTTGTTACCACTACCTGACAATGTGGCGGATGCAACAATGGTGGAAGATACAATAGGATAAGGGGATTAGGCGGGAGACCGAGTCAATTGCATCAATTGAGGTACAACACAATTATATAACATTAATGTTATGAGAAATGCTAATTTGTGATTATATACTTCCCATAACTAATTATATGATAACTAGATTCATGCTAAAGAGACTGCACAAGTCAGTGGGGGTAAGGCGCCTGAAATTAGCAATATTTCCACACAAAAAAAGAATGCTGCTAAGAAGACCGTGGCTAGCAAAAAAACTACTGCTCAGTTCAGGTCGTGCCTTCGGACATATTTAGGAATTACAGATATTCTGGATGGTGGTACCCGCCTTATACCTATGAGTGCAGACATCTTTGGTTTTGAATACCTGGAAGCAATTGGTAGAGAGGATATGGAGCATGTTTTTAGACATTTGGAATTAGGCCTCGGTGTTATCGGTATATACATTAGGTATACTCCGATCAACTTTGTTTAATTAGATGAACAATTTAATCCCTCATTTCAATGAATATAGTATAATGTTAATGATGTTTTAATTTAAGGTTTATGTATGACAACATTGTGCGCCCGCGTGGATTAGAAGCAAGATTTGGCTTCTTAGCTCCCAACACTATCAATTCAGGGTTAATTGTAACGAGACCAGATGATGTCATAACATATGCACTCAGTTTATTCACGGCCAGCAAAGATACTGAGAAGTTGTTCTTTTTGCCATATAATACTGGTAACGGGTTAGATTTTCATCCTAACTTGATCTATTATAACTTTCCGTTTTTGGAAATTGTTTAATCTTTGTTTAATCTTACAGTGGATACTGGTTATTGGTTGCGATTAATCCTATGAGAGAAATTGTGTATTATCTAGATTCGTTATACAATGATTGGTCAACATATCCAGATATGAAGCAGATGATTGACACGTAAGTTTTTCCCTCCCAAAGAGATATTCAAGTTTATGTTTATGTTTATGTTTATGGTCAACATATATGGATTTGTGTTTATGTTTATGTTTCTATGTGAGATTGTTCTAAATAGTCATTTATATTTTATTATAACGTTCTACTAGCTTTTCTCACCCAAAGAGATATTCAAGTGCCAAAAAGTAGAGCCAATAACGTTACATGGATCAGAGTGGATGTATATTTTCACAAAGAGATATTAAGTTTTGATTACATTAGTGATGATACTTGATAAAACAATTTAAGGGGTATATCCTGATATATATTCGTATTTTCTTTCCATGTGTAGTGTCCTCGCCAGCATAACGGTATAGATTGCGACTATTTTATGTTGAGGTATATGAAAGAAACTATTCTTTTGGATCGATTAGAGATTCCATCCACGGTATGGATTTCTAACTTAGGAATTACATATTATTGTCATATTTTGTGTTTCTCATAAAATGACATATTGTTTTAACTAAATCACATACTATGTTATATTATTATTTATGTAGTACTTTGAAGAATTCAATTGTGCACATTACTCAAAAGATCAATTGGATGAACTTATGGAGGAATGGTGTCAATTCATTATTGGGTTGAGAATTTTATAAGCTAAGGTATATTGTCTTATTTCCTTTGATGAGAACTTTCGAGTTTTGAGTATAAGTTAAATTCGAATAAAGTGCAACGTTCATATTATCATGTTATGAATTTTGATCATTTGGTTTTTTTCCCAGGTTTATAGGTGCATGTGTAGAATATAGAGCTAAGATATTCATGTTGTTGTTGTTTCATGAGAATTCTCGAAGAAAAGATGTACAGATGTAACATCAATTTTGAATTTTAGGATTTTTAACTTGTATCATAAATTTTGTAGTTGTTGTTGTATATATCATCAATTTATATATATATATATATATATATATATATATATATATATATATATATATATATATATATATATATATATATATATATATATATATATATATATATATATATATGTGTGTGTGTGTAATTTTTATATATGCATATTTTATTGGAATGAAGCTACCAAATATGGTGCATAATATGGTGAAAACCTGGTTCAAATATGGTTAAAATTATAATTAAAATGCATTATATATATTGGACAGCGCTTTTGTAAGTCAAAATAGATATTTTATTTAAAAAAACTGTGACCAATAGACAGCGCTTTAGGAGAAAAGCGATGTAAAAACTCAAAAAATAAGCGTTGCCCAAAGTGTGAAAGCGCTGTCTAAAATGGGGGAATAGACAGCGCTTTTAAAGGAAAGCACTGTCTAAAGCCTAACTTAAAAAATAACAAAGCGTTGTCTAAAGCAAAAGCGCTGCTAAAGAGGTATATAAAAAAGTGTTGTCTATTCTAAAAATGTTGTCTAAAGTGGGCATAAGAAAGCGCTTTTACATTGGAAAAAAGCGATGTCTTTTCTTTTAGCAGCGCTGCTTTAGGCAGCGCTTTAAAGCGCTATTAAAAGCCTAAAAAAGCATTTTCTTTTCCCTTTTTTGTAGTAGTGCTCCAAGAGACTTCTAAAAAGGTTAAGAGGACTTTTGGCACCATATCTAATTCCAAATCAGCTCCTACAATAACTACTACTTCTCTATCGCAAGAAGAATTGAAAAACCTAAAAAAGTATAAACCTTCTGAGTATCTAAGATTGATGATGAACACCGGGATTCATTCATCTACAAGTGTTAGATTTCTTCGACACCATCTGGTGGAAACTCCACAGTAGAACCTGTTAACAAACTCCTTATCCTCCTCAAAGCACAAATCTTTGATGTGAACTTATTTTAGGTTTTGACGGATGATAGCATAACTTTGTACAAAATAAAAGACTTTCTCAAACAAATTGACAATTACAACGCTTCTCTAGCCATTTTTTAATTTTGTGGTGGAGTGCAGACACCTTCTTGACCTGATTTTGACTGACGTTATTCGCAAACGGGATGTTACCAACAAATTATCAAACAAACAATGAACATGAACTACATAATTAGATTCAGCTACTGAGTCCATGAGTCAAGTCAAACAACTGGAAAAATCATTTCAATAAGATGATGAAGAGCATGATGTCTGCACCGTTGATATTGCCAAATGGAAACAACAAATAATATAACTGCAAGTCAAGATAAAAAGGATGAAATACCCAATGTCGACCGAAAGGCCCTTGAGGAGGAAATCACACTTCGCATCCATTATGTTGAAAGGGTTAAAGACCTTGATGCAGAAATCATAACTCTTACATCAAACATCTCCTTGAATGATCGTTGGTTGGCTGTAGCCATAACTCATTGTGAAAAACTTAAGGCTTCTGTACCTTTTTAATTTCTGCAAGTTCTTTGTTTTTCTCCTTGTTTTGTAATATTCTGCTATGGTGTAGACATCTAATTTTATTTTGTAACTTTTGATGACTTTTTAACCATTTTGGCAACTTACTTGAAGTTCCATTTTGGCTCTGAATTTATATAAATGTTATTCCATTTCGATTTTAACTTGTAAAACATGTTTGTATTTCTTTAGATACTTACCATTTATTCGTAATATTCCATGATATGCCGTTAACTCTTCAGTCTCAAAAGTATTATTTGAGAATACCTTAGTAATTTTGAATGGACCTTCCCAATTTAGGGACTATTTTACTAAGTTCATGTCCTTACGATCCATAGGTAGGGTAACCTACCAAACATATTATCCCATCGAGAATGTTTTACCTTTAACTCTTTTATTATATGCCTTTGCAATGCGTTCTTTTTGTCTTCTTAACATGTCTAATGTAGACAACCTATCTTCATCCAAATAAACTAACTCATCTAACATGATGTTCCAATAATGTTCAGATGGTATTTCACTTTGCCTCTGAATTCTGGTCGATTGAAAATTTATTTTCACGGGCAGGACTGCATCATGCCCATGGTTCAATCAAAAGGGAGTAATATTCGTCGCTTCCTTATGAGAAGTTCGAGAAGCCCATAAAACCTGGTATAAAGTTCTATGCCAATTATTTTGCTTTTTTCCTACATGTTTCTTTATCAAACCAATAACAATCTTATTTGCTGCTTCGATCTGGCCATTTGAGAAAAACTCCCCTTGGCGTCTTTTTAAATAACTCATTCCCTACAACAGTATAACTTAGAGAACATCACTTCACTTTTAGGTCCAATGAACCCTAAAGATTTTATAAATAATCCACTATTGGCTTTTCCAATCGGCATTTATCAAGCTATTAATGGTGAAGATCTCATAAATTTTCAAAATCTACACATCCCAACTTCATCATTTCTAAATCTCTCATGGATAATCTCATTGACATTACTCTTTCTCGAACTTAAATTTCCTCTTTCAACATGTCTTTAAATACCTTATATCCTAACGCAATTTAGGCAATCTCATTAGCTTCTTGATTCTCCAGTCAAGAAATATGCAAAAGCTCCACAAAATCAAATTGTTTTAGTAATTGATTTGCTGTAACGAAATACATGGTCAAGTTTTCCTTAACACATTTATATACCTTAGTTAGTTGCCTAATCACCAATTCGGTCTCCTTTAATTTCGACTCTTCTTTCCCTCATCTCTAATAAAACCTTAAGTCCAACTATTAAATCTTCATACAAAGACCATCAATATTATATTTAAACTTCGTCAGGATCTTATTTGGAGAGATAATTAAGACTCCAATGCCTGTTCCATTTTTATGGCTGGAACCATCAAAGAATAACTTCCAAGATTCAAGTTCTAAGTAATTTTGGGGAATTTTAACCACGGTATGGTCCACAATGAAATCAGCCACCACTTAACCTTTCACGGCTTTCAAAGGCATACATGTCGGTAGATATTCTATTAACGAAATCTCCCATTTTCCAATCCAACTATGGAGATTTGGCTTCGATAACATGTGCTTAATCACATCAAAATGAGATGAAACAAAAACATCCATTGGTTTTATATAGTGCTTTAACTTGCTACAATAGACGTATAGACATAAACATTACTTTTCTATCATTCTATACCTAGTTTCTGCATCATTTAGAACTCGAATAAGTAATAAATAACTCTTTCTATGAGATTATCATCCTCTTGATCCAACATGCTCTCTATAGTTAAGTCAGACACAAAAATATACAACCCCACACTCTTATTTCTACAAGGAGGTGACAAAATAAGAGATCGAACAAGATATTATTTAATCTTGTCAAGGCCTCTTGATGCTTTTGCTACCATTTGAAACCTTCCTTCTTGAGTCGAAGAAACAATGAGAAAGCTTGAGTTTTTCCGCTTAAGTTCGAAATGAACCTCCTTAAGAAATTTGTCTTCCCCAGCAAAGACTGCAGCTCTTTTTTTAGTCGATGGGGCTTTCACCTCCATGGTGGATTTGCTCTTGTTTTGGTTGATCTCAATACCTTTCTTATGAACCACTAAGCCTAAGAAATCCCTTTCCTGAACATAAAGAGTACACTTAAGATAATTCATCTTTAACCTGTGTTTTCTCATTCTTTCGAATGATTGTCGAAGATGGTCCATTAGAACTTTTTCCAACACGGATTTGATGACTATATAATCAATGTAAATTTGTATATATGCCTTGATATAACAATGAAAATATATTTTATTACTCTTTGGTAGGTTGCGCCGACATTCATTAAAGCAAAATGCATCACTACCCATTCGTAAGTGCCTAAGGCTCCAGGACATCGAAATGTCGCCTTCGGCACATCTTCATCTGCAATGAAAATTTGATTAAAGTGAGAATATCCATCGAGCATACTAAGGTAGTCAAAACCCGCTTCCGAGTAGATTATAATTTCTTACACCATCATTGTGTATTCATCATTTGGGTCGTAGCATTCAGATCCCTAAAATCGATGAAGACCCTAATAGTTTCATTAACAGGAAAAATATTCGCAATCCATTCGACATACCTTGTTATTCAGATGAACTTACATCTCAAGAGTATTTTGATCTCCTCCTTGATCTTCGACATGATTTCTGGTGCAAATTGTCTTGCCATCTGCTTGATCGGCTTTTTGCCAGGCGTTATAGGCACCTTTAGTTCCATAAACTCTCTGCTCAAACCAGGCATTTTGCTATAGTCCCAAGATAAACAGTCTTTGTAATATTTTAATAACTGAATCACTTCAAATATGAGTTATGGGTTAAGGTTGTCACTAATGTATGTTGGCCTCTTGCTCGTCCCATCTCCCAAATTGATTTCCTCTGGAGGATCCTACACCAACGTCTTTATGTTTGGTGCCGTCAGATCCTTCTCAAGCCCAAAGCTCATCATCATAAATGGCATCGAGCCTCTGGCCTTTTGTCTCAAATTGGTGTAGCTTATCCGGTGGCTCTGGTTCTAAGTTGAAGCCAGGCCCTTTCAAGGTGAACTTCTATTTCATTGGCTTCGATAACCATGTATTTTACATCGACTTCGAGAGTCGCTTTTAACCTATTTTCGGCTACATAAGCTGGAATCTTTTGTTGAATAATGGACCCATACATAATAACTGTCTTCGCCATCCCAACTAGTTGGTTGGATTCCTGACACCCCTTTTATCTCTTCTTCATCTTCCATGATCTATCTATCCCATCGAAAACTATGGGTTGGATGCAAGTTTAGAGAATAAAAGGCCTTGTCAAAAGGCATGTATACAAACCCAACAGGGTTACAAGGCACTATGTTTTCCAGATTTATATCGAAATTCTATTTATCGACATGGTTGACTTCCACCATAAAATAACTTTGGTTGGCTTAAATGTTCTCCACTATGTCGTTATCTCGCCAGATTGAAATTATTTGATGGAGTGAAGATGGCACCGCCCCAATTCAATGTATCAAATCACGCCCTAAGAGCAAATTTTAGTTATCTCTTGATGTTATGACCATTAATAAAGTTGGCCTAGTAATGGATTCGATCGTAAAATCAACTTGAATGACTCCTAGAGTATGATCAATCTTTCCCTCATAATTTGATATAACCATGTTCTGTGGTCTTAAATCTGTGTGAAATTTTCCAATTCTTTTCAACATAAAATGTGGCATCAAACTGAGGTGTAGAAATTCGCGTTTTCGCGTGCAGTGCAGTTTCTCCCGATTCTTAATGACTAGTATGGCTTAGGTAAATATAGGGAGTTTAGTAGAAGTGGAAGTATGGATTTAACCATGGGACTTTTTATGAACTAGTTATTTACATTCATGATGATAATGATGTGGTGGCCTTATTGGCAAATGTAGAAGGCTTATGCCTTGTTGTCACATAGTTGTGTTGTTGCATGTTGATAATGCACACATTTCATTGGTGAGGGCTTATGCCCTGTTGTTGGCCTATGATGGCATTATGTTGAGGGCTTATGCCCTATTATTGCCCAAATTTGGCACTATATTGGGGGCTTATGCCCTGATGGTACCACATGCATTGAGTTGATATCGGTCTTATTGCGTTGCATTATTTTGAGTTTATGATGTATTTTGTAAATGATGGATTATGTTGTAAAGTATTGTGTGATGCTTGAATTGTGTGAATTACTACTCCTTTGAATGTGATATTAACCATATATTTATTTAATGTAATTCTCACCTCTTTTGTGTTGTTGTATATGTGCTCCTTAGGGGGTATAGATAACTAGGTACCTGAGTAGTGCTTGGAGAGGGTGTTACCTGATCGAGTCTTAGGAGTCGCTCTGATACGCAACACGAGATTATTAGGGATTTTTTATGTTTCTTCATTATTTCCTTTGTTATGTATCTTACTTTTATACTGATGTTGGACCACATGTTGTGGAGTTTTTATTATTGTTGAGGCTTCAATGCCTTGTAAGTGAACTAATTTGATTATTGCGCTGTTGAATTGATTATTTTGAATAAATAAAGTATTAAAGTGACTTGAGACTTTATGAATTTTGAAATATGTGACATCCTACTTGTGTACTCTGATTTATATTCCATAGGTTACACTAATTATTAGTATGGGAAAATGGGATGTTAAAATTATTATCAGAGGCCAGGTTGTTGAGTCAGTAGTATAGCATGACAGTTGAATATTGTCGACATGCTTCTTTCTAACCCTTGTTTGATGTTTTGATGTTAAACAGAGTAATGACTAGAAGAAACAATACTGCACTTGTTGCTGCTTTGCATGCTTTGGCCTAGGCTGTGCAATATCAGCCTAATGCGACGAGAATGATAGATCTTGTGTTTTGGAGATGTTCTAGAGGAACCATCCACCTATATTCAAAGGGAAGCATGACCCCAAGGGAGCATAGGAGTGGCTCAAGTAAATTGAAAGTATCTTTCGGTTTATGGACTATTCTGAGGCTCGAAAACTGCGTTTTGGCACGCATATGCTAGCAGGAGAGGCTGATGACTGGTGGGTTGCCACTCGTCAAAGATTGGATGGTGCAGGAGCGGTCATTACTTGGGTTTTGTTTCACAGGGAGTTCATGGTGAAGTATCACCCAAAAGATGTCTGTGGGAAGAAAGAAATTGAATTTCTAGAACTGAGACATGGAGAATTGTCGGTGACTGAATATGCTGCCAAGTTCATGGAATTGGTGAACTATTATCCTCATTACAATGAGGCAACTACTAAATTTTCAAAGTGCATCAACTTTGAAAATGGGTTGCACTCATAAATTAAGAAGGCAATTGGGTATCAGCGGATCCGTAAATATTTGGATTTGGTGAATAGCTGCAGAACTTATGAAGAGGATAGTAAGGCTCACTACAAAACCATAATTGAAAGAAGAGGCAGATGAAAATCGGATCGTAGGAAGCCTTACAATGCTCCAAATGACAAAAGAAAACAGAGGGTTGCTGATGGTAGGAGAACAAGTGAGGGAGGTGCTTCAACTGATGTCGTGTGCTATAGATGTGGGAAGACAGGTCATCAAAGTAATGTGTGTATTGGAGAAGTGAAGAGGTGTTTTCATTGTGGTAAGACTGGGCATGAGGTAGTTGATTGCAGACACAAGGAAATGATATGTTTCAACTGTGGTGAGGAAGGACACATCATTACTCAGTGCATGAAACCGAAGATAGCTCAAGCCGATGGGAAAGTTTTTGCTTTAGCTGGAACTCAGACATCTAGTGGAGATTGTTTGATCAGAGGTATTTTCTTCATTAATAGTACTATTCTAATTACTATTATTGATATTGGTGCTACTCATTGTTTAATTATTGTTGAATGTGTGAAAAAGTTGGGTCTTATGTTATCTTCTATGAATAGAGAGATGGTTGTTGATACTCCAGCTAAGGGATCAGTGACTACTTATCTTGTATGTTCAAAGTTTCCTTTTTCAATCTTCGACAGAGACTTTGTTGTGGATTTAATTTGTTTACCGTTGAGAGGTTTGGACGTGATTCTAGGCATGAACTGGTTGGAATATAATTACGTTCATATTTACGGTTACAACAATTCAGTGCATTTTCCCACTCCTGATGAGGAAGGGGAAATTAAATTCATATCTGCTATACAATTTAATGAATTGATGCAAGATGAAGCTCAAGTATTTTCATTAATAGCATCTTTATCCATTGAGAATCAGGATGCTATTGATGAGTTGCAGGTGGTGTGTGAATTTCCTAAAGTTTTCCCAGATGATATTACAGATGTGCCGCCAGAAAGAGAAGTATAGTTTTCTATTGATCTTATTTCGGGTACCAAACCTGCTTCTATTGAATGTCAGCATTTGAATTAGCAGAATTGAAGAAACAACTATAAGACTTACTTGAGAAGAAATTTGTTAGACCAAGTGTATCGCCTTGGGGAGCTCCGATGTTGCTTGTAAAGAAGAAAGATTGCAGTATGAGACTGTGCATTGATTATCGACATTTGAATAAAGTGTTAATAAAAAACAAGTATACACTTCCAAGAATAGGGTACTTGATGGATCAATTGGTGGGTACACGTGTGTTTAGAAAGATTGATTTAACATCAGATTATCACCAAATTCGAGTAAAGGATGAGGAAATTCAGAAGACGGGTTTCTGAACTCAGTATGGACCTTATGAATATTATGTGATGCCTTTCAGTGTTACTAATGCACCGGGAGTGTTTATAGAGTACATGAAACGTATCTTTTGCACTTATTTTCCCCAATTAGACATTATTACAAGGAGCTATCGATACACTTCAATGGCATATTGCATCCATACATCATTTCACATTACATCATAGCATATGCATACTAAAACACATATAACATTCTCATTTATCTTGAGAGCATCATTGGTGCATTATATGCATTATGACATTACATAAAGCTAACTTTGTGTTTTCAGGTAAAATTCGTAAATAGACGAATATCATCAGCAATTTTCAAATAGGTCAAAGATTAATTCCTGAAACATAACAGGGTAACTATCCATATGACCAGGCGGTATGAATTCCCAAAACAGGACGGGTTTACCAACAAAAAATAGGTCAGAGATTAATTCCTGAAATAGGACATGGAAACTATCTATATGTCTAGGCGACATGAATTCCCTTAAATATGATGGGTTTACCAACAAAAAACAGGTCAGAATTTAATTCCTGAAATAGGACGGGGAAACTATCTATATGACCAGGCGGTATGAATTCCCAAAAAAGGACAGGTTTACCAACAAAAAATAGGTCAGAGATTAATTCTCGAAATAGGATGGGGTAACTATCTATATGATCAAGAAGTATGATTCTCGAAACAGGACGATTTTACCAACAAAAAACAGGTCAGAGTTTAATTCCTGAAATAGGACAGGTAAACTATCTATATGACCAAGTGGTATGAATTCCCGAAACAGGACGGGTTTACCAACAAAAAATAGGTCAGAGATTAATTCCTAAAATAGGACGGGGCAACTATCTATATGACTAGGCGATATGAATTCCCAAAATAGGATGAATTTACCCATGAAAAAAATATTGTAGATCAATTCCCGGAATAGGACGGGGCGACTATCTGCATGACCAAATGATTTCCTTCAGAGACTGAATTATGATGAGCATTACCCCCTAGAGACTGATTTCTGGCGAGCATTTCCTTCAGAGGTTTATTCTAAAAAGAATATCCTTCAGGGCTTCATTCTAAAAAGCAACTCCTTCGGAAGTTTATTCTGGAGAGCATTCCCCCATAGACTGAATTCTGGCGAGCATTTTTCTTCTGAAAAGCATACTTCGGATACAGTCAGGCGTAGACTCATTCTGATACTCCAATCAACAGTTACTTTGGATGGCATCTGTAAGCCCATCTCTGACGACACTTTATCACCTCTCCAAATGTAATATTTAAGCCCCTTCAAGTAGTATAATCAACCAACAGTGTCACTTCGTGCACATGTGAGTGCAAATTGCTGGGCACTTAAGTGTTCAATCCTTTTCCACCTTCAGATCACGAATGGCGAAAATGCCGATCTAACTCTTCAGGTTTAAGAAGATTGAACAGGGGAAACTGTTGTACCCCAAAATTTGTCCTCCCATTTTTTAAGACAATTGATTCAAGACACCTCCTCATGCTCCTAGGGTTTTCAATTACTCAAGAGTACTCACGGGTTTGAACATACAAGCATCTCTCCTAAGTTATGCCTACAATTAGGGTTTTGTGTTTCTCAAAGAAAATTGAGTTTCTAATGAATCCAATGAGTTTCATGATTCCTCATATGCTTCAAGGTACCCTTATGACAAGTTTCAATCCTAGCATCACAAGTTTGCTCAGTCAATTGCTCAGGTGATTGAAAATCAACTATATTGGACAAAAAGTCAATTGTGGTCAACATACAGTCAAACTTCAAGATTTTTGGTCAACATCGGGATTTTGAGGTCACATTCATCATTTGATCAATGATTGATCATGATTCATCAAGAAAACTCTCAATTCATCAAAATTCAAAAATTGCTAAATTAGGGTTTTCTTAAGGAGAAGTCAACTGAACTTTGACCAATCATAACTTTCACATGCTTCATCATATTTTTCTCAAATAAAGCCCATTTTGAAGGAAATTCAATTCTCTGTAACTTTATCTCTCAAAGTTCAAGTCCAAAAAATGTTTCATTTGTCAAGGTAACTTACATCAAGATAAACTCTTAAAATAAAAAAAATGATCAACATAGAGATTGTAGGGGATATCTTAAGCTTTCCAAAATATCCAATATCAACTTCATATGATGAAATTTAAGAGTGTTATGATTATTGCAAATTGAGCAAATTTTGAGAAATGCATGAAACTTACATTGACCAATTTTGAAATTATGGGCTAATAGACCTAATTCTTTAGGTTCAAACATGTTCATGGCATGATAAAAGACCCATAAGTCCACTCATGCCTCATATTTTAGTTTTATTTCATTTATTTTTTTAATTCAATTAAATACAAAATAAATTAAATAAAATAGTAAATGATGGACCAAGGCATATGGGCTTGGTTTTGGGTCAAATTTGAGGCCTGATGACTCATTGAAATCCATGAAAATCGTGGGAGAGAAGAATTGGGACATGATCTTCTCAAAATGGAATGTTTGAAAACATGTTTCATATGGTTTTGGCCAGGCATTGAACACTTGGTATTTTCCTCATTTGTTTGGCGTAATGATGCTCTATAAATACATACAATATTCAGATGCAAAGGACACACGAGCTGCCTCCAAAAATAGATCCAAAAATTCTCCAAAATTTAATAAAACTAGGGCAGAAGCAAACTCTTATTTCCAACCCTCCTCAAGCGAAACCAGGCATCACATCAGCTTAGTCAAGGTCTCAGGGTTCCTTTCCTCCCTTTATTCAAATCCACAACATCCTAGAACGCTCCCTCCATCATCGCCGATTTAGTAACTTTGGTGAGTTTCACATTTTTGTGTTCATGTCGTTTTAATTGTTACTAACATGTTAGATCTCCTCATACGCATCATTTGAACATGATTGATACATTACATGTAAGGTTTGACGTAGGAATCAGAGAATGCTATTGTAAGGGCATGAAGCTCTTGCTTCTTCGTATCTTCATTTATAGGCATTTCTAAGCTAAACAGACACCACAACTGAGTTTGCAAACCCCGATTTAGGGGGGGGGGGGGGTAGACATAACCTCTTGTTTCGAATCTCACTATTTTGTAGGATAAGGTTTTGGGATGATCGGAGAAGAAGGTGGTCAACCACCGTGTGTGGTGTTTAACCATCCATGCACTGCATGGCCTTTCCTCTTTCGTCCATTCAAAATCATGGAGGGCCCACTTGAGCTCACGTTCTGTTTTGATAATATTTTAATCATTGTTCATCTTATGTTAATTGATAGTTGAATCTCTAACACGAATACATAGTAGCTCAGCTGACAAGGAAGGGAATTTGTGATGCAAGGGGCGCGACTTCAAGCCCCAGCGCTTGCATCCTATTTTTATTCTTTATCATTTTCAAACCTTTTTTCCTATTTTCTTTTTATTTTTCTTTATTTAATTTATTATTATTTATTTTAATTAATATTTAATAAAAAATCATAAAAAATATAATAAATCAGATTTACACTTTTAGTAGATTAATTTAATTTTAGACAATATTTTTCTTATTTAATATTAGATCTAGGTTTTTTTTAATTAATTAAGTATTTAATTTAGGTTTAAAAATTTATATATTTTATTATTCAAATAAAAAATAAAATACACAAAAAAATTAGTTTCTAATATTTTAGATGTTAAGACTTTAAAAAATAATTTCGCAAACATTTTTGTTTACTTTTGCCATTTATTTTCTTAGAAACGATTGTATAGGTCGTATGAGTTTTTGTAATAGCTTAGCGTTTAAATTCCCGCAAAGTTATAATACTTTAATTCTCTCAAAGCCATGTAATAGTTGTAGGTCTTTAGTTTCTCGAGTTTTATTTTCTCGCACTTAAACTGTGTATGCCTTGTATGTATATATAACTGTTAGTTAATAGGACTGTATGGCAAGATAATAATCGAACGCTAGAAAACCCTAATGCAAGATAAAATAACTGAATCAACACACTTGCACACTTGCACCTCTAGGATAGCCTTCCTCTGTTGCCTTTGGAGAAACAACTGTCATCTCCCTCAAACATAGGGATACTTTAGCAAAGACCCTCAAATAAAAGATCATAGTCCCTCGATGATCCTTCAATGTTGCCTTTCGATAAATGATCTAGTCCCTTACGAAATTGCTAAAGCATCCTTACGAGTTTCCTTCAATGACCGTACGATGACCCTCGTTGTTCCTTTACATCCAATGGATAAGGCTACCTATCAACTACTGGTACAGATAGCACTATCTCTAAAGGAGAAGGAAAAAAGTACAAGAATGACCTTGAGTGGGTAGAATACTATTAATCGCTTGCTCGTAAACTTTTCAAAAACAAAACATTTCTCAAAACATTTTTCACAAACAAATATTTTCAAAAACACTTTTTACGCGTTCTTGAGGACTGATACGAGAATCATTACAAAGTTAACTTTTTAAATTTTTTTCAAACACACACACAAAAAAGCAAGATTTTCAAAGTGAGCTAAGCAATTAAGAGCCCGTAGATAACTACAGATGAAAAGGGTGCTAAAACAAGTCAGTTTTCCCACCGTATTACACTTACAATCAATTATTTCATGTCCAGCTTTACCACAACAAAACACCTCTTCACTTCCCCAGTACATGCATTACTTTGATGACCAGGCCTTCCACATTTGTAACATACGATGTCAGTAGGAGCACCTCCCCCACTAGTCCTCTTACCATCAACAATCCTCTATTTAAGGATACCTTTGCCATTTGGAGCACTGTAAGGCTTCACATGATACTATTGTTGCTTGCCTCTTTTCTCAGTGATAATCTTGTAGTGAGCTTTAGTATCCTCTTCAAAAATCCTACAACTATTCACCAAATCTGGAAATTTAAGGATCCACTAGTACCCAATTGCCTTCTTAATTTCTGAACGCAAGCCATTTTTCAAACTTAATGCAATTTGAAAATTCAGCAGTCGCCTCGTTGTAGCGAGCGTAGAACTTTTCCATCTCCGTGAACTTAGCAACATATTCAGTTATTGAAAAATCTCCCTGTTTCAAATCTAGAAATTCAATTTATTTCTTACCGCAGACATCTTCCAGAAAGTAATTTCTCAGAAATTCCTTGCTGAATACAACCCACATAATCTCCTAACCTTCACCATCCAGCCTCTGACGAGTACTAACCTACCATTCATTTGCTTCTTCAACCAGCATGTGAGTGCTGAATCTCACCTTGTGTGCCTCAAAGCAGTCCATAACCCAAATGATCCTCTCTATCTCCTTGACCTAAGTATGTGGTCCATCAGGATCATGCCTACCCTTGAACATAGGTGGATGGTTTCTCTGAAACGTCACTAAAACACGGGATCCATTATTCCCACCAGCATTAGGCTGATGTTGCATATCCTGAGCCAAAGCCTGCAAAGAAGTAGCAAGTGTAGTATCATTCCTTCCAGCCATTTTTTTGTTTCACAACATAACATCATACAATAATTAGAAGAAACACATCAATAATATTCAATTGTCACACTACACTACTGACTCAGTAACTTGGTTGGACGGACTGACCTGCTCTGATACCACTAATGTAAAACCCTATTTCCCCATCAGTAATTTAACAAAAATCAGAGTAATTTAATTCTTATATCAAACACCAAGAATAGGATGCCACATTCTTTAACATATTAAAAAAACTACTCAAGAATAAATAAACTGATACATAACACACTTTCGTATGAACCGACAACACTTCAGCATCGTCCTCAAAATTAAACTTTATTATTGTAGCACAAAAAGGAATCAAGTTTAATAATCAACATCCTCAATTAAATCATAAACCAACATTTTATCAAATAAAATAAAGTTTGCAATACTCCAACAAATCATCAAAACAAAAATGTCATTTAAGCAAAATAAGCAAGCGTTCATTCCCCTGGTGTTACGTATTAGAGTTGACATTGACTCAAACTATGTATTGTGAGGCAAACTCCTCATCTGACCTCAACCTCAAGCTACTTCAGATCATCTGCACTTTACCAATATAAAGGAAACATTCATACATAATGGGTAAGATATCATAACAATATAAGAGGAAGCATAATAATGAGCAGATAGAAATTCAAGCACGCATAATTATACTTCTTTACCTCACACATTTATTGCATTCATGGTAATCACAAGGTACATCAACATAAAATCAATAATCCAAATAACACATAATATCCATCATAATATAATACATACATCTTCCACCTCATATAGCATTAAGTTAATTAATAATGTAAGGCAATCCGACTAACACTGACTAAAATACATGTGGTACCATCAGAGTATAATCTCTCTCCAAAATTCCAAATAGGGAAGCAACAAGGCGTAAGCCTTAAACAATTTGCCAATCCAGGCCAACAACAGGGCATAAACCCTCAACAATGAATGCATGCAACATCTACGTACAATAATATAATCATGAAATAACAGAGTATAAGCCCTCAACACTATGTCATTCTAAGCCAGCAGCAACATTATTATCATCATGCAATATCATATGTAAAACAACTATATAATTTCACACCATCATTCACATACTTACATACAACCTCCGCTATCACAGTCTACCCGAAAATACACATATATAGGTGTGATACGGTGGGAAGAACTGACTGTTTTTGGAATGCTGGTTTGCGTTTTGCGTTTGTGTTTGCAAAATTTCGCAGTAAGCAAGAGTCGCCACCAACTTTTATTTTATCCAACAAGGAAAGGAAAAAAGCACAGAAAAATTCCTTTTTCGAGATATTTCTGAGTACGGGGGGTAGATTATAGAAAGGGAAGGTATTAGCACCATTTCTATCTGTAGTTATCTACGGGCTCTTAGATACTTGCTCATCATTTTCAAAATATTTTCTTTATGCTTGTGGGTTTTGAAAAGTTTTTGTTTTAAACTTCAATTTAACTCTTGCTTCTGTCCTCAAGAGTGTAATGAAGTGTTTTTGAAAACTTTGTTTGAAAAGGAGTGTAAGTGTGAAAAATTTGTTTTGGATGAGCAAGTATCTAAGAACTATCTACCTACTCGAAAAAGGAATCGTTCTATGCTAATTTCCTTTAGACAATGCTATCCCACTATTAGTGAGTAGGTAGCACCGTCGTTGGAGTTTGAGGGTCAATTCGAATGAGGGACATACGGTCACCAAAGCAATGTTAGGACACTTTAGCGGTAACCCTAATGTCTTAGATCATTTGTTCGAGGAAATAATATCTGAGGCAATCGTTTCGAGGCAACTATAATCTTTTATACAAGAGGGTGACCTCTAAAATACCCTATACTTAATGACCGTGTACGAAGGCAACCAAGTGGGGTGTACCCTAAGAGTGCGCATGTGCGAGTGTGTTGTTTTCAGTTATTTTTTATCTTTGCACATGTTAAGGGTGATCTAATTTGATTTTAGATTAATCATTCATTCTTGTCATGCAAACCCTATTATCAAACACCTAGCAGTTGTAATTTGCAGAAGTAAAATGCGGAAATTAAATTACAACGCGTCGGGTATTTACATCGCCAAAAGCAACCCTTTGAAAATAAAATAAAGCAGTAAAATGAATAAATGTCCTAATTAATTATTACATACCAGAAGCAAATATGTTAATTGGATAAAAGAAATAAAGTGCGACGCGAAATTAAATCGAATGTGAATTAGGGTTTTGACCCTTTTAAAAGAAAATGCTTTTTTGTTGTTTTTTTTTTAAGAAAAGAAATTAAATCCTAGATTAAATACTAAATTCATTATAAAATAAATTAAATGGAAAAAATAATTAGTGACATGTTTTTGGAGTTTTTGTTAATTTAAGAAAGAAATTAAAATAATTAAATTATGTTAAAACCTAATGATTTCTAATTGATTTTATTTATTTAAAAAAATTAATTAAAGTTTCCTAGAATTAAAAACCTAATTAATTAGTTAGTATTTAATAAAAATAAAATTCTGAATTAAAAAATATTTTGATGATTTTTTGATAAAAGAAAGAAGATTTGTTATTGGTTAGTAAATTAATTAAATAAAAATAAAATAATTAAATCAAATAAATAAAATATGAGAAAGTAGAGAAATTGGGCCTTTTTTGGAGGGTGTGGAAAGCATTTTTGCTGGCCCATTAAGCTGATCCGTTTGGACTTTTATGATCCAATGCATTTGCGTTGACTGAGTCCATGGTATACCTCCACTACTTGACCACCAGATCTGGCCATCTGGCGATTTGATAATGAACGTCCATGGTGGAAATCTGGCTTGACCATGCACATGATTATCTGCAGGAAAATAATATTGAGAAAATGGGGGACCTGGGATTCGAACCCAAGTCCTGAAGAGAAATACATGCTATGCTTGCCACCACGCCATGTTGTTTTAATTGTTAGTATGGTACAAAATAATTATAATATAAGAAAACAAATTCCATTGGGTAAATATAAAAATTAGCGCACCAGATTTGAATGGACTAATGGGGACATGACACACATTGTCCCTGACATCCAACCGTGGCTAAAAGATACAAACACTTATACCAACGGACAAAGGTCTATCGCTAGAAGCCTGTCCACCTTCAAAACTTTGTACCGGCCATGAAAATGGATTCTAAGACTAGGGTTGAGTTCGTCTCAACCTCCTAGATGCAACCATGCCCATATCTGGGGCAAATTATCCTTGAAACAAGAAACCCCAAAAACAAGAACAAAACCCTAATAATGGTGGATCTTGCTACAGGTCAGATAAACAAAATCAAATGATGCCGAAAGCTTGTAAATGATGTGGTGATCACAAATATGCAATTATTTTATTCAATGGATACAAGAATAGTGCAAATCGAATTCGAGAATATGGGGAATCCGTGGATGACTTACAGTGCTCTAGGAAGCTTGAAAACGAGTGGTTTGGATTGGTTTTGCTTGTGGAGATGGCCAGGAAACGATTAAGATACTTGCCAAGCCCTGAAACGACCTCTAACCTTGATTTTGATCCCACACTTTTTCCTTGTTTTTACAAGTTTTGTTCTGCCTCTAGAATTGCTCTCTAACCCCGATTCTTGTGTCTCTCGCTTCCTTATGTATTGTACAATACATTAGGTCATAATTCTTTGTCCAAATCTCCCTCTATCAACACTTGCATATTTGATTTGATATTCTTTTACAACCTTCCAATTTTGGGTTGATTTGAATCTTTTTGTACTCTAATGCCTTGATACGAGTTTGGTATGATGCAAGCTGTCCATTGAAACCAATAATCATCAAAAGATCTTTGGTTATCAATATTTTTGATTTTATGTGATTTTATTTGATTTAAAATGAATAAATAAAAATAAAATAAAATAATAAAAATATGATATGGACACATGGGAAAGGCTAGAGCACGTGGGCAATAATGAAAACTTAAAACAAGTGAAAAAGAATGGGCCCATTTGTGAAAAATTTGAAGTTTTGGGGATAGTTGACTTTTGGCAATTTTGCAAAAAAGTCCAACTTCAACAATGCATAACCTCCTTAATTTTGAACTTTTGGAGGTGTTCTTGGACTTTTTAGAAATCATGATATGTCCTATAATCAACCCTTTTGGTCTCATATCATTTTGATATTCCATGCTCAAGTTAGAAGCTTTGACAAAAAAGGTGTTTTTGTTGACTTTTCAAAATGACCTATAATGTCCAAATTCATAACTTCTTGTGAGTGCATATTTTGATCTTGGGGTATGAATATGGATTGTATATAATTTCATCCTATGCAAAATGAGCTTTGGATGGATCATTTCTCATAAAGTATGAGAAAGTTATGTTTGGTCAGAGTTGAGTTGACTTTTCCTACAAAACCCTAATTTAGCAACTTTTGAACCTTGATGAATTTTGAGCAATCCTTGATGAATCATGATCAACCTTTGATAAAATGATGAAATCTCCTTAAAAATTAGAATTTTGACAAAAAATCTTGAAGTTTGACTATATTTGGGTCACAGTTGACTTTTACCCTGGCACCGTCGATTTTTGGACCTTTCAGCAATTGACTGAGCAAACTTTCTCTACAAGGCTTGAAACTTGACATGGATGATCTTGAGAACATATTAGGACATTGGTGAGCACTTGGGGTCACTTGGCCTCAAATATCTTGATGCAACATGAAACCCTAATTTGGGGAAGACTGCCTTATGAGAGCGTTTGTCTGACCAACCCTTGAGCAACCTTGAGCAACTTGGAGATCTTTCTTGACATATTTTGAGAAATATGGGAGGGCAAATTTTGGGGTACAACAGCTGCCCCTGTTCAATCTTCTTAAACTTGAGGATGTAGATTGGCTTTTGGTGCCTTTCGTGATCCGAAGGTGGAAGATGATTGAACACTAGAGTGCCCAGAAATTTGAACTCGCATGAGGTGGTAGTTGCTTTGTGATGTCGGGAATGGGCTTACAGATGCCATTTGGAGAAGTGTCGATCGTATAAGAGATTCCTTAGCGAGAGCTTGCATACCTGCTGTTGAGGAAGATTCTGCTAGGGAAGTCTGATCTTTGTTGAGATTTAGGAACTTATCCGTAATTTAACTGAGGTGTCGAGATTAAAGAACTTGCCGTAATTCAACTGGAGGGAAACATCTTCATCGAGATTTAAGAACTTGCCCGTAATTCAACTGAGAGAACTTCTATGCTGAGATTTAGGAACTCGTATGTAATTCAACGGAGGAACATTTTATCGAGATTTAGGAACTTGCCTGTACTTCAACTGAGAAAACATCTCTGCTGAGTTTTAAGAACTCGTCCGTAATTCAACTGGAGGGAAATATCTTCGTCGAGATTTAAGAACTCGCCCGTAATTCAACTGAGAAACTTCTCTACTGAGATTTAGGAACTCGTCTGTAATTCAACAGAGAAATACTTTGTCGATATTTAGGAACTTGCCTGTACTTCAACTGAGAGAACATCTCTGCTGAGTTTTAAGAACTTGTCAGTAATTCGACTTGGGGAAAAATATTCGTCGAGATTTAAGATCTCGCCCGTAATTCATTTGAGAAAACTTCTCTGTTGAGATTTAGGAACCTGTCTGTAATTCAACGGAGGAACACTTTTGTCAAGATTTAGGACCTTGTCTGTACTTCAACTGAGAGAACATCTCTGTTGAGTTTTAAGAACTCGTCCATAATTCAACTGGAGGGAAACATCTTCGTCGAGATTTTAGAACTCGCCCGTAATTCAACTGAGAAAAAATTCTCTGCTAAGATTTTAGGAACCTGTCTGTAATTCAACGGAGGAACACTTTTGTCGAGATTTAGGACCTTGTCTGTACTTCAACTGAGAGAACATCTCTGCTGAGTTTTAAGAACTTGTCAGTAATTCGACTTGGGGAAACATATTCGTCGAGATTTAAGAACTTTCTCGTAATTCAACTGAGAAAACTTCTCTGCTGAGATTTAGGAACTCGTCTGTAATTCAACGGAGGAACAAGCTTCATAGCTTTGAATTTTGTGAGAATTTAACCGTATCCTTCCTGAAAGGTAAAGGTTAGTCGTATGTAATGCATGATATGTATCAGGCAATGATGTTCTCAAAATAAATGAGATTGTGTTGTATGATGCGTATATGCATGTCATGATGTATGGAAATGTAATGTTTTTAGCTGGGGAAAATAAACCCCTGATAGCCGCTGGAGAAAATAACTGAATTCTTCATTTCCGCTAGGGGTAGCGAATGAAGATGTTTGTGAGAATAAACATGCAGGAGAGGATAACTTCACTGGGGAATAAACTGATGAGGAGATTACTCTGTGGGGAAGAGATTCTCTGTAGAGGATTCCGCAGATAAATTCAGCTGGGGATGAATTACCGCTGCTGGTGATAATGAACCTTGTTAGGGATTGAATTCCTGTTGGTGAAAGGAATGAACTTCGCTGGGGATGATTTTCCAATAGCGACCTTACTGGGGATAGCTCTTTTCGACTTTACTGGGGACAATCTACCAGAGTCTACTGGGGATAATTCTCTGAACTTCACTAGGGAAACTTTGCAGACTGCGCTGGGGATATTTTATACTCCGCCGGGGATGATAAGACTTTTTAGTGCTGATGATAGATAAACTCTGCTTGGGGAGAATATCACCGATTCGTTCGCGGTTGTGAGTCTCAGTTGGGGATATTTTATACTCTGCCGGGGATGATAAGACTTTTCAGTGCTGATGATAGATAAACTCTGCTTGGGGAGAATATCACCGATTCATTCGCGGTTGTGATTCTCAGCTGGGGAGAGCTAACATTACTGCCTCCTCTTACTCTGTAGGGAGTGAAAGTATTTCATCCATATTTTTCAGCTGAATTTATCCTTGTACCTGGTGGACATAGCAACTGTAAAGCTTGGACAATTCTTATTGCCCCTGTTTCTGATATTACGACTAATCGTCTTTTGTTTCGCATGTAAATATTCATGAGCAGCAATTAATGTCAAATGCATATATCAAAAATGAACATTGGACGTTCTTTGCAAAACAAAATAGAAAAAGGAAAACAGTCTGAAATTTCTTTGAAAATGAATTGTATTGATTTTGAAGTTTGGCCTGTAAATAGGCGTTTTTGTACAAGAGGTTGACGTCCTGGTAAGAGAATTCCGTTGGACAGATAGAATTTATACAATTTGTAATAAACAAAGAAAAACAGCTATGTGAATAATCCCACTGGGTTCCAACTCTGCTATTGCCCTAATGTCCTCGAGCATCTCATCACTTTGCTACTTGGTTAAAGGTAGATCAAATTGTTTAGTGTCGTCCGAGCTTGATAGTCGATACCGAAGTCTGGTTGCAAGGTGATCCAATGAGGCATAGTTTTACGCTTTGATCCCTAATTTTTGCCTGGACCGCCCTTTCGGGTTTTCAGTCCACCAGGATACCCTTTTTTGCCCAAGCCGCCTTTTCAGGTTTTTGACTTTCCGGGTGTACAGATTTTTTTATTTTCATCCCTTATTTTTGCCCGAACCCTTTTGGTTCGCTGGGAAGCCCTTATTTTTGCCTAGGCTAGTCAACCTAGCGGGTCTTTGATTATGCGTAGTATTTTATCACTATGTCTGCATTGACGGAGTGAGGAAGGTCGTCACCGTCCATGGTGGTTAGAATCATAGCTCCTCCTGAGAAAATGTTCTTAACCACAAATAGCCCTTCGTACGTGGGGGTCCATTTTCCCCTGGGATCACCTTGAGGTAAGATAATGCGCTTGATTACCAGATCCCCAACTTGATACTCTTGTCGTCTGACTTTCTTGTTAAATGCCTTGATCATTCACTTTTGATACGTTTGACCATGACAAATAGCAGTAAGTCTCTTTTCGTTGATTAAGTTCAGCTGATCAAGCCTGGTCTGAATCCAGCCATCTTCACTCAAACCTACATCCTTCATAATCCGAAGAGAGGGTATCTGAACTTCAACGGGCAAGACGACCTCCATGCCATAAACTAAGGAATAGGGTGTTGCTCATGTTGACGTCCGTGCTGAGGTACGATACCCATGAAGAGCAAAAGGTAACATCTCGTGCTAGTATTTGTACGTCACCATCATCTTCTGCACAATCTTCTTAATGTTCTTATTAGCCGCTTCTACAGCCCCATACATCTTCGGCCGGTAAGGAAAAGAGTTGTGATGTTGTATCTTGAACTGCTTGCAGAGCTCGGTGATCATCTTATTGTTGATATTTGTACCATTGTCTGTAATGATCCTCTCTGGTACACCATATCGACAAATCAAATTGTGCCGAATGAACCGTGCCACGACGTTCTTGGTTACTGTAGCAAAGGAAGCCGCTTCAACCCACTTTATAAAGTAATCAATATCTACCAGGATGAACCGATGCCCGTTAGATGCCGTAGGTCTGATCTCGCCGATCATGTCGATGCCCCACATTACAAAAGGCCAAGGAGATGTCAAAACATTCAGAGAAACTATAGGTATGTGCACCTTATCAGCATATACTTGGCACTTATGACAGGTCCGAGAATGCTGATAATAGTCGGCTTCCATTATGGACCAATAATATCCTACCCGTAGGATTTTCTTTGCCATGGTGTATCCACTGGAATGAGTCCCGAAAGTTCCTTCATGTAATTCTATCATGATCTTTTCTGCTTCGTTCTTATCCACACAACGCAGTAAGGTTGAATCATGGTTACGCTTGTAAAGAATGCCATTGCTGATGAAAAACTTCACCGCGAACCTCCTCAGAAACTTCTTATCATTAACAGATGCACCCCCGGGGTATTCCTGAGCTTCAAGATACCTTTTCACCTCATGGAACCAGGGTTTATTTGTTACCTCTTCAGTCTCAATGTCACAACAATGTGCGGGTTCATCCAACCTTTCAATGGTAATCTGGGGAGCTTCATTGTCCCATCTGACCTTGAACATAGAAGACATCGTAGCTAGCGCGTCCGCCAACCGATTCTCCTCTTTAGGGAAGTGTTCAAAAGTTATCTCCTCGAAATGCGGAAGCAACGTCAACACATACTCTTTTTAAGGAATAAGATTAGGGTGTTTCGTATCCCACTCGCCTTTGATTTGGCTGATCACGAGAGCGGAATCTCCGAAAACACTTAGCAACTTAATCCTTAGGTCAATAGCTGCTCAAAGACCCATAATGCACGCTTCATACTCCACCATGTTGTTTGTGCAGTTGAAACATAGTCGGGCAGTAAACAGAGTATGAGAGCCTTTAGGAGATATGATCATGGCGCCAATGCCATTACCCAAAGTGTTCGAAGCTCCATCAAAGTACATAGACCATCGGGATCCTTCCTCAGGTCCTTCATCCGGTCCAGGTTCCTCACAATCAGTCACTATCATGATATTCTCATCCGGAAATTCAAAGTTCATAGACTGGTAATCGTCCACTGCCTGATGTGCCAAATGATCTACCAACACGCTTCCCTTGATTGCTTTCTGGGTTTTGTATTGAATGTCATAATCTGTCAAGATCATCTGCCATCTTGCTATTCTTTCGGACAAGGCAGGCTTTTCGAAGATATACTTGATTGGATCCATCTTTGATATCAATAGAGTAGTGTGAGTCAGCATATACTGTCTCAGCCGGCGAGCAGCCCATGCCAAAGCGCAGCAAGTTTTCTCAAGCAACGAGTATCGCGTCTCGCAGTCGGTAAACCTTTTGCTAAGGTAATAAATAGCATGCTCTTTTCGGCCAGACTCGTCATGCTGCCCCAACACATACCCCATCGAATTGTCGAGTACTGTCAAGTATAAGATCAAAGGTCTCCCTTCAACTGGAGGCATCAGAATGGGTGGCTCTTGGAGATATTCTTTGATCCTTTCGAAAGCGTCCTGACATTCATCGTTCCATCTTACCACTTGATTTTTCTTCAGTAACTTGAAGATTGGCTCACTAGTAGCAGTCAGGTGTGAGATGAATCGGGCAATATAGTTCAAACGTCCCAGAAAGCCTCTGACTTCTTTTTCTATTCAGGGAGCTGGCATCTCCTGTATAGCCTTCACCTTTGCAGGATCCACTTGAATACCTTTATCACTTATGACGAAACCCAACATCTTACCAGATCTCACTCCGAAGGTGCACTTGTTCGGGTTTAACCTTAGTCTGTACAACTTCAACCTGTCAAATAGTTTCTGAAGGTGGTAAATATGTTATTTCTAAGTCTGGGATCTTGCAATCATGTCATCAACGTATACCTCAATCTCATGATGGATCATGTCATGGAACAAAGCGACCATGGCGCGCTGATACGTTGCCCCAACATTTTTTAATCCGAAAGGCATGACCTTGTAGCAAAAGGTACCCCATTAAGTAACAAAGGTTGTCTTCTCCATATCTTCAAGAGCCATTTTAATCTTATTGTAACCGGAGAAACCATCCATAAAGGAAAAGACCTTGTGTTGTGCGGTGTTGTCAACCAGAACGTCGATATGAGGCAGAGGGAAATCATCCTTGGGGCTTGCCCTGTTCAGATCCCTATAGTCAACACACATTCAAACTTTACCATCCTTCTTCGGCACAGGAACCACGTTGGCTACCCACTGTGGGTAAGAAGTAACTGCTAGAAAATCGGTGTCAAACTGCTTCATCACTTTAGCCTTGATTTTCTCAGACATCTCTGGGCGCATTCGGCGAACTTTCTGTTTCACTGGAGGACAGTCTTCCTTGGTAGGCAAACGGTGAACCACGATATCAGTTTCAAACCCAGACATATCTTCATAAGACCAGGCAAAGATCTCAACGTAGTCTCACAGCATCTGAATAAACCATTGCTTAACACTAGCTTCCAGATTTGTACCGATCTTGACCTATTTCTTGTCTACCTCTGTACCTAGATTTACTGATTCCACTGGCTCTTCATGCGGCTGTATAGCCCTCTCTTCCTGAAGTAACAATCTAGCAAGTTCACCAGGCACTTCGCAATCATCTTCACCTTTGTCTTCGGCTAAGTTGATCGGACTTTCGAAGTCATAACCGACAGTAGCAGAGTCGTTATCAGTGGGATCCATAGTGGATGTAGACTTGTATATGTGAGTGTGTGTAAAATAGCTGTTTTGTAAGATAAAAAGAAAAACAAGGAGCACAAAATTTGAAATGCAAGAAATCGTCCAATGCTTTTATTAATGATATATGAAAATGACACACATAAATCCCTCACAAACAAAGCCACGGTGTCTAGGGTAAGGCATCGGGCCGTAAAGTTTCAAAATTGTCTGTTACATATTCAAAACAAAAGTCTCATTACTGGGTAATAAAAGAAATTAGGACGAAGTCTTTTGCTGTCCAGTTGCTTAGTCTGCCGCCGGTAGTTGGGTAGATCCAACTGTCAAACTCAGATTCTTCAACATCGTCTTCAATGGCATTTACTCCTGAATTGTTGATAAACAGGGGAGGTCCTCCGATCCGTGCACTCCGTACAACCCTCAGAGCTTCTGCAGTGAAACCCAAACCAAACTTGTTAGTCTTATGTGCAAAGTCATGGAGTTGGCCCCAATTCGCATACCCACCTTTCTCAACAACATCCCGGACATCCTTGAGGGAAGCCATCTTCATTGGAGGATCTTCAGTAATAATTTCAGTTGATGCCAGCGTCTGGGGCACTTCTTCAAAATGTTGGAACGGGGTCTCAATGAACTCCCCGTCTATCTCCACATACTGGAAAGAGTTGAGGTGGCTCACCATGTACTCCTCTTCTCATCGTACCGTAATAATTTTCTCCTTCACTGGGTATTTTAGCATCTGGTGGAGCGTAGAAGTTACTGCCCCAACTTTATGGATCCACGGGCGACCCAACAAACAAGAATAAGATGGTCGAATGTCCATCACATAAAAAGTAGACGTGAATATTTGAGAACCAACCTTAACCGGAATATCCACTTCTCCATGTACCATCCTCTTGGACCCGTCAAAGGCCCTGACCACAATGTTACTCGGCTTCAGCTCTAACTCTTCACAGTCTAACTGGTCCAAAGCTTTCTTGGGTAAAACGTTTAACGAGGATCCAGTATCCACCAATACATGAGCTAGAGTAGTGCCCCTGCATTCAATGGAGACATGCAGGGCATCATTGTGATTCTTCCCCTTAGTAGTCAAGTCTGTATCGGAGAAACCCAACCCATTATCTGCTGTCAGACTAGCCACATAATCTTTAAACTGATCAGCTGATGTCTCCTGCGGCACGTGCGCAGTCTTCAAGAAAGCAATCAGAGCCTTAACATGGGCCTCTGAACACAACAATAAGGACAACATAGAGATCTTTGATGGGGTTTGCCCCAGCTGTTCGACTACATTGTAGTCGCTTTTCTTGATGATCTTTAAAATTTCTTCTATCTCTTGTCTAGAGGCTTCAACAATAATTTTCTTTGGTGCCTCCGTCTGGGCAGGCTCACCGGTGGTCCCTTTTCCCCGAGTGTCAGCTGACTCGGTGACAGGGGTAAGAATTGGAACTTGAGCAGGGACAGTAGCAGATGTACTTGTCGGCGTAATAACAACAGGCTTCCGAACAGTTGGTGGAGAGATCTTAGGGAAGTATCTGGAACCTTTGAAACCAACTCTCTAAGTTGAGTAGGAATCTGTACAAAGCTGATCCGGATAGTGTTTCTACGCATAGAGGCCATGACCTACAAAACAGAATAAAGATGAATCCCCTCTATTTTTGAAATAGGTTAGTCTGATGCAAGATGCATGCAATGTCATGATGTCATGATAGAAGCACACCACAAGTATTCACAGATAGAAAACATGGTAAGGGCACACAAGTCACACAGATATCCCTTAGATTTCAGGCTGGCAAGGAGTTTAGGTATTACCCTCTTTCAGTTTAGACGGTTCAACCTGTCCTAGTAATAGTAACCGGGTTCTAGAGGATCTCAATATCACTGACCACCCTCGATCAGTCATAATTCCAGTTTGGCAACCTTTTCTTGCGGCCGGAATCATCGTGAGAGTTTGGTCTCAATGAGTGTAGCATACTGCTACTGTTCTATGGCCAAGTTGGTCAATTATAGGTTCTAAGGTCAGTTGGTGCTTAATGACCCCTTAGAAGACCCATATTCTCCTTGTTCCACCATAAGGGATATCGGTACAAACTAAAGTGCCACACCAACGTAGCTACTGCTTCAACCGTATCGGTCTATGTCGTACAGTTCCCTCACAGTCTATTGCCACTTACCTAAAAGGTATCCCTAGATCCGGGTTAAGATCTATAGTAACTCCGATACAAAGCCCAAAAAATAAAGCAAACAAATCAAACAATTGAAAACAATATGATGAACTATTCCTAAGGTACACCCCACATATTAAACGTCCCCAGCAGAGTCGCCAGTTCTGTGATACGGTGGGAAGAATTGACTGTTTTTGGAATGCTGGTTTGCGTTTTGCGTTTGTGTTTGCAAAATGTCGTGGTAAGCAAGAGTCGCCACCGACTTTTATTTTATCCAACAAGGAAAGAAAAAAGCACAGAAAAATTCCTTTTTTGAGATATTTCTGAGTACGGGGGGGGGGGGGGGTAGATTATAGAAAGGGAAGGTATTAGCACCCTTTCTATCCGTAGTTATCTACGGGCTCTTAGGTACTTGCTCATCATTTTCAAAATATTTTCTTTGTGCTTGTGGGTTTTGAAAAGTTTTTGTTTTAAACTTCGATTCAACTATTGCTTCTGTCCTCAAGAGTGTAATGAAGTGTTTTTGAAAACTTTGTTTGAAAAGGAGTGTAAGTGTGAAAAATTTGTTTTGGATGAGCAAGTATCTAAGAACTATCTACCTACTCGAAAAAGGAATCGTTTTATGCTAATTTCCTTTAGACAATGCTATCCCACTATTAGTGAGTAGATAGCACCGTCATTGGAGTTTGAGGGTCAATTCGAATGAGGGACATACGGTCACCAAAGCAATGTTAGGACACTTTAGCAGTGACCCTAATGTCTTAGATCATTTGTTCGAGGCAACAATATCCGAGGCAACCGTTTCGAGGCAACTATGATCTTTTAGGCAAGAGGGCGACCTCTAAAATACCCTATACTCAATGACCGTGTGCGAAGGCGACCAAGTGGGGTGTACCCTAAGAGTGCGCATGGGTGAGTGTGTTGTTTTCAGTTATATTTTATCTTTGCACATGTTAAGGGTGATCTAATTTGATTTTATATTAAGCATTCATTCTTGTCATGAAAACCCTATTATCAAACATGTAGCAGTTGTAATTTGCAGAAGTAAAATGCGGAAATTAAATTACAAGGCGTCGGGTATTTACATCGCCAAAAGAAACCCTTTGAAAATAAAATAAAGCAGTAAAATGAATAAATGTCCTAATTAATTATTACATACCGGAAGCAGATACATTAATTGGATAAAAGAAATAAAGCGCGACGCGAAATTAAATCGAATGTGAATTAGGGTTTTGACCCTTTTAAAAGAAAATTCTTTTTTCTTGTTTTTTATTTTAAGAAAGGAAATTAAATCCTAGATTAAATACTAAATTAATTATCAAATAAATTAAATGGAAAAAATAATTAATGACATGTTTTTGGAGTTTTTGTTAATTTAAGAAAGAAATTTAAATAATTAAATTATGTTAAAACCTAATGATTTCTAATTGATTTTATTTATTTACAAAAAATTAATTAAAGTTTCCTAGAATTAAAAACCTAATTAATTAGTTAGTATTTAATAAAAATAAAATTCTGAATTAAAAAATATTTTGATGATTTTTGATAAAAGAAAGAAGATTTGTTATTGGTTAGTAAATTAATTAAATAAAAATAAAATAATTAAATCAAATAAATAAATTATGAGAAAGTAGAGAAATTGGGCCTTTTTTGGAGGGTGTGGAAAGCATTTTTGCTGGCCCATTAAGTTGATTCGTTTGGACTTTTATGATCCAATGCATTTGCGTTGACTGAGTCCATGGTATACCTCCACTGCTTGACCACCAGATTTGGCCATCTGGCCATTTGGCGCTTTGATAATGAACGTCCATGGTGGAAATCTGGCTTGACCATGCACATGATTATCTGCAGGAAAATAATATTGAGAAAATGGGGGACCTGGGATTCGAACCCAGGTCCTGAAGGGAAATACATGCTATGCTTGCCACCACACCATGTTGTTTTAATTGTTAGTATGATACAAAATAATTATAATATAAGAAAACAAATTCCATTGGGTAAATATAAAAAATAGCGCGCCAGATTTGAATGGACTAATGGGGACGTGACACGTATTGTCCCTGACCTCCAACCGTGGCTAAAAGATACAAACACTTATACCAACAGACAAAGGTCCGTCGCTACATGCCTGTCCACCTTCAAAACTTTGTACCGGCCATGAAAATTGATTCTAAGACCAGGGTTGAGTTCGTCTCAACCTTCTGGATGCAACCATGCCCATATATGGGGCCAATTATCCCTGAAACAAGAAACCCCAAAAACAAGAACAAAACCCTAATAATGGTGGATCTTGCTATAGGTCAGATAAACAAAATCAAATGATGCCAAAGGCTTGTAAATGATGTGGTGATCACAAATATGCAATTATTTTATTCAATGGATACAAGAATAGTGCAAATCGAATTCGAGAATATGGGGAATCCGTGGATGACTTACAGTTCTCTAGGAAGCTTGAAAACGAGTGGTTTGGATTGGTTTTGCTTGTGGAGATGGTCAGGAAACGATTAAGATACTTGCCAAGCCCTGAAACGACCTCTAACCTTGATTTCGATCCCACACTTTTTCCTTGTTTTTACAAGTTTTATTCTGCCTCTAGAATTGCTCTCTAACCCCGATTCTTGTGTCTCTCGCTTCCTTATGTATTGTACAATACATTAGGTCAGAATTCTTTGTCCAAATCTCCCTCTATCAACGCTTGCATATTTGATTTGATCTTATTTTACAACCTTCCAATTTTGGCTTGATTTGAATCTTTTTGTACTCTAATGCCTTGATACAAGTTTGGTATGATGCAAGCTGTCCATTGAAACCTATAATCATCAAAAGATCTTTGGTTATCAATATTTTTTATTTTATGTGATTTTATTTGATTTAAAATGAATAAATAAAAATCAAATTAAATAATAAAAAATATGATATGGACACATGGGCAAGGCTAGAGCACTTGGGAAATAATGCAAACTCAAAACAAGTGAAAAAGAATGGGCCCATTTGGCAAAATTTGAAGTTTTGGGGATAGTTGACTTTTGGCAATTTTGTAAAAAAGTCCAACTTCAACAATGCATAACCTCCTCAATTTGGAACTTTTGGAGGTGTTCTTGGACTTTTTAGAAATCTTGAGATGTCCTCTAATAAACCCTTTTGGTATCATATCATTTTTATATTCCATGCTCAAGTTAGAAGCTTTGACAAAAAAGGTGTTTTTGTTGACTTTTCAAAATGACCTATAATGTCCAAATTCATAACTTCTTGTGAGTGCATATTTTGATCTTGGGGTATGAAGATGTATTGTAAGTAATTGCATTCTCTTAAAAATGAGCTTTGGATGGGTCATTTATCATAAAGTATGAGAAAGTTATGTTTGGTCAAAGTTGAGTTGACTTTTCCTACAAAACCCTAATTTAGCAACTTTTGAACCTTGATGAATTTTGAGCAATCCTTGATGAATCATGATCAACCTTTGATAAAATGATGAAATATCCTTAAAAATGAGAATGTTGACAAAAAACTTGAAGTTTGACTGTATTTGGGTCACAGTTAACTTTTGCCCTAGCATAGTCGATTTTTGGACCTTTGAGCAATTGACTGAGCAAACTTTCTTTGCAAGGCTTGAAACTTGACATGGATGATCTTGAGAAAATATTAGGACATTGGTGAGAACTTGGGGTCACTTGGACTCAAATATCTTGATGCAACATGAAACCCTAATTTGGGGAAGACTGCCTTAGGAGAGAGCTTGTCTGACCAACCCTTGAGCAACCTTGAGCAACTTGGAGATCTTTCTTGACATATTTTGAGAAATATGGGAGGGGAAATTTTGGGGTACAACAATAGGTGTCAGTTGATGTCAAATAATCTTCTAATGTGCTGCAATTTATTTTTATAAGATATAAAATTACTTTAGATTCGTACTGGTCCAAGCGCCGCGTAAAACAGACACCCGAGTCAAAAGTTACGAATTTTCAAAGTTCAGAAAACATTTTGGTTCAACACAAACCATAAATCAGTTTCCCTTAAATTGGAAACCAGTTTCTGTAATTTGACAGTAACATGTGACACGGAATTTTTCTTCGAAAACTAGTTTCCCTCAAACCAGAGATCGGTTTTTGCCACGACATAAACAATTCCAGCACCAAATCATGTATAGGAAACCAGTTTCTCCAAAACTGGAAACTGATTTCCTCGGCCTGACATTGAAAAATTCTACTATTTTCACTGTTACGGAAATCAATACTTTCAACCCTAAAAAACCCTCAATTTCTTAATCAAAATAATTTCATTTAGTTCCATAAGATACACATACATCATACCTATCATTCCAACATAATTTATATCAACAATTTGACCAATTTCATCCAATTTTACATCAATAATTCATCAACATATAAAACCTTACAAAGCAAGATAATGATAAATCAAGAACATACAATCATGAGACTTAATCACTACCATTCCCCATCATCATGCAACTCATTATAAAGTTAGAACCCCACCCTTACCTTGGTTTGAAGATTCCTAAACCTCTATTGTGAATTCTACTCTCTTTTCGAACAATTGCCTCTTCTCCTCTCTTTTTCGTTCTCTGCTTCTCTTCTCTCATTCACAAAATAATGTCACGATCTAATTTTTAATTTTCCCCTTATGACCACTTAGCCCCTTGGACCCCTAAATCCATATTCCAAAATTTCCCTTCTCTAATTAATTAATTATTTAATCTAATATAATATACTACTTATCTTATTATGTTACTAATAATAATAATAATAAAATGTATATATATTAGCCTTCTCACTATACCCCCATGTCTCTATGGTATTGGTCAAACACCCATAATGTCTTAATTATCATAATATTTAAGGTAGTAACCTCTAATCAAAGCACAACAACACATCTCATTGTTCATCCAAACACACAAATAGATTGCATTCATATAATTTCATAATTAAAGAAATCTAAATTAAAAACGGGGTGTTTCAAAAATACTTACAATCAAAAGTAATTATAAGCAATATCAACACTGGATGTAAATCAATAAACAGTTTGGAAAATTACTTACAATTTAATTGATAAAATAATGCTATTTGACAAATTTATTGAATAATATTAAAGCAAGTAAAAGTGATAAAAGAAAAGAGGCATGAGGATTTGTATACATGGTTCCCCACTGTCGTCCTCTCGTGTGGGTACGTCTGCGCCCAATTCCTATGTGGAATTGAGATATTTTCTTACTTTGAAAAAGTATGAATACAAGAGAAGTGTTCATAGCAACTATACAAAATATAACCATTTGATGTCGATTCAACCCCTTCTATTCTTTTGATCTTCAACAAGACCAAGACCGATAGATGCAACCTATTCTCCGCTTAAGTTACTTCCTTGAAAAGATTTCAAACACTCCAAGGGTCCTTGCAAAGATTTCAAACACTCTATGAGATTTTTCACTCGAGTAAATCCAATTGCATACTATCAACACAAGATCATTGATTCTATCATCCAATTCTTGCTACTTCCTGAAACAATCGGTTGAACAATCAACTGATAATAAAATCAATAAAGTCGCCATCGAACATTTTTTATCCCACAAGAAGGGAAAGGTAAACATTGAGTAAACCTGAGAAGGGTGAAATCACGATCAAACGACCGAGAGATCGGGTAAGGGAGTCTGTTACGCGAGGGGAAGGTATTAGCACCCCATATGCCTGTAGTACCCTATGATATCCACTCTTGTTGTCTATGTTATGGGTGTGTAAGAAATATATATCTAAGTTGTACTAGGAGTGCATGCAAAACAAAGGAGAAAGAATGTAGGGAAAATAAAATGTGTGCTCGCTCAGGCCCTACCCCAATGCCTACGTATCCCTTTTAAGGAATCAAAGTAGTTGTAGTTCGGCTTCAAATGTTTTTGTTGGTTTGTATTTTTTAATGAACTGTATTAATTTCGCCTTCTGCCGCAACTCGACCTTTGGAGACTTACGCGCCAGCACATAAGTGAATTAACTTGTTCTTTTGAAAAGAGTTTCGAAAGAAAAGCCCAAAGGCAAAAAGACTTTGTATTGGTTGATGTTTTTGCTGTAGATAATAGCCAATTGACCTCAAGAGAGAGGTTTTAGTCATTTCTCTACTTATTTATGAAATAAGCCTTTGAGACTTGAACCATACCAAACTTAGAATAGGAGAACAATAAGATCGAGAAGAAACCCGCTTATCATTTCCCATATTTAACAAAGATATGATTCTCATCAGCAATCTTTAAGTGTTTTGAAGTTTGCAAGAAAAAGAAGTTTTTTGTTTTAATGCAAGGATGCAAAAATGGGAAAGAAAAGTCTAAAGGGAGACTAACCTAAATCTATCTGTAATGTTATCATACAATGATGGTCCTATGGTTGAGCTCTGAAGGTAAATCTCTATCCTAAGTTGACATGCTTGGATTACAATCCTAATGTCTATCTCAACTCATCATCTATAGATGAATCAAGAAGTCCTAAAGGAGCATAGACAGGGTTTTTCACCTAAAACTATGTCTATCTCGAATCATCATCTATAGTTGAATCGAGAGCTCCTAAGGGAACATGTCGATGGTATATCATCTCAAAACATGCACACAAAGATGAAATCAAACAAACAAGACAATATGCTCAAGAGAGCTAGCTCAGGAGAGCACAACTAGAGATATCCTGTCTAGGCTAGCATACCAAAGAAAGTATAACAAAACAATCCTATGGGGAACATGCAATGGGAGCGAATTCGTGATCTTAATTTCTAAATTGAGCGACTCATCTATCAACAAGAAATAAAGGAAAGCAATGAAATCCTATAGGGAGCATGCACTGAAAGCGAAGTCGTGATCTCAATTTCTAAATTGTGTGACTCATCGATCAACAAGAAAGTAAACAAACACAAGCAAAGCACATATATCAAACAAAGTGTGGAATGCCTGCTACAGGTCTTTAAACAGCGACTTCGAGTGCACGCTCTTTATTTCTTGTTTCCTACTTTACATGATTTTTAGAAAGCAGTAAAAATGCTGAAATGAGATAAACAAGAGAAAATACCAAGCGAACCAAAGTTCGTAGCAAAGCCTATCAAAACAAAGAAACCCGATGATCTTCACGAAGCTTCACCAATCAAAGAAAGGAGTTAGAAATCAAATTCTCAGAGTAAATATCAACACATCATCGATGTGAAAATAAGTCACAATCGAAATCTTAAGCGCATCCGCATATCGTACAATAAACATGCATAAGGTTCACTTCTCAACGAGCAAAGGTGAATTTACGAATCTCAAATATAATTGGATTATCGGAATTTAATTTCCTAAAACTGAAATAATATAAAAAAAAAATCTACAAGTTTTTATTGATCTTATTATTTTTATCATGAAGAAAGGTTCAAACAAATCTAAACAATTCACAAAATTATTCAAAAGAAAATACTAAAAGAATAAACTCAGGGGGTAATTTGCTGAAGTCAGGGGGTGTTGAAGCAAGTATGGCACCTAGGCCCAGACTGTTGAGTCCATAATATTATTTTGTTTGCAAAGCCATAGACTGCTGCCAAAAAAAAAGCACCCTGGGCCTAAGAGAGATTCCGTCCAGACCATAACAAGATCCAATATGTCCTTTTTTATATTTTTCTTCAACTTGTTATTAGCTACAAAAACAACATCCCAATGGGCCATACAAGAGGGTAGAATACGGTCCAACAACACACCTCCATCACCCTGGTCCACTATCTCAGGGACCATGATCCAACTTTCAGCATTATTGATATATATATATATATATATATATATATATATATATAAAATTATAAAAAAAACTAATAGTGAAATATGAGAGAAAAGAGGATATGATACCGTTTGGTGACGATGCTAGGGTTATTTGAATCATGTTTATTCGGCTCTCTCTTCTTCCTCTCTTTCGATATTCCTCTGCACCAACAACGAACGTCACGACTGATGCCAACAACGTGAGATCCTCGTCGAGTCAGCCTCGCCTCACTGCCTTCATCCTGAATCCGTGAATCTCAATCACCTATCAATCTCCATCGCAACTGACCTTCCGCCTCTGGTCCGATTGACATCTCCGTCGTGATCTTCAGCTCCCACACAAATAGCATATTTCGTCTCAAATTGAAGCTTCGTCCCATCTAAGTTCCGTTCACGAATCCGTCCTTGATCAACCTCTTTCTTATCGGCCTCATCTCTCATTTGTTCACGGTCTTCAAGAAGAACCGCACCTTAGCTCCAATACGATTCAAACTTTAGCTCGCTTCTATCTCCAATTCGCTTTCGATGCGAACCTCTTCTTCCTCCATCTTCGACTTCTCAACATCGTTTAATCCTAAGTCTAAGTCTCTTATTCTCTCTACTTCTTCTTCTGTATAGTTTTGCTTCCGTGTGTATCAGTATCATGATTAAACTCTGCGTGTTGCAATGCTTGAAGGTTGAAGAACCGTGAAATTGCAGATTAATGATGAAGATGATGATTGAAAATTACAGAGGAATGTCATTACGATTCAGATGATGATAGAGAGTTGCAGGAATTGGAGGTGAAGATGTTGTGGTTGTTTTATATGTGTTGATGTTGTTGTTACGTCTTTTGCAGTGAGAAAAATTGAAGATGCAAAGCTGTGAAATATGGAACAAATGCGAAATCTTGGTGCAGATTAAAGATGAAGATTGTTATTGGAGAATTGGTGACGAAGATGATGCAGTGACTGATGTACAAACCTTGAAGATGATTAAGGAACCGATGCATATTCTGGAGTAAAAGATGAGGATGATGCGGTAGAATCTTGTAGAAGAAATCTAGAGACTTAGAAGAACAGATAAGAGGGAACTTGTGTGATTCTACATATGATGAATAATTGTGGAAGGTTGAAGAAAGGTTGAGAACATTTGAAGATGAGGATTCGGAAATTTGGTGAATGAAAAATGATCGTGGACCAAGAGAGAATTTAAGAGAGTTTTGTGGTAAGTTTTTCTGTATTTTTTATCTATCAATAAATGATCCTGAATCCCTTTTATCTCAATCTAAAGTTATGTTATTTTGTCCATCCATTCTCCTTTTTCTGTTAGAGTTTGTTAGAGGAAGTTAGGAAACAGTTCAGAGGTTGGAAGAGTTAGTTACATGTTAGTTGGAGGGATATTTCTGTTAGTTAGAGATTGGTAAATCTAAGCGGTTGAATCAGATATCTTCCTGAGATTTGTAAGGCTGAGAATGATTCCAATTGATCTGATGAAAGCTTGCTGAGCTGTTATTTTTGTTTCCACCATTTCCTGATTTATTCTGATATTTTCCTTTATATGAAAACTGAATTTCTGTTTTTCTGTTACATGAATAAACTAGGTTTGGAATTTTGTAATAGGTAACCATCCTAACTTTGCAACGGTATGGATTTCATTCAGAATTGGATTTGCCTTTGAATATGCGGGCGAAGTCAAATTGGCTTTTTCCATATTGTCACTTATGTAAGCAAATAAAATCTTTGTACTGCTTAATCATCTTTGAACCGAACTTAGCGTTTGTTAATCCCTTGAAATTGTTTCACATCTAATTTTTTTTTGCATTTATACTATGCGTGTACGCGTGATGAAAATATTGGGTCTCTGTGAGTTGGTGTGTACTGCTTTGTGTAAGTAAGGGTTGCTTCAATTCTGATTTTATGTGATGTTGATTTGTTGTGCAGGTTTTTTGGTTTAGCTCATAGTTATTACCGCCAAATTCCCCTCCAAATCATTAAGTATGTTGTTAGATCCAAACTGAAGTTGTGCAGGATGTTGAGGCATATTAAAACAATAGGGTCCTGACTATTTGAACTGCGGGATGAGAAAACTTTAGCTGGTTTTCCAGTAATTAGAAGGAAAAACATTTGCATGGGAGACCCTGCAATCAGTTGACGAAGTTCCATTTGCTTCACAGTATCAACATAGAACTTTACACCTACTTGTGAAGCAACAACAACAGGTCTCCACAACTAACTTTCTTGGGCATGTTGCAAATCTTCCTTCTTCTTGCCTTGGGTCTGCAGTAAGAATCCTATTAAAGAGATTTGCAACTTCTTCATATTCCTTTTTTTGAAGAGGTTTTGTTTGCAAGTTGCTAAACTACTTTTCTGATTGAACTTATGGACTGTTTTATTTGTAAAGTGCAGGGTTGGAAAGCTTGGAGCCGGGACATGAAACCTATCGCAGAAGAAACTTTGTACATGGTTGAATCAAAGTTTGACAAAGAGTTTGGAGGTTGCAAAAATGGCATCATGAAGTCATAACATGGAAGATAATGGAGCTAATGTTTAGGCAGGATAGATTTAGTGTAGCTTTGTGTAATTTACAAAAAATTTGTAGTTTCTTTGGAATGTAATATGGATTTGTAAATTCAAAATGAATTGCTTGAAAACATTTGCATGATGCCTAGAAAAAATGGTTGAATGAACATCAATTTTCGAGCGAACATTGAACGATGAATATTGAGATATTGAATTTGATTGACGTAAATGAAGGTTTGGAGTGTATTTGGATTGATTTTGAACGGTATTTGAATGATACTGAAAGTGACAACTTGAACCAAAATAATCACTTGAATGGAATTAGAATGAATGACTATGTCTTGCCATTTGTATCTTATCTTTTGAATTCCAAGAAACTCTTATGACTAAGGTCTCCAAACTCGTTTGAATCAAATTCTTGAAAACAAACCAATGCTTATATTTCATTAATACCATTTATTTATCCTATAAACACTTCACTTCATGACTCAATGAATTAATTCAAACCAACTTGCATATTCAATGAACCAGTCCTAAACTCAAGATATGACATAACATTCAATCGAATCAATAATATTCATGCATGAACTCAGTCAAGAAAACAACCTCTCCATATTGAATTTGCCCAAAATCAAATCCTTTATTCATATTCGTATGACTCAATTAATTCTCTCTCGCATCACACCTTGTATTGTGCTTCAACTTTTGTAATTCAAGTCACAAACATGTCCACTTGAAAACGTAAGGCTAAAATCCTTAAGAAATTCCCTTGACGATGATAATTCCTGACGCACAATATAAGGATTTCTAAGAAATTCCCTTGATAAAAACAAACCCTAATATCATGACCTTTGACGAAAAACTCGATTGGAACATAATTTCTGAAAACCTGTCTTTGATCGCATATAGGAAAATAAACCCTGATAGCCTCGTGGCTTGATGAAGAAAGAAATTCTCAATGACCCAGGTCACAACCCTAATTCCACTGCTCGCTACCTGAATAAGAAATCAGCCTTTATTGGACATGAACGCCTTAACCACTGCGAAACCCTAATATCTCACAACCACTGAACTTTGAACCTCAAGCGCTATATTAAATGAAGTGCATGCTATGTTAGTGACCTAATGAAATATATGCGAATGAATGCGAAGGTCTAAGCCAAATAAACGAAATTAGGAGGGCAAATTTTGGGGTGCAACACTTCCTTAAAAATATTTCAAACACTTTAAGGCTCCTTGAAAAGATTTCAAACACTCCAAGGGATTTTTTCACATGGACGATTCCTTCTCGCTCGATCATGCATGAAAACCCGCAATTCAACAAATGATTTTGGAGAAACCCGAGGGTTTTTTCCCCGATGAAGACCCCTACAAATCTGAACCCAAAACAATTGGAAATCCATAATTCTTTGTCTAGATGGCACCCCTGCTGAACATCATCACAAAGTAATGTTGATGTGTATGCATAGATTGGAAGGTTGAGGAAGAAGAAGAAATGTAGGATAATTTTATGGTATCATCAAGTCGGAATGATGCATGAATGTTATATTTATAGTTGGACTCTTTTTAGGTAAACAAAGGGTAGTTTCGGATGGAAAAAATAATGAAAACAATTACCCGTAAAACAGTATGTGTCGACTTGAAAAAGTTATGTGTCGACACATGCAAAATAATAGCTACAAACTTTAAAAATGCAGTACATGTGTCGAACTGAAAATCGTTTGTGTCGACACATGTGCATGCGTTTTAAAGCAGAAATGCTGAAAGCTTTAATATTGTAGTACATGTGTCGACCTGAAAAAGTTATGTGTCGACACATACTAAAGCGTTTAAGAAAATGCAGAAATGCAGAATTTATGTGTCAACACATAGAAATTTCAGGTCGACATATATGTGTTGATTTTGTGCAAAAACTGATTTTTCATGATTGGGACCAATTTCAAAGTTGTTTTAAATGATTCCTAAGACCTCTAACGCAAAGGAGTGCCATAAGACATAAGGATACTGTCCACCATACTGAAATGCTACCTTTCCGAGTTTTGACATCATGTAAAACATCTAATAGTGAAGTTGCACTCATAATTATCCATTGCCTTTTGTCACTGACCGATGAAGACAGAACTATACTGAAGGTGCAAGAACATGAGAAATAATATATGTGGTACGTATAAGTGTTTACTAGTGTTTTTGAAGGTGAGAAAAACACAATAAGGGGGTTAAATTGTGTAAAATTTTTCTTTCTTTTTCAATGGACTTCACAAAAAAAAAAGTAGTCCAGTCCATTGGTACTTCCAATGGATTTCATTATAATTACTATTTATTACAATTTCTCAAGAAAACAAGAAAGAGACTTTCAATGCTCAAACACACAAGTAATAAACTTCTAATGCTCAAGAACACAAGCAAGAGACTTTAGATGCTCAAGCACAAAAGCAAGAGACTTCTAATAATCTAAATTACATAAGAGATTGTTTGAGTATTGCACTTGATATACAATCAGAGGTATAAACAAAATAGAACACAAAAATACTCTTAAGACTTAATATTTTATTAGATATACAAGTGTTAAGAAATTCTAAGTTAAATAAGTGCTTTTGATTTGGAAGAGTAATATCTCTTTTGTCTTCCAATAGTTTATTTCTTTTTTTTTAAGTCTTCAGCTCCTTATATATAGAGATATAGAAAAGTGGTTGAAGAAAACTTCTTGCACAAGTGAGTTTTAGAGAAGTTTTAATCAGAGACATTAGGATGTTACTTGATATGGTTAGTGCCTTTCAAAAGACATTTAAAATTCCTTTACTTCAAAATGAATTATTCGTTCCATCCTTGCTGTTTGTGTAGATTTTTTGTTTGGTTCTACACGTGATCAGAAGAAAACAAAATCACCCATAAATCTAATAGTGACCTTTAAAATTATTCTTTATCCTTTTGTTGACCAGCTTCAGAGTCTGAGTCTTTAGATTCAGGATCTTTAGAGGTGACTTTCTTCGGAGTCTGGTCTTTAGAAGTTGACTTCCTTTAGAGTGTAAGTCTTCAAATTCTGATGATCAGTTTCTGATCCTCCAGATTCAACATCTACAAGCTTCTCTTTAATATTAAATTTTAGTGTCAAACTTAATTAACTATAAATTTTTGAAAAACTAGAGACATATGGGTAAAATTGTCGTGAAAACTGTAGCAATACATAAGGGAGGACAATATTAATAGAACTATCACAACTTATGTGTTGCAAAACATCTTTTTTTATAGTGTCAACGCCTTACAACCCCTGTTGAACATTGAGTAGATGAGAAAATAGCTAGAAAAATTTTTATATTGAATTTTCGTGTAGTTATTTGTTAATCAAAATTAAAATGGTACTTGAATTACAACTATTATGAATTTTGTCCCAACAGATAACTCTTTCAAGAGGATCATTGCACAAATAAGACTGTAGCAACATTATTGAGTAATTTTGTTAAATAGTTAGAATATGAAAGAATAATGAATATTATTAACCATTGTTATGATACAACAACTGTGTAAGACGCATTGAGAAGATACAATTGCAAACATGTGTCTCAATGGTGTGCAGTTCAATTGGATTTACATAAGACATATGGTACAATAGAATGACAAGCTTCAAAAATAATTTTGAGAGAAATGAGATTTACTCCAACATACATTGAGTGGATCCTGGGATGTGTCACAACAATATCCTATAAGTATGTTATTAATTAAATGTTAGATTAGTGAAGTGTTGCAAGCTAAGACGAGGATCAGACAAGGGGATCCAATTTCACCTTTGCTTTTTGTCTTAGTTATGGAGTCCTTTCATAGAATATTAAGGAACCTTCACAAGCATCCTGATTTTAATTTTAACCCTAAATGTGCTAAATTAGATGTAATATCCCAAATCCTCTTAAATGTTTTAATTGTTGTCAATTGAGACATATTGAGTTCATGAATGCTCTATTAGTTAATAGTTGTTGTTAGTTGGGTCAAATAGAGTAATTAGTAGACTCATAAGATATCAATACTTACTCAATTGACTTGATAATTAATATTTGGTATTAGAAAGGACATTTAGTAACAGTATGGAATGATCAATTATTCCCTAGAAGAAATATCTCCTTTAGATATTTTGTCAAGCTTCCTCTTACTAACCATTTGCCTTATTCGTAGTGACATAAAAGGAAGAAAAGAGAAAGAAAGTTAGTAAGATAAGAGGAAGAAAAGGATAAGAAGAAGAGAATGAGAGAAAATTGAGAAAGAGAGAAAGAAGAGAAGAGAAGGGAAAAGAAGAGGAAAATCTTGGAATATTCAAGGATCAAGAGCTCGCTTCTTTAAATCATTTCCAATATTTCATTATCATCTTCTTCCTAGAGGTGGGTTCCTAGGTAGACATAGCTTTGGTGGGGAAAATACATGAAAAAGGAAATTGGATTTTTGTGAAAAAATGTTATATGTGTGAAATTTATGCTTATACATGATCATCTTATTTTTTGCATGCCTATTTGTGTTAAATCATGATAATTGCAGTTTTTGAGTTCAATATGATGATATGTGTTGATGTGTGTCTCCATTTTAACTTCCTATTAGATTTATGCACTATTATGGTCGCGTCAACCTCGCCGGATAAGCCCAAGCCAAGCTGGCCTCACTGGGGTCTTCTCCAGGCGAGCATCAAGGATTTTGGCTACTGACTTGTCTCGCCTGGAGTTCCTGGTGAGCTCAATACTATGAAAAAGGTTTTCAACAACAGTTGGATTAGGTATATAATTGCGTAGGTCCAAGTGTTATATATAGCGTGTTGTTGTGTATGCGTTACTTTCAATCATTGTCCAATGACTGTTGTAGTAAACTGAATAGCATACGCCCTATAACAACGATTAAGAGCAATAACCGCTATGATATTGCTTATAAGTAACTTTCAAATGTATCTGTGATACGGTGGGAGAACTGACTTGGGGTTTTGCGTTTGTGTTCGCACTTGTGCGGTTTAACAAGAGTCGCCACCGACTTTTTATTTTATCCAAAGGAAAGGTCAAAAAGCACATGAAAGACCATTGAGATGTTTTATTGGGTTCGGGGGGTAGATTATGAAAAGGGTAGGTGCTAGCACCCTTTTCATCCATGGTTTTCCATGGGCTCTTATTTACTTGTTTAGATCACTTGCTTTTGCTTTTTAATTGTTTGAAATGGTGCTTTTGTGTGTGTGGTTTTAAAAATGTTTTGAAAAGAAGCCTTGTCTAGGCAACCTTTGTAACAATTTTTGTTTGAATGTTTTACAAAGGTGTTTGTCTTTTGAAAAGATGTTTCAATGTTTGAAATTTTGTTTTGGGAAATGTTTTGAAATTGTGTTGTGATTTGTTTTTGAAAATAGCAAGGATGTTTGCAAGTTTTGATCAAGTAACTAGGAGCATCTACCCTATCTACTCAAAGATATTTCCTATACATTTTTAACCCTTTCACATTGTTGTTTTACCATTGTATTTGGTAAACAACCTTGTGTTTGGATGTTTAACGGGATGGGCGCGGGTCATCGTATACAATCATTGAAAGCAACTTGTGGGACGCTCTAGCAATTTTGTAAGGGACGAGATCATTTTATCGAAGGCAACATCGAGGGTCATCGAGGGACTACGATATTTGTTTATCGGAGGGTCATTTGCTAGAGTGTCACATATTCGAGGGACATGATTGTATTTCTGAGGCAACAAGCGAGGTTACCCTAGAGGTGTGTGTGTGAGAAGTGTGTTGATTTCAAGTTATTTGTTCTTGGATTAGGTCATCTAGCGATTGATTTTTGAATCTTGCCATACACGCCTAATTACTATACAGTATATAGAAAGCAATAAATTGTGGAAATTAAAAGTCTAAGCTATTACAAAAGTATCCGAGAATGGGGGTACAATTATTACAAATGGGGATGAATCTCATAAGAATAGCAAAGTCCAAATATTACAACCAAATCGAATTGTTGCGATTCAATACAAAGCTATGACAAAATAAAATCAACAAAGCATGAGATGTATGTATTTACTTGGAAAGGAATAAATAAAAATCTATTCTCAAAAAAGATTAAAAAAATTATATTATTATTATTCTTCTATGTATTTTTATTAAATAATTAAAAAAGTTTAAAGAAAGCAAACTAATTAAATTAAAATTTTGATGTTTTTATTATATGTAACAAATTAACAAAGATAAATTAAAAGAAGAAAAAAGAAAATTAACTTCAAAATTAATTTAATTTGATAAAAAAGAGTATTGAGTTTTTTATGAAATTGTTAACAAAAAGAAGTAAATAAATAAAAAAGGTAAAAATGGGCTTTAGGGAAGATCAAAGAGGTTAGGCCCAAAGACATATTGTTGCTAAAAATAAAAAAAAGGAAACAAAGCCAGAATGAGGGGGGGGGGGGTGAACTAGAAACGCATGGGCTTATGGATTTGGGGCCAGAATTGGCCCAATGCTTAAGTTTTGCAAACGGAGTTTGATTAGGGAAAATAGAAAATTAGGGTTTGTGAACCCGTTTTACAGAGGTGTCGTTGCTCCTTCGTTCTCCCTTCATCTCTTTCTCACTCAACGCCTCTACTCGTTTTTGAGGCATACTTTCTGATCTTCCTCTCGCTTCACGTCGCCGGAGCGCTCTCACTCTCACATCCTCTCAATGATCAGTGATTTTGCTTTAAAATGGTATGGTTCATTTTTTTTTGAGATTTAACAGTTTCGTTGTTTGTTTTGCTCATGTTTCTTTGTTTTTAACCTATTGTGATATGCTTGATATGTAGGAATTGTTATGAGAGAGATAAAGCTATACCTGTTTAGGGCTTTTCTAGAATGGAAGAGAATGGTGAGGCTTGAGGGAGGTGACGATGCTCCTTGGTGGCCGGAGGCGGGGAAGAAATGATGAGGCGAAGCTTTTTCTGGTAACTTTCTTCTTTTCCTTGAACTTGAATGATGATGGTGATGCTTCTGAAACTTTGTTTATTGTTGGTTAGTTTGATGATGATTTCTGAGACTTTGTTTGTTAGTAGTTGATGATGATTTCTGAGACTTTGTTTGTTGTTGAAATGGTTTCAATTTGTGGTTGTATTAAACATGATTTGTGACAGTGGAAACTTGGTTTTGGTGTTTGAAAATGGCTATGCAGTGTTTTGGTTGTTTTTGACAGTTTACAAGTTTTTTTGTTGGTGTTTGGGACTGAGATGCAGGTTTTGGAAACTATTTTAGTGGTTTGGCTGCTTGAAATTGTTAGGCAGTGTTTTGGTTGTTTTTCGAGAACTGTTTTGTTTACAGTTTGGCTGTTTGTGAGAGTTGAAGGTTGTTGGCTTTTTGCGAGAGTTGGTTCACAGGTTATGCTTGTTTAGGTTGCTGGAACTTTGCTATGCAGGTTTTGACTGTTTTTTGTAGTTTGGTTCTGTGAGTTTTGGGTTTTGGGTACAGTTTGGCAGGTTTGTTGTGTGAAATTGTTATACAGTTTAGAAAATGTTTTGTTGCTTGAACTTGCAGTTTTTTTTTGTGGCTTGGCTATTGTTACAGTTTGGAATCTGCGGGTTTGGAGTTTTGTGCAGGTTTTGTGTATTTGTTGTGGTTGAAACTGTTGTTACAGTTGTGGCTTGTTTGAAACTGGTTTAACAGGTTTGGGTTGTTTTGTGGTTTGAGTTGTTGAAGGTTTTGGTTGTTTTTCTGGTTTGATAACAGGTTTGGAGGTTGTTTGTTGTTTGACAAACTGTGTTTTTGTAGATAGTTTTCAGGCCTGGGAGTTTTTTCTTGACTTTGTTAACAGTTGGGAGATTTGTTGTTTGACAAGCTTTTTAAATGTTTTGTAGCTTGGTGGACTTTTTGAAAAGAGTTGCAAGTTTTTGAATGTTTAACAAACTTTGTTTTTTCTTCTTCTTGCAGTTTGATGGTATTATATCCTTTTTTCTTTTGTTTTATAACTTGTGACAGTTTTGTGGGCAGGATGGCCAAGTTGTACCTTTCACCAATTTAGGTGATATCTCTCCTCTCTCTCCTCTCTCAATGATAAATCAGAAATGCTTTTTCCTTTTTTTTCTGAACAGTTTTCCAAACTTTTGGAAAATGATGAAAAGCTTTTGCAGCAAGCTTTGCTTGTTGTTTGGTTTACCATACAGTTTTCTTATTTGCCAGCTGTGCTACTGTCTGCATTTGTACTTTCTTATGCTATTTGTATGCTACTTTTCCATGTTGTTGTGCTAGCTTGCTTGTATTGCTGCATTGTACAATTTTTATTCGGCTTGCTTATAATTTGCGCGCCTGCTGCTGCTACTGTCTAGCTTGCTGCATTGTTTGGCCTGCTTCTAGTTTAGCCCTATTACATTCAGTTTGGAATATGTTTTCATTTGGACCATTTGATTTCATTCTTTAGCTTGCATTTTTTTATTTATTTTTCTTTGTGAACCAAGAAGAGAAATCTTCTTGTGATTTGCAAAGAGGAAAATAAAAACGCGATGAAATGAAAATAGCCCCTCTGATTCCAAACGACAAACTTTAATGATGAACATTTTTCTTTCTTTTTTTTTTTGAAAATTCTTGCTTATGCTCAATCAACTGTGCTAATATTTTTTCTGTCTTTCTTTCATGTGAGTGCAAATTGGATGGTGACAAAGCAGAGGAAGCAGGAGACTTTGTGGCGAGCATGGGAGCAATGGAAGCTTAGGCTTAGATTTGTAACTTAGAGAGATTTTCCATTAGTTGTAATAATTTATTTTTCAAGTACTATAAGTTGTAAAACCTACAACATTTGAATAATAAATTATTTTTGTAACAACATCTGAAATAAATGAAGAAAGTCTTTATGAGATCATCTGATATCCAATAAAAGTCCATTACTGTTAGCAACTTATAATTCTCTCTTTATGTCTTCACTGATTTTTTTAAGATTCCTGATTAAAATAAATGAAACTGCATTCTAATAATTCCAATCTAGATGACTTAAACTCCAAGTAATCCAATAAATTTGTAATCTTGTAACCTTGCAACAGTATTCCAATCGGAACACGCACTGTGTATTCCAATAAACAGGCAAATGTTTATTCCATAAACAAGCAGGTGTTTTAAAAGACGCAAATTAATTGGTTAACCTGGATCAAACAAACACTGCCTTTTTTCTAGTAAATTTGAAAGAGCATGAAAATATGTGAAAATCAACTGAATTTATGAGAACTCAATTTCTTCTGAGAAATGCGAGAAAAACCCTAATTCTTGATCTACTGCCAAAGGAGGAAATCTGTCTGATCGATTCCTGAGCCAATCTTGAAAATTTGAGAAACCCTAGGGTTGTACTTTTCTTATGAAAAATGGGAAGGCAAATTTTGGGGTACAACAACTGCCCCTGTTCAATCTTCTTGAACCTGAAGAGTTAGATCGGCGAGCTTGCCGTTCGTGACTCGAAGGTAAAAGAGGATTGGACACTAGAGTGCCCTTAAATTTGCACTCGTCAAAGTTAGTTGAGGGAATGGGCTTAAAGATGCCATTTGGAGATGTGATAGAATCTTGTCGGAGATGGGCTTCAAGATGCCATCCAAGAATGTTTGTTGAATTGTACGTTGTAAGTCGAAAGAATGAGTATCAGAAAGGTATCCGTGTATGGAACATCTCTGAGCTGGGGGTCTGAAATTGAATCTGAACAAGTGATAGATTAGCATCCATGTCTAGAGCATCCGTAAACTGTTTTCATGATCCTTGAATTTGAATAAGCGATAGATTAGCATCCGTGTCTAGAGCATCCGTAAACTGTTTTCATTAGCTGAATCTGAACAAGCGATAGATTAGCATCCATGTCTGGAACATCCATAAACTGTTTTCATGATCCTTGAATTTGAATAAGCAATATATTAGCATTCGTGTCTGGAGCATCCGTAAACTGTTTTCATGAGCTGAATCTGAACAAGCGATAGATTAGCATCCATGTCTGGAGAATCCGTAAACTGTTTTCATGATCCTTGAATTTGAATAAGCAATATATTAGCATCCGTGTCTGGAGCATCCATAAACTGTTTTCATGAGCTGAATCTGAACAAGCGATAGATTAGCATCCGTGTTTAGAGCATCCGTAAACTGTTTTCATGATCCTATACTGGTAGCTTGTTAATCTTATCCTGTGAAGGGTAAAATATTAGATGAAACACAAAGTTATGTTGCATGAAATGTATGATGCAATATATGTGTTTTATCAATGTTTATGATATATGATTGTAATTTATGCGCATGTAAGCTGATTAGCTGTTTTGCTGAGGAAAATAAATCCTTGATAGCTGGAGTTAATAAAATCTTTGGCTGCTGTAAGGGAAAATAAATCCTTGACTACTGCTGGAGATTCAAAATCTTTGACTGCTAAAGATGAGAAATCCTAACTGACTGCTGAAGATGAGAATCCTTGGCAACTCGTGGGGATTATACGATGAGAATCCTTACTCGGCTGGGGAATAAGGGAAACTCTAGAGATCTCTACCGAGAATCACACAAAGGAAAACCTTGGTCTGTTGGAGAATAAGGAAGGCTCTGATGGCTTCTGCGGAGAAATGAGAATCTTCAATCTGCTAGGGGAATTAAAATTTTTGATGAATTCATGCTGAGAGTAAAGAAAGCTCTGGCAACTTCACCAGGGAATCAAGAATAAGAATCTTCAATCTGTTGGGGAGTGAAAAAACTCTGTGGGGAATAGCTATACTGCTGGAGAGTAAGCTATCCTGCTGGGGAGATCAGGAGTTTGGGTTGTATGCCTATCAACTGGGGAATTGTCCTAGGTTGGGGATAATACAAAAGTTAACTGTTATCTAGTTGATTCTCAGACTTTAAGACAACCTGCTGGAGAATCCGAAGACGCTGAACGGTTTTCGTTGTGGATTGATAGTTTGACTCTGCTGGGGAAGACAGTTTTAAGATAACTCTCTGGGGAATTATCTGGTTTTAAAGCGACTCTCCGAGGAATTTTAAAGGTTGAAGACTTGACTTTGTTGGGGAAGAAAGTTTCATCTTCACCGAGGATCTGTAATTCAAAGTTTTGGCTCCGCTGGGATTGGGAGTTTGAAGACTTTACTCTGACGGGGATTGTGAATTTTAACTCCGCTGGGGATATGTATTCCAAGGTTTTAGCTCCACTGGGGATCTGGATGATGTACTGTAGGGGATTTCTCCTGGAATAGCCTAAAGACATTTTCCTATACTTTCAATCTGTCAGTAATTATTCTTTCGCATTTTGTTTATTTGTAAGCAGTGATTATATTCAAATGCATATGCTCATTTAATAAATCATTGGACGTTTTCAAATAAAACACAAGTGTAAAAAAAGGAAAGGCAAATAGTTTTCTGAACTTTGAAGTATATTTGTATTAACTTTGTGTAAGTATTTTGTACAAAGGAGACAGACATCCTAGTAAGAGAATGTTGTCGTAAAAAATGAGAAAAACTTATACAAAGAAAGGTGACTATGTGTAAAATTTCATGGGGTTCCCATTCTGTTATAGCCTTCGTAACTCTGAACATCTTGTCCATTCGTTGCTTCGTCCGATGATGATTGAGTTGATCAAAATCCTGGAGTTTGTCTGTGAAGAGATTGTCCTTAAAGTGATCCGACGAGACATAGTCATACGCTTTAATTCCCTAAAATTTGCCTGGATCGCCCTTTCGGGTTTTCGATCCACCGGGAAACCCTTTTTTCCCAAGTCGCCCTTTCAGGTTTTCAACTTGCCGGGTATACAGATTTTTTTGTTTATCCCTAATTTTTTCCTGAACCTTCCTTCGAGTTTTCGATTCACCGGGATGCTTATTTTTGCCTAAGTCGCCCTTTCGGGTCTTCAACTTGTCGGGTCATTTATGTGTAGTATCTTTTAACTATGTCTGTGTTCGCAGGGTGCGGCAGGTCGTCGCTGTCCATGGTGGTTAATATCATTGCCCCACTAGAAAAGATGTTTTTGATTAAAAATGGTCCTTCGTAAATGGGAGTCCATTTTCCCCTGGGATCACTTTGCGGCAAGATGATCCACTTGATTACAAGATCTCCGACTTGATATACCTGGCGTCTGACTTTCTTGTTGAAAGCCTTGATTATCCGTTTTTGATACGTCTGACCATGGCAAACAGCAGTAAGTCGCTTCTCGTCAATCAAGTTAAGTTGATCAAGCCGGGTCTGAATCCAATCGTCTTCACTCAAACCAGCATCCTTCATGATTCTAAAGGAGGGAATCTGAACCTCGATAGGTAAAACAACTTCCATGCCGTATACCAAAGAAAAGGGTGTTTCCCCAGTTGATGTACGTGCCGTGGTACAGTACCTGTGCAGAGAAAATGGTAACATCTCATGCCAGTCCTTGTAGGTGACTGTCATCTTTTGAATGATCTTTTTGATATTTTTGTTCGCATCTTCGACAGCACCGTTCATCTTTGGCCGATAGGGAGATGAATTGTGATGTTGAATCTTGAACTGCTTGCACAGAGAGGTGATCATAGTGTTGTTCAGGTTTGTACCGTTGTCCTTGATGATCCTGTCGGGGATACCGTATCGGCAAATGAGGTTCTGCTTGATGAAGCGGGTAACCACATTCTTTGTAACAGAGGCGAAGGAAGTTGCTTCGACCCACTTGGTAAAGTAATCAATAGCCACCAAGATGAAGCGGTGTCCATTGGATGCTGTGGGCTTGATCTCTCCGATCATGTCGATTCCCCACATTACGAATTGCCAAGGAGCGGTTAGGACATTGAGAGGAACTGGAAGTATGTGTACTTTGTCAGCATAGATTTGACATTGATGACAAGTACAGAAATGTTGATGACAATCGGCTTCCATGGTAGACCAGTAGTAGCCTGCCCTTAGAATCTTTTTGTCCATCGTATGACCGCTCGAGTGGGTGCCGAATGTACCATTATGTAGTTCAGCCATGATCTGCTCAGCTTCAACCTTGTCCACACAATGGAGCAGGATGCAATCACGATTGTGTTTCTATAGGATACCATTGCTCAGGAAGAACTTGGAAGAGAATCTCCTTAAGAACTTTTTGTCGTTGACTGAAGCTTCTTCAGGGTATTCTCGAGTCTCGAGATACCTTTTGATTTCGTGAAACCAGGGTCGGTCCACTACTTCTTCGATACTATTCTCATGACAATGTGCAGGTTCGTCCCTTCGCTCGATGGTGATTTGGGGAGCCTCATTATCCCAGTTAAGTTTAAACATGGAAGACATTGTAGCTAGAGCATCTGCTAGCTGGTTCTCTTCTCACGGGAAGTGCTCGAAGGTAATCTGCTCAAAATAAGGTAGCAATGTCAGGACATGTTCTTTGTACGGGATGAGATTAGAATGTTTAGTGTCCCACTCTCCTTTGATCTGACTGATGACCAAAGCTGAGTCTCCAAACACAACCAAAGATTTGATTCCCAGGTCAATTGCAGCCTTGAGACCAAAGATACAAGCTTCATACTCGGCCATGTTGTTGGTGCAGTTGAAGCAGAGTCTGGCTGTGAAAGGTGTATGGCAACCTTGTGGAGAAATGAGCACAACACCAATACCATTGCCAAGTGCGTTGGAGGCACCATCAAAGTACAGAGTCCATCGGGATCCTTGTTCAGGTCCGTCAAACAATCTGTTTTCTTCAATGTTGCTCAAAGTCATGATATCCTCATCGGGGAAGCCGAACCTCATGGATTGGTAATCTTCGATAGCTTGATGGGCCAGATGATCAGCTAGCACACTCCCCTTTATGGCTTTTTGGGTCGTGTACTGTATATCATATTCGATGAGGATCATCTACCATCTAGCGATTCTTCCGGATAAAGCAGGCTTCTCAAAGATATACTTGATTGGATCCATATTAGATATCAGTAGAGTGGTATGAGTCAACATATACTGCCTTAGCCAGCGAGCAGCCCATACCAAAGTGCAGCAAGTTTTCTTGAGCAGTGAGTAGCGGGTCTCACAGTCGGTAAACTTTTTGCTAAGGTAATAAATGGCATGCTCTTTTTGACCAGACTCGTCATGTTGGCCCAATACGCACCCCATTGAATTATCCAAAATAGTCAGGTACATGATTAGCGGTCTTCCTTCGACGGGAGGCATCAAGATAGGAGGTTCCAGCAAATACTCCTTGATTTTATCGAAAGCAACTTGACAGTCATCGTTCCATTTAACCACCTGATATTTCTTCAACAACTTGAAGATTGGCTCACAGGTAGATTTAAGGTGAGAAATGAACCTTGTGATATAGTTTAGGCGTCCCAAGAAACCTCTGACCTCCTTCTCAGTGCGAGGGGCAGGCATTTCTTGTATAGCTTTGACTTTGGCAGGATCAACCTCGATGCCTTTGTTGCTGACTATGAAACCCAAGAGTTTACCGGACCTGACTCCGAAAGTGCACTTATTAGGGTTCAGTCTGAGCTTGTATTCCTTCAACCTGACAAACAACTTTTGCAAATGGTCGAGGTGTTCTTCTTCTGTCTGTGAGCAGGCTATCATGTTGTCTACGTAGACTTCAATCTCATGATGTATCATGTCATGAAACAAAGCCACCATGGCGCACTGATAGGTTTCCCCGGCATTCTTCAGTCCGAATGGCATCACTTTATAGCAGAAGGTAGCCCACTACGTAACAAAAGTAGTCTTCTCCATGTCTTCGGGGGCCATTTTGATCTGGTTGTACCCTGAAAATCTATCCATGAAAGAAAATACCTTGTGCTGAGCTGTGTTGTCAACCAAGATGTCAATGTGCGATAGTGGAAAGTCATCTTTAGGGCTAGCCCTTTTTAAGTCTCTGTAATCCACGCACATTCTCACTTTGTCGTCCTTCTTAGGCACGGGCACAATGTTAGCAACCCATTGTGGATAGGAAGTAACAGCAAGAAACCCAACATTGAATTGCTTCATCACTTCGGCTTTGATCTTTTCAGACATATCGGGCCTCATTCGGCAGACTTTCTGTTTGATTGGTGGACAGTCTTCTCTTGTAGGGAGACGATGAACCACAATATCTGTATCGAGTCCCGACATGTCTTTGTAGGACCAGGCGAAGATCTCAACATATTTATTCAACAGCTGAACTAAGCGCTCTTTGACATTTGGCTTTAGGTTGGCACCCACTTTAACCTCTTTTCTGTCTTCATCAGAACCAAAGTTGATTGTCTCTAACAGCTCTTCATGGGGAAGAATAGCCCTTTCTTCCTGTTGTAGAAGTCTAGCCAACTCTCCCAACACTTCACAGTCTTCATCACCTTCGTATTCGACATGATTGACCAGATCTTCAGAGTCACTGAAGGCCATAGCAGAATTGTTACCCATAGAATCCGGAATGGAAGGGTACCTGCATTTTGTGAGTGTGGGTGTGTGTAAGGGATAGCCACCTTTAAACAAATAAAATGTAAAAAAGAAAGAAAATGAACACAAAAGTTTATATGTGAAAACGTCCATGATTCATTAAAAATGGCATATGAGGATGAAAAATCAAGCCCTTACAAATAGACCTATATGCCTCGGGTAAGGCATAAGGCAAAAGTGTACGAATTGTTTAAGAATTATTACAGACCGACAGAAAATGTTCGAAAGATAAATTACTGATTTATGAAAGTAATGGGAACAAAGTCTTTCGCCTCCCCGTTGTTCAGTCCTCCTTCAACAGTCGGGAAAATCCAGTCTTCAAAGTTTCTCTCATCTTCACCATCCTCCAAAGCATGAACCCCATGATGGGTGATCTTCAACAGCGGCCCTCCAACCTGGGAGTGGCGTACAGCCTTTTGAGCGGAAGCAGTGAAACCCAAGCCAAACTTATCTGTCTTGTAAGGAAAATCTGGTAGCTGACCCCATACTGTGCTTTCTCATTCCTCAATCACAACCTTCACATCTTTAAGGGATGACATCCGGGACATAGGTTTGGAAATGATGGGTACAAAAGTCATTATCTTGGCTGTCGCCACTTCAGGAGAAACTTCTTCAAAGTTATGAAAGGGGGTCTCGATGAATTCACCATCTAATTCAACATAGCGGAATGAATTAAGATGGCTTATCATATACTCCTTCTTGCCATGAACCGTTATAATTTTCCCTTGTACTGGGTATTTGAGCATTTCGTGCAAAGAAGAAGTGACTGCCCCAGCGTTGTGGATCCAGGGTCTTCCCAACAAGCAAGAGTAGGAGGGACGGATGTCCATCACATAAAATGTGGAGTTGAAATTTTTCGTTCCCACTTTAATTGGGATGTCCACCTCCCCGTGGACCATCCTTTTAGAACCGTCAAAGGCTCTGACAATGATATTGCTGAGCTTCAGGGTTAAACCTTCACAGTCCAATCTGTCCAATGCATTCTTCGGCAAGACATTTAAAGACGACCCGGTATCAACCAAAAAGTGAGCTAAAGTAGTCCCTCTGCATTCCACCGAGACATGCAGCGCGTCATTATGCTTTCTCCCCTTAGATGTTAAGTTGGCATTGGAAAAGCCAAGACCGTTATCGGCTGTTAGGCTAGCTACACACTCTTGGAACTAGTCCGCAGAGGTTTCCTGAGGTACGTGGGCCGTATTCAAGAATCTGATTAAAGCTTTGGCATGAGCTTCAGAATAGAGCAACAGGGCCAGCATAAATATTTTTGAAGAGGTTTGCCCCAGTTGCTCTACGACATCATAGTCGCTTTTCTTAATTATTTTTAAAATCTCTTCCATTTCTTTTTGAGTGGTCTCGGGGATGACCAAAGGCTGAGCCCTCGTTCTGGAGGGCGCTTCTTGGATCCCCTTACCTTTATCAGCAGCAACAGTAGAGGGTTCAACTAAGGGAGTAACAATTTCTTCAATAACTGGAGTTCTCACAGATATGTTGACCGGCACAGGAGTAATCTTAGGAGCATTTGAGGGTCCTAAGATTTCCCTTGGAGGAGCAATCTCCGGAGAGAAAATTCTTCCGTTGCGGGTGATTTTACTCGTCCCAGTAATATTTCCTATGTCGAGAGTCTCTTCATTGGAACTTTCTTTAACTGATTCAATCTGCTTAACACCGTGGTAGAAGATCTCTCCTCCATAATTCCACGGTATTGATTTGTTGGACTTGTATGGGATAGGCCCCAGCATAGTTATCTTCAGAGATACAATCTTTGGATCGGGTGTAATCTTAACAGGTCTTTTGGAGACCTTGTAAAGATTGGCGGAAATGGTAATTATAGCAACATCTTTGACAGGAGTTGGAGTAACAGGAGTTTTCTCAAAGAGGATTTCTTGATTATCCATTAGGCGTTGGATGCCTAACTTCAACAATGGACAGTCGGATTGTAGGGATGAAAAAAGGTAGCAATCTTTTTCACAGCCTGGGAAAATCCCGGCTTTCAACAGATTCATCTTGATTATTGGCAACAGAGTCATCAAATCATCAACAACAGCAACATACAGATCCTCTTCAATAGCATGGGCATTGTAACCATGCTTTGGCATTGGGTAAGAGATCACATTCGGCTTTTCGGGCGCGTCGAATTCCACTTCCTTAGCGTCTATTAAATCCTGGATCTTATTCTTGAGGGCCCAACAATCGTTGGTGTCGTGCCCCACGTTATCCGAATGATAAGCACACTTGGCGTTGGGATGGTAATATGGAGAAGTTGTATTTGTATTCTTTGGTGCCTCTCTTAAACTGGCAAGGTTTAACTTCAGGAGATGGGTGAGAACCTAAGCAGGTGTCATGTTTATCCGGGTATATTGCCGTGTAGGCCTTTCTACCCTTTGCTGGTTGGTTCTAGGTTGACTGTTTCGAGGCTGATCAGCTGCGGACTTCTGAATCATTACAGCCCCTACCGCTGGCCGACGCTCAACTCTTCCTTGACCTCTTTGGGAGTAAACAACTGATACATCTTTCTTTGCTGGAAAAGGCTTTTTAACGACAGCGGAAGCAGATGTATCTTTTTGAATTTTACCGCTTTTGATTCCAGCTTCAACTCTTTCACCAGTCAGAATTAACTCGGTGAACCCTGCAGACGAACTTCCTATCAAGTGATTAAAGAAAGGACCTGATAGAGTCCCCAAAAACATATCAACAAGCTCTCTTTCAGACAATGGTGGTTGCACCGTTCCAGCTAAGTCCCTCCATTTCTGGGCATACTCCTTAAAGCCTTCATTGGAGACCATACCCATACTCTGTAATTGAGTACGAGTAGGTGCTAAGTCTGCATCATATTGATATTGTCTGTAGAAGGCAGCAGCCAAATCCTCCCAATTATGCACATCAGACCTCTCAAGCTGGTATAACCAATCCAATTGCGTACCCTCCAAACTATCTTGAAAAAAGTGGACCCACAGGTCCTTGTCAAAAGAATGAGGTTATTTTCTGACGTAAGACCGTATGTGCATCTTTGGGCAAGACAGCCCATCGTACTTAGCAAACAGAGGAACTTTAAACTTGGGGGGGATGACAATCCCAGGAACCAACCCTAACTCTTCGAAATCCAGCCCAGACACTCTTTGCACTTCCATGGATGCCAGACGCTCTTCCAGATTCTTGTATTTGTCATCTGCGGGAGGATACTGCTGTTCAGAATAGTCTTCATCCTCCTCTTCTTCTTCTTCAGCCTCAGACTCAGATGGTACTGCAGCTCCCTTTCCTTGTCCTACCCCTTCATCAGATGTTAAGGGGAAGTCCAAGACCCTTCTAGTTTGACCTTCAAATCTTCTACCCAAAGTAGCCACACCAACTCTTTTCTTTTTCTTTTTTTACTTTTCCTTCTCTAACAGTGCTTTAAGATCCTCCTGACCCTTTGCCAAGGTCGTGAGGAGTTGTTGGAACTGTGAATTCTGCGCTTGTAAATCTTTGACCTTCTGCTCTATATCCATCTTGCTGAAATAAACAGTAGAGAGATAAGGAAACCTGGTGTGAAGACCTGTTTATGCATATAATGAATGATATGTATTCATGTAATGCATTCAAGGATTCAGAAATTCAAATTTGTTGTTGTTGTACCCCAAAATTTTCCCTCCCATATTTCTTAAAACATTGCAAGGAAAATCTCCAAGTTGCTCAAGTTTGCTCAAGAGTTGGTCAGACAAGCTATCTCCTAAGACAGTTAACCCCAAATTAGGGTTTTGTGTTGCATCAAGATCCTTGATTCCAAATGACCTCAAATGCTCCCCAATGCCCTAATATGTTCTCAAGATCATCCATGTCAAATTTCAAGTCTTGCAGAGGAAGTTTGCTCAGTCAAATGCCCAAAGGTCCAAAAATCGACTGTGCTAGGGCAAAAGTCAACTGCGACCTACAAACAGTCAAACTTCAAGATTTTTGTCAACATTATCATTTTGAAGGACATTTCATCATTTTATCAAGGGTTGATCATGATTCATCAAGGATTGCTCAAAATTCATCAAGATTCAAAAGTTGTTAAATTAGGGTTTTGTAGGAAAAGTAAACTCAACTTTGACCAAGCATAACTTTCTCATACTTTATGAGAAATGACCCATCCAAAGCTCATTTTGAATAGGATGCAATTCCCTACTATACATCTTCATACCCCAAGATCAAAAAATCCACTCACAAGAAGTTATGAATTTGGACATTATAGGTCATTTTTGAAAGTCAACAAAAACACCTTTTTTTTCAAAGATTATAACTTGAGCATGGAATATCAAACTGCGATGATACCAAAAGGGTTGGTTAGAGGACATCTCAAGCTTTCTATAAAGTCCAAGAACACATCCAAAAGTTCAAAATTGAAGAAGTTAAGCATTATTTAAGTTGGACTTTTTTACAAAATTGCCAAAAGTCAACTATCCCCAAAACTTCAAATTTTGTCAAATGGGCCCACTCTTTTCCACTTGATTTGAGTTTGCATCATTGCCCACGTGCCCTAGCTCCATCCATGTGCCCATATCTCATTTTTATTATTTAATTTGATTTTTATTTGAATTTATTCATTTTTAATCAAATAAAATCATATAAAATCCAAAGAATTAATAACTCTTGATTTTCTGATTGTTTTAGGCTTGGTTCATAGCTAGCATCACCCTCAAATTCGTATCAAATCAAATCATGTGCAAAAAGATTGAAATGAATCAAATTTGGCAAGTTTGTAAATGGAGATCAAATCCAATTCATGGGCATTGATATGGAAAGATTTGAGCCAAGTTTGTAGACGTAATACACTGAGCATTACATAAGGAAGCTAAAGACACGAAAATAGGGGTTGAAAAGTGTTGAGGGAGGCAGAACAAGAATTGAAAAATTCACAAAAAAAAGAGAGGTCAAAGTCTAAGTTAGATGGAGTTTCAGGACACGAGACTTGTTCCAATCGCTTCCTGGGAATTCACACAAGCTAGCTGGATCAAAACCAAGCATTTTCAGACGCCCTAATGCACTGTAAGTCGCACGATAGCCACCCCTGTTCTTGAATTCGTAACTCTGGAATTAGGCATTGTGATTGGTGGATCTGGAACTTACTGTTTAACGCTGGTTTCACGAAATGTCGCGGTAAGCAAGAGTCGCCACCGTCTTTTATTTTCTCCAACAAGGAAAGGACAAAAGCACAGAAAAATTCCTTATGAGATAGTTTCTCGGTTCGGGAGGTAGATTTATAGAAAGGGAAGGTGTTAGCACCCTTTCTATCCATGGTTATCCATGGGCTCTTAGATACTTGCTCATTTGTGTTTTCAAAATGTTTGTTTGCTTTTCAAAGTGAGTGGGTTTGAAAAAGTTTCTTTGAAAGTTTCAGATTGATTCTTGTATCAGTCCTCAAGAGTGTTTGAAAAATTGTTTTGAAAGCTTTTTGAAAGTGTCGGTGTGAAAAGAGTTTTGTTTGTTTTGAATAGAGAAAGTATCTATGAGTCATCTACCTACCCTAAGGAATTAGGCTGTGTAAATGTCCTTAAGGTAGTGCCATCCCACCATTGAGAGGTAGGTAACACCACCGTTGGAGGTGTTCGGGTCAATTCGTTTGTCGGGACAGTGTGGTCACCAGAGCAACAGTAGGACACCTTAGAAGCTACCCCTATGCCATAGATCATGGACATAAGGACTTACTAAAACGTCCTATACTCGACGACCACGTTTCGAGGGGCAAGGCAACAGTGAGGCGTACCCTAGAAGTGGTGTGTGAATTGTGTGTCATTTTCAGTTATGTTTTATCTTGATCATGCATTGGGTGAGCTACGCTTTGATTTTATTTGGGCCATTCATTCTTTCATGTGATCAGCAGTTAAAAGGTGCAGAAATTAAAGTGCGGGAAAATAAAGTCCTACGCTATTACAAGGCGAGGGTCTATACATCGCCAAATTAACAAAGACCCGTTTTTTAATAAAATGCGGAAAGTAAATTAACAAAGACACGAGACTTGTTCCAATCGCTTCCTGGGAATTCACACAAGCTACCTGGATCAAAACCAAGCATTTTCAGACGCCCTAATGCACTGTAAGTCGCACGATAGTCACCCCTGTTCTTGAATTCGTAACTCTGGAATTAGGCATTATGATCGGTGGATCTGGAACTGACTGTTTAACGCTGGTTTCGCGAAATGTCGCGGTAAGCAAGAGTCGCCACCGTCTTTTATTTTCTCCAAAAAGGAAAGGACAAAAGCACAGAAAAATTCCTTATGAGATAGTTTCTCGGTTCGGGAGGTAGATTTATAGAAAGGGAAGGTGTTAGCACCCTTTCTATCCATGGTTATCCATGGGCTCTTAGATACTTGCTCATTTGTGTTTTCAAAATATTTGTTTGCTTTTCAAAGTGAGTGGGTTTGAAAAAGTTTCTTTGAAAGTTTCTGATTGATTCTTGTATCAGTCCTCAAGAGTGTTTGAAAAATTGTTTTGAAAGCTTTTTGAAAGTGTCGGTGTGAAAAGAGTTTTCTTTGTTTTGAATAGAGCAAGTATCTATGAGTCATCTACCTACCCTAAGGAATTAGGCTGTGTAAATGTCCTTAAGGTAGTGCCATCCCACCATTGAGAGGTAGGTAACACCACCTTTGGAGGTGTTCGGGTCAATTCGTTTGTCGGGACAGTGTGGTCACCAGAGAAACAGTAGGACACCTTAGAAGCTACCCCTATGCCATAGATCATGGACATAAGGACTTACTAAAACGTCCTATACTCGACGACCACGTTTCGAGGGGCAAGGCAACAGTGAGGGGTACCCTAGAAGTGGTGTGTGAATTGTGTGTCATTTTCAGTTATGTTTTATCTTGATCATGCATTGGGTGAGCTACACTTTGATTTTATTTGGGCCATTCATTCTTTCATGTGATCAGCAATTAAAAGGTGCAGAAATTAAAGTGCGGGAAAATAAAGTCCTACGCTATTACAAGGCGTGGGTCTATACATCGCCAAATTAACAAAGACCCGTTTTTTAATAAAATGCGGAAAGTAAATAAATGTCCTAATTACTATTACAAGGCTTTGGGAAATTACATGATATTAAAAATGAAAAATAGAAACAAACACGCGAAAAGAAATTAAAATCGAAAGTTCGAGGGCGTTGGACCCTTTAAGGAAATTAAATTGAAATTACAAATTAATTAATGATTAAATAAAGAAAAGAAATTATTTTTATGTTTTTTTTTGTATTTAATGGAAATAAAGAGAATTAATTAAAAGAAACCCTAATTCTAAATATTTTTTAATTGTTAAAGAAAGGATTAAAGTTTTAACCTAATTTATACTAATTATTTAATGTCATGTTTATTTACAAAATAAATTAATAATTAATAATAATAATAATAAGGAGAAAAAGTTATTTATTAAGAAAAGAGAATAAAAATGCTAAAAACCTAATTTCTACATTTTTTAGTTATTTAAGAAAAAGATTAAAATAAAAACCTAATTTAACTAAATTGATTATTAAAAGATTTATTTACAAAATATTAATGACTTTAAATATTAAATAAAACATATTTTTTTAATTTTTGATTTCTGATTTTTTTTGAATTATGAAAATTATTTTTTGAATTAAAAGAAACAATTAAAATAATTAAACTAAATAAAAGAGAAAAAAAAGAGAGAAAGGAAATACAAACAAGGGGGTCTGACCCAATTAAGGAGGTTTGTTGGAGTGATTTGGCCCACTCAATTCCAGGCCTTGTTTAACTTCTTGTAATTACGTGTGCCTCAGTTGACTGGCGTGCATGGTGGAGTTCATGCGATAGCCTTTGGATTGAGACCCCTGGACACTTGGCAGGCAAGCAGGCAAGGATGTTTGGTGATCTTCTGATGGCAAGATGCATAGAAGTATGTTAAAAGAAAAATTATGGAAGAAGTGGGGGACCTGGGAATCGAACCCAGGTCCCAATGCTTACCAGTGAATGCCTTGACCAAGTGAGCTATTTGTGCGCGTTTGTTAGTGTAATAGATAACAAATATTATAAAACAAAATCAAAGTCAATGCTATGAAATAAAAAACGCGCTGGAATTCAAACCCCCCAGTCATGTCTCGCCACGCAGTCTTCTTCTTCATTTGTCCCTGTAACATAAATGGATAGCGGGGGTTTTAAACCCCCCTAAAACACAACCTACAAAAAAATAGCGATTAGGCCATGCTTGACCATAAATTGAGCGCGAGGGTACGGTTTTGTTCGTCATGTCACAACGATTCTGTTCATACTGGTTTCAAGATCTAATTTTGCCATATGCCTAAAGCCCCAATTTGAAGTTTCAGAAAACCTAGTTTTCGTTCATGGTGGATTCTGGTTCAGGCGCCCATAATTCAATTGGATGGTACCAATAGCTTCAGAGAGTCCTCATTAGTGCAAATCAAACAAGAAAAATGATTAAACGTGTATGAATCATGTTATGTATTTCTGGAAAAAATGACAAACCGTATGGCTTCGTGTGAATGGTTCTTTGCGCGTTTGGGCTTGATTTTGATTGCTAGAGCTTCCTTGGGATATCAGGAATATGTTTGGATTGGAATGGAGGCTTGAGAGGCACTGCAACTGGGTTTTCAGATTTCAAGTTTGTGTGACAATTTTGCAATTTTGTATGGCCGTTTTTGGAGCTCTTAGGTCGTGATCTTGCTTGTGTTAGCTTGTATACATGTTATGTAATGTGTTTTGATAAGAATTATGGCCAATGATGCCTTGCATTCATGCTTAAGATTTTGCTATAAACTCCATTAAAACACCTTCCATTTTTGAGCCAAATTTGAATTCTTGCTAGCTTTAGCCCTTTGCCAGAATTTGGGATGTGTATAATGGTGGTTCAAAGCTAATCAAAGCAAGATATGTCCCTTAATTAGTCTTTTTTGATTTTCATTTGATTTTAAAAGATTTAAAATGAATTAAATCCAATAAAATCAAATAAAAATGAAAAAATTAATTTTAAATTTTGAAATAAAATGTGGGACACGTGGGAAGCATGGCCAAGCTGAATCAAGTGGAAAAAGTGGGCCCTTTTTGTCAAAAATGAATTTTCAAGGATAATTGATTTTGGCCATTTCACAAAAATTTCCCAACTTCTCCAATGCATATCTTGCTCAATTTTGAAGCTTTGATCATGTTCTTGGACATTTTGGAAAGGTCTTGAAGTCCTCTAACCAATGTATTTGGTCCCATGTCATTTTGATTTACAAATATCAAGTTATGGTCTTTGACTTAAAGTGCCATTTTGTTGACTTTTGAAAATGACCTATAATATTGAGATTGATAACTTTTTGTGAGAGCATTTATTGGACTTGAAGTGTGAAGATGAGTTGTAGGAAATGTCTTTCTATTCAAAATGAGCTTTGGATGGAATTTTTCTGATAAACCATGTGGAAGTTATGCCTTGGTCAATTTGCAGTTGACTTTTCCAACTGTCCAAATATAGAAACTTTTGCATCTGGAGACTTTTTGAGCCATGTCTTGAGAATCATGATCAAGAATTGATCAAATTATGTTTGTGGCTTCAAAATAAGATGTTGACAAAAAATTTTGACTTTTGACTGTCAAATGACCATTTTGCCCCTGCAGTTGACTGTGAAGCAATTAGGGTTTTTGACTGTGCAACTTGACCTTGTGAGCCTTGAAACTTGACATGTAGGTGCTTGACAATGTGTATGAGCATATGGGACTTGATTGAGCCCTTGAAAACCTCAACTTCCTTGCAGGAACCAAAACCCTAATTTGACTGGCTTAGGAGGATGGTTTACTGTGTAGCCCTTGAGTAAACTTTGAGCCATTTGAGGTGATGCTTGGAAAACCTTGAAGATTATGGGAGGGCAAATTTTGGGGTACAACAGTTGCCCCTGTTCAATCTTCTTAGACCTGAGGATGTAGATTGGCTTGTGTGCCTTTCGTGATCCGAGGGTGGAAGATGATTGAACACTAGAGTGCCCAGAAATTTGCACTCACATAGTAGAGTATCAGCAGTGTGATAGCGGGAATGGGCTTACAGATGCCATTTGGAGAGGTGGTGGATAGGAGGATGGGCTTATAGATGCCATCTGGAGATGTGACAGAACCTTGTCTGGAATGGGCTTATAGATGCCATTTGGAACTGTGATGGATAATTGTGGAGATGGGCTTATAGATGCCATCGGGAGGTGTCGATCGCGTAAGAGATTCCTTAGCGAGAACTTGCGTACCTGAGAAAGAAAGAAAATTACCTGGTCTGCTACAGGAGTTGATCTTCAAACTCTTTATGTAGACGTGCCATGGCTGGATACAGGAATCGAATCTTTAAACTCTTCAGACGTGCCCTGGCGAGATACAGGAATCGAGTCCAGAGAATATAATCGTCAACAGATACACTCTGGCAAGATACAGGAATCGGATCTTCGAACTCTTCAGACGTGCCCTGGCAAGATACAGGAATCGAGTCTGGTAATGTTGGTCGTCAACAGATACACCCTGGCAAGATACAGGAATCGGATCTTCAAACCCTTCAGACGTGCCCTGGCGGAATACAGGAATCGAGTCTGGTAATGTAGTCGTCAACAGATACACCCTGGTAAGATACAAGAGTCGGATCTTCGAACTCTTCAGACATGCCCTGGCAGGATACAGGAATCGAGTCTGGAACTTCCAAAAGGTTTCGTCTCAGAGAAATCTTTAGGAATCGATTTAGCTGGACTAGAGGAGGTCTTGGAATAACTTTAGCGGTATCAAAAAAATCTTTAGGAATTGATTTCATTGGATTTGGATTAGCACCAGAAGAATCTTTAGAAGTCGATTTAACTGGCTTTGTCTTCTTTCACTGGGTTAGCATCAGAAAAATCTTTAGGAATCGATTTAAGCTGGATTTTAGACAAGATCTTGGAATCTTCAACTGGATCGGTTTCAGAAAAATCTTTAGGAATCGATTTAACTGGACCAGAGAAGGCCTTTGACTGGATCGGCATCAGAAAAATCTTTAGGAGTCGATTTAACTGGACCAGGCAAGGTCTTGGAGTCTTCAACCGGGTCTTCATCAGGGAAATCTTTAGGAATCAATTTAACTGGACCAGAGAAGGTCTTGACTGGATCGGTATCAGAAAAATCTTTAGGAGTCGATTTAACTGGACCAGGCAAGGTCTTGGAATCTTCAACTGGGTCTTCATCAGGAAAATCTTTAGAAATCGATTTAACTGGACCAGAGAAGGCCTTTGACTGGATCGGCATCAGAAAAATCTTTAGGAGTCGATTTAACTGGACCAGGCAAGGTCTTGGAGTCTTCAACTGGGTCTTCATCAGGGAAATCTTTAGGAATCGATTTAACTGGACCAGAGAAGGCCTTTGACTGGATCGGCATCGGAAAAATCTTTAGGAGTCGATTTAACTGGACCAGGCAAGGTCTTGGAGTCTTCAACTGGGTTTTTATCAGGGAAATCTTTAGGAATCGATTTAACTGGACCAGAGAAGGCCTTTGACTAGATCGGCATCAGAAAAATCTTTAGGAGTCGATTTAACTGGACCAGGCAAGGTCTTGGAATAGCTGAGAACTTAACTGGATCTTTCCTGAAATGTAAAAGTCAGTCGTGTGTAATGCATGCCATGGATCAAGCAATGATGTTCTCAACATAAATGAGATTTTAAGATAGGATGCGTTTATGCATGTATCGTGATGTATGTGATGTTTTTGAATGTATTTTCGTCTAGGAAAATATATCCTTGACGAATGCCGGGAGTTAAATCCTGGGCTGATGGTTGAAGAGAGTTCTTCATTTCTGCTGGGGATGAAGATTGCAAGAATGAACCGGTAGGAGAAGATGACTTCGTTGGGGAATAAACTTGATGAAGAAATTACTCTGCGGGGAATAACTACTCTAGCGATCTTGTTGGGGAACAATACTCTGTGGGAAGAGAGGTGCTTCACTGAGATGAATGAAAACTCCATTGGGGATACCATTGTTGAGTTTTGTTGAAGAATATGATGAACTCCGCTGGGGGATAGGAAGACTTCGTCGGGGACGATCTTTCCCTGGTTATTGGCTGAGGATAACCCAGTTATATCCTGGTGGGGAAATAACCTTTGAATAAAGCCGGGAGACGCGTTCGTGCTCTGCAGGGGGGAAGCTTCCAGAATCTACTAGGGATAAGCTTGCTGCTGGGGAGATGGATTCCGCTTTCATGGGGAAATTTTTTATATGCACTGGGAAAGTGGCTCCACTGAATGTTCGTATACCGCCGGGGAACAATCTTAAATCGAGATTGTCGGGGATGCTTGTTGGGAATATTGCGCTGAGGAATGTTGAGATCTGTTAGGGATACCTAATTTCCTTAAGGCTAACAGTATAACATTGCTTAGGGAGAGTATGTTGACTTGCTGGCTCACTCTCTGGGGAGTTAAGATATCTTGGTTGCGTTCTTCAGCCGAACTTACCTTGGTACCTTGGTGGACAGAGCAACCAGATCGTTTAGACAATTCTTATTGCCCCAGTTCCTGCGGGAGAAGGTACCTGTGGAGATCTTGATAATTGCCGATTTGACCAGTCTTCTTCTGGTAAGCAAGTGACAAGATGTCGGGACATAGTCGTACGCTTTTGATCCCTAACTTTTGCCTGGACCGCCCTTTCGGGTTTTCAATCCACCGGGATACCCATTTTTTCCCAAGCCGCCTTTTCAGGTTTTTGACTTGCCGGGTGTACAGATTTTTCATTTCATCCCTTATTTTTTCCCGAACCCTTTTGGTTCGCCGGGAAGCCCTTATTTTTGCCTAGGTGTGTCAACCTAGCGGGTCTTTGATTACGCGTAGTATTTTTTTCGACTATGTCCATGCTCTCAGGATGTAGGGAGGTGCCCCTGTTATTGTGTTGCCACGCTACCAAAAGATGTTTGGTCATGCCAGATTTGTTGCTGGGAATTCATGTCCAATGCCCCAAGTGGCTCAGGCGGAGGTTTGCCCCTGGCTGTTTGGCATCTTGAGAGATTCCTTGAATCTTGACTGGACTGCCCCAGATGATGGATGATGATCAGGCCATGCCCCTTGATTGGAGGTGCTTTTGTTCATTAGGAATTCGTCGTGCGAATTTCTATGTTGTTCAAACAAAAAGTCATATGCAAACAAAGTTATGTTAAAAATGCAAAGCTTATGTATGTCTTGAAGTTTTTGAAAAATGCATTTTTCAGTAAAACCAGCAAATTTTGTAAAATGTGATGTCGACTCAATATTTTTAGCAAGCCTTAAGGAGTCAGGATACCTTTCGTAACAATATGCTTTCGAACTAACCCATGCTTCAGCTAGGACTTTTAAGGGTTGTAGCGTGGCCTGGTTTACGGTTTAAGAAACAAAGGATAAAGGCTCAAATTATTTGTACCCACCCGCTCTTCGTGATGTTCTTCAAACCTAAACTCAGCTGATCGTATGTTAGACCTCGTTTGAGTCTTTGCTCTGAAATTCCAGTGATGGTTCGGATGTTGAACGTTTATTTTGGATAGGCAGTCATTTCTTTTTTTTTTGTTGAGGATTTGTAGGACCTCTTTTCTTTTTGATTTCGTTATCCCTGAATTTTGCCTGAACTGTTTCTTTTGTGATTACAGTCAGCGGGATGCCCCAGTTTCGTAAGTCTCCTTCATAGGTTTTGACTTGTTGGGCTTTTATTTCTGAGATATAATGACTGCCTGTCTTTCTAATTATTCGGAACCATCACTGTCTTGTTTTTTAAGGACTTCTTTGGTGTCATTCGTTGTGCACTCTGGATCAATTGAGAAGACTACCCTACCCCAGGTTATGATTGAGGGTTTAATTTTTCTTTTTTGTGAAAAGAAAAACTCCTACTTCTTTGGCTCGAAGGGGTTGACGAGGGATTATCTTCCTTATTACTCCAGTGTTTAGGAATTGAAACAATGTTTGTACCTCATCAGCGGGGTCTTTTCAAAAGCATACTGTAGATTGTGGTATCGTTTTCGTCATCCTCCCTTAAGAGGCTTAGAATTGTTAACCGAGCGTTGAACATCACAAAAATGTGAAAACAGTTTTAAGCATAGTAAACATAATTACTTCAAAATAGACACGTGTAACGCATTAATGAAATAACAAAGTTTGACATGAATATTATTGTTTGAACAAACAAATAAAAATACAAATTGAATCCAAATGAACAAAAAGTGCTTTCTATCCTAGCCATGTTTTGGCAAGGGAACAGTGATCACATTGGGAGCCTCGGGCGCCTCGAACTCAATCTCCTTTGTGTCAATCAAGTCTTGGATCTTATTTTTCAAGCTCCAACAATCATCTGTAGTATGTCCCGGGCTGTCAGAGTGATAAGCGCAGCGGGCGTTGGGATTATACTTGGGTGACGTTGTATTTTGATTCTTTGGAGCTTCTTTTAGAGTCACCAGCTTGGTCTCCAGCAACTGCGGCAACATCTGGGACAAGGTCATGCTGAGCCGAGTGAACTGCCTTCTCTCGCTCTTTTGTTGATTGTGATGCTGAGGAGCACCAGCAGGTTTTGAGATCACCACTGCATTGACGACTTGGCGGCGTTCTGGTCTATTCTGTCTCCTTGAACCATAGACAGCACTGGATTCCTTCTTAAAAGATTTTTTATCAGTACTCGATGAAGCATCCTTCTGTATCTTCCCGGACTTGATACCGGCTTCAATCCTTTCCCCAGTCAGAATAAGGTCTGTGAATCCTGCAGATGAATTCCCAATCAGATGGTTGTAGAACGGACCAGACAGAGTCCCCAAGAACATATCAACGAGCTCCCGGTCAGTCAAAGGTTGTTTTACCCTCCCAGCAAGGTCTCTCCATTTCTGCGCATACTCTTTAAAACCTTCTCTCGATCCTAGCGACATACCCTGGAGTTGGGTACGTGTAGGAGCGAGGTCGACATTGTACTGATACTGCTTGTAAAAAGCAGTAGCCAACTCCTCCCAGTTACGAACCTTGGTTCCATCCAGCTGATAGAACCATTCGAGATGAGTCCCTGAAAGACTCTCCTGGAAGAAATGGATCCACAAGTTCTTGTCCACAGTATACGGCTGAATCTTCCGCACATAAGACCTGAGATGCAGCCTGGGACAGGATGCCCCATCATACTTAGCAAAAGAAGGAGCCTTGAATTTGTGTGGGATCACCACACCAGAAGATAGACCCAGGTCTCCGAAATCCAATCCAGGCACACGCTGGATCTCCATGGCATTCAACCTGTCCTCCAGCTGCTTGTACCGGTCCTCAGCAGGAGGGTACTGTTCGTCATTGAAGTCTGTCTCTGTGTCAGAGACCACAGGACTAGGAACCCTTCCCTCTTGGTGACTGCCTTCCCTAACAGATGGAGTAGTCCGCTCAGCTTCATTCTGCAGTGTATTCCCAGATCTGCGTCTAGGGTTGAATAAAACAGTCCTCTTCTTCTTCTTTTTCAAAAGTAGGGTCTTCAGATCTTGTTGCCCCTGGGCCAAACTCATGATCAACTCTTTGAACTGGGCGTTCTGAGCCTGGAGATCCTTGATGGATTTCCCAGTAGATGATTCAGGATTCATGACGATCGGCTGAAATAGACAGCGAAGAAGGTAAGCAACCTGTAAAAAGGGATATCTGTAATGCAATGATATGTATATATGCATGCAATGTTTTCAAGGATCTCGCGGGGTAAACAAGAAAATTGTTAGAGTTGGAAACTGGTAGCTTGATTGAAGGAACTTCATGTTTGTGGAGAGTCCTTCTTCAAGGGTCAAGGCTCACCATATCGAGTGGGTCATAGCCCCTGACAACCTTGGCTAGAGGAAAATAAATCCCCTTTGCCCCTTGCTGGATAATGGGTTCAGCACGACCTGCATCACAAGCCCTTGAGATCCTTGAAATGGATTAGTCCTTATATAGGATGCATGCAATGGTATGATGGTATGATGTCATGCTATGCATGGGGTGATATAAGTAACCCTGTTATGAGTCCAGGTTAAGGACTATAAACAAAACCTGCAAGAAACTCAAGTGTCAGATAACAAGTATGCAAATAGTCAAGTTGGAAGGCACATAAGTCACACAAGAGAAGCCCTTAGATTTTAGGCCAGCATGGGGTCTATGTATTACCCTCTTTCAGTTTCGTGGGTTAAGACCTGTCCTATCAGAAGTAATCGGGTTATAGAGGATCCCAATATCACTGACTACCATCACGAGAGTTTAGCCTCAATGGGTGTAGCATACTGCTACTGTTCTATTGGCCAAGTTGGGTCATTTAAGGTTCTAAGGTCGGTTGGTGCTTAATGACTCCTCAGAAGACCCATATTCTCCTCGTTGCAACACAAGGGATATCGGTATAGACCAAGGTGCCACACCAACGTAGCCACTGCTTCACTCATGTCGGTCTACGCCGGACAGGTCCCTCACAGCTTATGCTACCTAACAGGGTATCCCCAGATCCGGGTTAGGATCTATGTAACTCCGTTGCAACCCACAATTTAAAGCAAACAAAGCACAACAATTGAAAACACAGTTATGAACTATCCTAAGGTACACCTCACTTTATAAGAATCCCCAGCAGAGTCGCCAGTTCTGTGATCGGTGGATCTGGAACTGACTGTTTAATGCTGGTTTCGCGAAATGTCGCGGTAAGCAAGAGTCGCCACCGTCTTTTATTTTCTCCAACAAGGAAAGGACAAAAGCACAGAAAAATTCCTTATGAGATAGTTTCTCGGTTCGGGAGGTAGATTTATAGAAAGGGAAGGTGTTAGCACCCTTTCTATCCATGGTTATCCATGGCCTCTTAGATACTTGCTCATTTGTGTTTTCAAAATGTTTGTTTGATTTTCAAAGTGAGTGGGTTTGAAAAAGTTTCTTTGAAAGTTTCAGATCGATTCTTGTATCAGTCCTCAAGAGTGTTTGAAAAATTGTTTTGAAAGCTTTTTGAAAGTGTCGGTGTGAAAAGAGTTTTCTTTGTTTTGAATAGAGCAAGTATCTATGAGTCATCTACCTATCCTAAGTAATTAGGATGTGTAAATGTCCTTAAGGTAGTGCCATCCCACCATTGAGATGTAGGTAGCACCACCGTTGGAGGTGTTCGGGTCAATTCGTTTGTCGGGACAGTGTGGTCACCAGAGCAACAGTAGGACACCTTAGAAGCTACCCCTATGCCATAGATCATGGACATAAGGACTTACTAAAACGTCCTATACTCGACGACCACGTTTCGATGGGCAAGGCAACAGTGAGGCGTACCCTAGAAGTGGTGTGTGAATTGTGTGTCATTTTCAGTTATGTTTTATCTTGATAATGCATTGGGTGAGCTACGCTTTGATTTTATTTGGGCCATTCATTCTTTCATGTGATCAGCAGTTAAAAGGTGCAGAAATTAAAGTGCGGGAAAATAAAGTCCTACGCTATTACAAGGCGTGGGTCTATACATCGCCAAATTAACAAAGACCCGTTTTTTAATAAAATGCGGAAAGTAAATAAATGTCCTAATTACTATTACAAGGCTTTGGGCAATTACATGATATTAAAAATGAAAAATAGAAACAAACACGCGAAAAGAAATTAAAATCGAAAGTTCGAGGGCGTTGGACCCTTTAAGGAAATTAAAATGAAAATACAATTTAATTAGTGATTAAATAAAGAAAAGAAATTATTTTTATGTTTTTTTTTGTATTTAATGGAAATAAAGAGAATTAATTAAAAGATACCCTAATTCTAAATATTTTTTAATTGTTAAAGAAAGGATTAAAGTTTTAACCTAATTTATACTAATTATTTAATGTCATGTTTATTTACAAAATAAATTAATAATTAATAATAATAATAAGGAGAAAAAGTTATTTATTAAGAAAAGAGAATAAAAATGCTAAAAACCTAATTTCTACATTTTTTAGTTATTTAAGAAAAAGATTAAAATGAAAACCTAATTTAACTAAATTGATTATTAAAAGATTTATTTACAAAATATTAATGACTTTAAATATTAAATAAAATATATTTTTTTAATTTTTGATTTTTGATTTTTTTTGAATTATGAAAATTATTTTTTGAATTAAAAGAAACAATTAAAATAATTAAACTAAATAAAAGAGAAAAAAAAGAGAGAAAGGAAATACAAACAAGGGGGTCTGACCCAATTAAGGAGGTTTGTTGGAGTGATTTGGCCCACTCAATTCCAGGCCTTGTTTGACTTCTTGTAATTACGTGTGCCTCAGTTGACTGGCGTGCATGGTGGAGTTCATGTGATAGCCTTTGGATTGAGACCCCTGGACACTTGGAAGGCAAGCAGGCAAGGATGTTTGGTGATCTTCTGATGGCAAGCTGCATAGAAGTATGTTAAAAGAAAAATTATGGAAGAAGTGGGGGACCTGGGAATCGAACCTAGGTCCCAATGCTTACCAGCGAATGCCTTGACCAAGTGAGCTATTTGTGCGCGTTTGTTAGTGTAATAGATAACAAATATTATAAAACAAAATCAGAGTCAATGCTATGAAATAAAAAACGCGCTGGAATTCAAACCCCCCAGTCATGTCTCGCCACGCAGTCTTCTTCTTCATTTGTCCCTGTAATATAAATGGATAGCGGGGGTTTTAAACCCCCCCAAAACACAACCTGCAAAAAAATAGCGATTAGGCCATGCTTGACCATAAATTGAGCGCGAGGGTACGGTTTTGTTCGTCATGTCACAACGATTCTGTTCATACTGGTTTCGAGATCTAATTTTGCCATATGCCTAAAGCCCCAATTTGAAGTTTCAAAAAACCTAGTTTTCGTTCATGGTGGATTCTGGTTCAGGCGCCCATAATTCAATTGGATGGTACCAATAGCTTCAGAGAGTCCTCATTAGTGCAAATCAAACAAGAAAAATGATTAAACGTGTATGAATCATGTTACGTATTTCTGGAAAAAATGACAAACTGAATGGCTTCGTGTGAATGGTTCTTTGCGCGTTTGGGCTCGATTTTGATTGCTAGTGCTTCCTTGGGATATCAGGAATGTGTTTGGATTGGAATGGAGGCTTGAGAGGCACTGCAACTGGGTTTTCAGATTTCAAGTTTGTGTGACAATTTTGCAATTTTGTATGGCCGTTTTTGGAGCTCTTAGGTCGTGATCTTGCTTGTGTTAGCTTGTATACATGTTATGTAATGTGTTTTGATAAGAATTATGGCCAATAATGCCTTGCATTCATGCTTAAGATTTTGCTATAAACTCCATTAAAACACCTTCCATTTTTGAGCCAAATTTGAATTCTTGCTAGCTTTAGCCCTTTGCCCGAATTTGGGATGTGTATAATGGTGGTTCAAAGCTAATCAAAGCAAGATATGTCCCTTATTTAATCTTTTTTTTATTTTCATTTGATTTTAAAAGATTTAAAATGAATTAAATCCAATAAAATCAAATAAAAATGAAAAAGTTAATTTTAAATTTTGAAATAAAATGTGGGACACGTGGGAAGCATGGCCAAGCTGAATCAAGTGGAAAAAGTGGGCCCTTTTTGTCAAAAATGAATTTTCAAGGATAATTGATTTTGGCCATTTCACAAAAATTTCCCAACTTCTCCAATGTATATCTTGCTCAATTTTGAAGCTTTGATCATGTTCTTGGACATTTTGGAAAGGTCTTGAAGTCCTCTAACCAATGTCTTTGGTCCTATGTCATTTTGATTTACCAATCTCAAGTTATGGTCTTTGACTTAAAGTGCCTTTTTGTTGACTTTTGAAAATGATCTATAATGTTGAGATTGATAACTTTTTGTGAGAGCATTTCTTGGACTTGAAGTGTGAAGATGAGTTGTAGGAAATGTCTTTCTCTTCAAAATGAGCTTTGGATGGAATTTTTATGATAAACCCTGTGGAAGTTATGCCTTGGTCAATTTGTAGTTGACTTTTCCAACTGTCCAAATATAGAAACTTTTGCATCTGGAGACTTTTTGAGCCATGTCTTGAGAATCATGATCAAGAATTGATCAAATGATGTTTGTGGCTTCAAAATAAGATGTTGACCAAAATTTTTGACTTTTGACTGTCAAATGACCATTTTACCCCTGCAGTTGACTGTGAAGCAATTAGGGTTTTTGACTGTGCAACTTGACCTTGTGAGCCTTGAAACTTGACATGTAGGTGCTTGACAATGTGTATGAGAATATGGGACTTGATTGAGCCCTTGAAAACCTCAACTTCCTTGCAGGAACCAAAACCCTAATTTGACTGGCTTAGGAGGATGGTTGACTGTGTAGCCCTTGAGTAAACTTTGAGCCATTTGAGGTGATGCTTGGCAAAACCTTGAAGATTATGGGAGGGAAAATTTTGGGGTACAACATGCATCTTTTTCATGAACTAATAGCATATTTGTATTCCTCATATCATTTGTAAGCTAATGGTAATAGCCAATTTCATTTATGCGCTCTGAATCATGAAACGCCATGGCTAGGGTTTCGTTTATGTTTTTAGGGTTTTTTATTTTAGAAAGAATTGAAGCACATAATGGACATGGTTGTGACCGGGAGGGTGAGACGAACACAACCATGCCCTTGGAGCAAGCTTGTAGCTACGGACTCCTGTCCGCTGGTATAGGTGGCGAGACTTTTGGCCACGGTTGGGAGGTCAGGGATGATGCGTGACATCCATCCACTGGCCAATTCAAATATAGCGCGCGTTTTATTTTTTTTCTGACCAATAATTCTTGATTTATTATATTATCATTGATTTGTGTTATAATAACAATTGAGTCAATATGGTGTAGTGGCAAAGCAAGCGTGCAAACCCCTTCAGGACCTGGGTTCGAATCCCAGGTCCCCCTCTTCCTCATTGCTATTATTTTTCAAGTGTTCCAATGTGCACGCAGGCTTGCAAATCCACCATACTCCCTCATGCATCCAAGAGCCAGATGGCCAAAGGCAAGATCTGGTGGTCAAAAGCTGGAGATCCACCATAGTCTAGGTCAATGCATGCATACTGGATCCTAGAAAGTCAAAAAGGCCAGCTGATAATGGGCCACGAAATTGCTACTCGCACCCCAAAAAAGGCCCAAATTCTTCTCCTATCTTATTATTTATTTATTTAGTTTATTTTATTTAATTTCTAACCAATCACAAAATTATTTTTTTTATTATATAAAACCACAAAAAATATTTTTTATTTCAATCAAATTTTTAACTTTTATTTTTTTAATAAATTTATTAATTAACTAGGTTTTTAATTAGAAAACTTTAATTTATTCTTGTAAATGATTTTAATTAATTAGATTTAATTAGATATTAACCACTAATTTAACCATTTTTAATTTCTTTCCTAAATAATCAAAATTCCAAAAATAATTTATTTTTCATTTAATTAATTTATTAATTTAATTTAGTAATTAATTTAGGTTTAATTTCTTTTCTCAAATAAAAATAACAAAAAAACCAAAAAGACTTGTTTTTTAACCAAAAGGGCCAAAACCCTAAGAATTCGCATTCGATTCAATTCCCCGTGCGCGTTACTTATTTTTATTCAATAATGTACCTGCTTCTGGATTGTAATAGTTAAATAGGACTTTTAATTATTTTTATCGCTTTTTTTTTTATTTTTCAAAGGGTTTGTCTTTGGCGATGTAAATACCCGACGCCTTGTAATTTAAATTCCGCATTTTATTTCCGCAAATTATAACTACTAGATGTTTGATAATAGGGTTTGCATGACAAGACTGAATGTTTTAACCTAAAATCAACTTAGATCACCCTTAACATGTATAAAGATAAAAATAAACTGAAAACGACACACATGCGCGCTCTTAGGGTACACCCCACTAGGTTGCCTTCGTACACGGTTATTAAGTATAGGTCGTTTTAGAGGTCACCCTCTTGTCTAAAAGATCATAGTCGCCTCGAAATGGTTGCCTCGGATATGATTGCTTCAAACAAATGATCTAAGACATTAGGGTTACCGCTAAGGCGTCCTAACATTGCTTTGGTGACCGTAAGTCCCTCATTCGAATTGACCCTTAAACTCCAACGACGGCGCTACCTACTCATCCATAGAAGGATAGCATTGTCTAAAGGAAATTAGCATAGAGCGATTCCTTTTTTCGAGTAGGTAGATGGTTCTTAGGTACTTGCTCTTTCAAAAAAAAAACTTTCCACACTTACACTCCTTTTTCGAACAAAGTTTTCAAAAACACTTTATACGCTCTTGAGGACAGAAGCAAGAGTTAAATCGAAGTTTCAAAACAAAAACTTTTTCAAACCCACAACCACAAAGAAAATAATTTTAAAAACAATTGAGCAAGTACCTAAGAGCCCATGGATAACCACGGATAGAAAGGGTGCTAACACCTTCCCTTTCTATAATCTACCCCCCGAACCCGAGAAATATCTCTAAAAAAGGAATTTTTTCTGTGCTTTTTTCCTTTCCTTGTTGGATAAAATAAAATACGGTGGCGACTCTTGATTACCGCGACATTTTGCGAAAATAAACGCAAAATGCAAACCAGCATTCCAAAAAAAAACAGTCAGTTCTTCCCACCGTATCACAGTTGTAAACAAAAAGAACACACGTCATATTAATAAAAATAAACTTTTTTAGTACATAAATGCCCCATGGGCAAAGTAATACAAAATTCTAAGGTAAAAATATGTTGCGCATCCTCTTTGGCGCAATGTAGGTGTTGAGAGTCTGCTCTGCGTGGAGTCGGCGAGTAAGTTCCAAAACCTTCTTCTCACTGGCGTAGAAGTTGGCTTCAAAAGTGTTATGTTCTTCCTTGAGTTGTATCCATTTCTTTTGTAGATCTTCCAATGATGTCGGCATGTCAGGATGTAGGAGGGTGTATGGAACCTCTCCTTCCATAACATGCTCTTTGATCACTGGGAGAATGTAGGGGTAAGGCATCATAAGACTCTAGGCGCGGATTCGTACCCATTTGAGGTAAGGCTCAAGAGGGATAGAATTCTTGTGTCCCAAAGTCTTACTGTCCACCTTGTTGGGCATCATCCAAGCACAGATAAACCTTTGTCGAAGTCCTTGAGCGTCGTTGTCGAAGTCAAAAACCAAGTATGGAATCAGCATGTCATGAGGGCCATCCCTTCGGGCATACCCAAATTGTCTCAGAGCCAAGCAGGGGTTGTAGGTAATGCCTCCCCTAATGCCAAGTAATGGGATATTATGGAATTCCCCACAACGACCAATGATGATGACATTTTCTCTGGACTGAGGACACCAATGAACATCAGAATGTGTAAGAGTCATCAACCGTTGTGACCACCTCAAGCCTTGCTCATTCTTCAAGACTGATTGGGGAAGGTGAGAAATAAACCACCTTGCTAGAAGAGGAGTACAACACATGAGAACACCTCTTTTTCTCATTGTTCGTGTGTAAAATGAGTGGAGGATGTCCCCAAGCAATGTAGGCACAGGATTCCAAGATATGAAAATCTTGACAGCATTCACATCTATAAGCTGATCAGGGTTTGGGAATAAGACCAACCCATAGACGAGAAGTGCTACAATATCCACAAAATCTTGCAGATCTAGAGAATTCCAGCAGTCTTGTGCCTTCTCAAACAGAAACTTTGCCAAGAAACCCTTGATACCACTTATGGTTTCCCAATGACCTTTGATATCATATGGTTGCAAGTGTAAGGCTTGAGCAACATCTTCAGGCTTTGGCTCTCTTTCCGTACCGTTGTAGGGTAGTTAATGGAGAATAGGAATCCTCAAGAGTTGAGAAAATTCCTCCAAAGTAGGCACTAGTTGGTAATCAGGAAATGTGAAATAGTGGTGTAGGGGGTCAAAGAACTGGAAGAGTACTTTCACCATGTCTTCTTCAATGTTGGAGTTGACCAAGTTGAGAAGCCTACCATGTCTTTCAGTGAAGGGAGAATTCTCTGGAATCTTGGAAGTAAGCTCCTTGAGTTGAGGAGGGATTCTCACAAGGTTGACTTGGATTGTTTTCCTGCGGAGTGTTTCCATTACCTACAAAACAGGAACAAAGATGAAGATCCAAACCCTTGAAATGGTTAGTGGGTGCATATGATACTTCATGATGTTCATGATGTATGCACAAGTGTATGTACAAACAAATCACACAAGATCCTAGTTTCAGGCTTGCATGGATTTTCATGGGTAAGTACCCTCTTGAAGTTAGTTGGCTCAACCTGTCCTATAAATAGTAACCGGGTTCTAAGGAGCTCAATATCACTGGATTATTTTCTGTGTTCATTGTTTCAGTTTAGCCACTTTACTGGTGACCGAAAGATTCCAAGAAAACAACCCTCAATGAGTGTAGTATCGAGTATCTACCAACTTCGGGCTGCACCAAAGTAGGTCATCTCACTACCCCTAAAAAGGCCAAGATGGTCAAGTAAAGGTTCTAAAAGTCAATTAGTGCTTCATGACATCACTCAGCGGCCCCGTATTCTCTTTGATTGACTCAAAGGCTACCGGTACCCACCAATATGTTGCACTAATATAGCTATTGCTTCAACCATGTCGGTATACCACGTACAGTTTCCACAACGTATTACTATTTACCTATGAATGTTTCCCAAATCTGGGTAGAGGATTTCAAACCCAAACAATAGAACCAAATGTAAAGCAATCAAAGAAAACAAAGTAAGCATGTAAAGGTGATCTAAACCCTAAGGTAACCCCACTTTTATTTATTATCCCCAACAGAGTCGCCAGTTCTGTGATACGGTGGGAGAACTGACTTGGGGTTTTGCGTTTGAGTTTGCACTTATGCGGTTTAGCAAGAGTCGCCACCGACTTTTTATTTTATCCAAAGGAAAGGTCAAAAAGCACAGGAAAGAACATTGAGATGTTTTCTTGGGTTCGGGGGGTAGATTATGAAAAAGGAAGGTGTTAGCACCCTTTTCATCCATGGTTTTCCATGGGCTCTTAGTTACTTGTTTAGATCACTTACTTTTGCTTTTTAATTGTTTGAAATGGTGCTTTTGTGTGTGTAGTTTTGAAAATGTTTTGAAAAGAGGCCTTGTCTAGGCAACCTTTGTAACAATTCTTGTTTGAATGTTTTATAAAGGTGTTTGTCTTTTGAAAAGATGTTTCAATGTTTGAAAGTTTGTTTTGGGAAATGTTTTGAAATTCTGTTGTGATGTGTTTTTGAAAATAGCAAGGATGTTTGTAAGTTTTGATCAAGTAACTAGGAGCATCTACCATATCTACTCAAAGATCTTTCATATACATTTTTAACCCTTTCACATTGTTGTTTTACCATTGTATTTGGTAAACAACTTGTGTTTGGATGTTTAACGGGACGGGCGCGGGTCATCGTATACAATCATTGAAAGCAACTTGTGGGACGCTCTAGTAATTTTGTAAGGGATCGTTTTATCGAAGGCAACATCGAGGGTCATCGAGGGACTACGATCTTTGTTTATCAGAGGGTCATTTGCTAGAGTGTCGCATATTCTAGGGACATGATTGTATTTCCGAGGCAACAAGCGAGGTTACCCTAGAGGTGAGCATGTGAGAAGTGTGTTGATTTCAAGTTATTTGTTCTTGGATTAGGTCATCTAGCGATTGATTTTTGAATCTTTCTATACACGCCTAATTACTATACGGTATATAGAAAGCAATAAATTGCGGAAATTAAAAGTCTAAGCTATTACAAAAGTATCCGGGAATGGGGGTACAATTATTACAAATGGGGATGAATCTCATAAGAATAGCAAAGTCCAAATATTACAACAAAATCGAATTGTTGCGATTCAATACAAAGCTATGACAAAATAAAATCAACAAAGCATGAGATGAATGTATTTACTTGGAAAGGAATAAATAAAAATCTATTCTAAAAAAATATTAAAAAATTATATTATTATTATTCTTCTATGTATTTTTATTAAATAATTAAAAAAGTTTAAAGAAAGCAAACTAATTAAATTAAAATTTTGATGTTTTTATTATATGTAACAAATTAACAAAGATAAATTAAAAGAAGAAAAAAGAAAATTAACTTCAAAATTAATTTAATTTGATAAAAAAGAGTATTGAGTTTTTTATGAAATTGTTAACAAAAAGAAGTAAATAAATAAAAAAGGTAAAAATGGGCTTTAGGGAAGATCAAAGAGGTTAGGCCCAAAGACATATTGTTGCTGAAAATAAAAAAAGGAATCAAAGCCAGAATGGCGGGGGGGGGGGGGGGGGGGGGGTGTGAACTAGAAACGCATGGGCTTATGGATTTGGGGCCAGAATTGGCCCAATGCTTAAGTTTTGCAAACAGAGTTTGATTAGGGAAAACAGAAAATTAGGGTTTGTGAACCCGTTTTATAGAGGCATCATTGCTCCTTCATTCTCCCTTCATCTCTTTCTCACTCAACGCCTCTACTCTTGTTTGAGGCATACTTTCTGATCTTCCTCTCGCTTCACGTCGCTGGAGCGCTCTCACTCTCACATCCTCTCAATGATCGGTGATTTTGCTTTAAAACGGTATGGTTCATTTTTTTTAGATTTAACAGTTTCGTTGTTTATGTTTTGCTCATGTTTTTTTGTTATTAACCTATTGTGATATGCTTGAGACGTAGGAATTGTTATGAGGGAGATAAAGTTATACCTGTTTAGGGCTTTTCTGGAATGGAAGAGAATGGTGAGGCTTTAGGGAGGTGACGGTGCTCCTTGGTGGCCGGAGGCGGGGAAGAAATGTTGAGGTGAAGCTTTTTATGGTAACTTTCTTCTTTTCCTTGAACTTGAATGATGATGGTGATGCTTATGAAACTTTGTTTATTGTTGGTTAGTTTGATGATGATTTCTGAGATTTTGTTTGTTGGTAGTTGATGATGATTTATGAGACTTTGTTTGTTGTTGAAATGGTTTCAATTTGTGGTTGTATTGAACATGATTTGTGACAGTGGAAACTTGGTTTTGGTGTTTGAAAATGGCTATGCAGTGTTTTGGTTGTTTTTGATAGTTTACAAGTTTTTTTGTTGGTCTTTGGGACTGAGATGCAGGTTTTTGAAACTATTTTAGTGGTTTGGCTTCTTGAAATTGTTATGCAGTCTTTTGGTTGTTTTTTGAGAACTATTTTGTATACAGTTTGGCTATTTGTGAGAGTTGAAGGTTGTTGGCTTTTTGTGAGAGTTGGTTCACAGGTTATGCTTGTTTAGGTTGCTGGAACTTTCTATGCAGGTTTTGAGTGTTTTTTGTAGTTTGGTTCTGTGAGTTTTGGGTTTTGGGTACAATTTGGCAGGTTTGTTGTGTGAAACTGTTATACAGTTTAGAAAATGTTTTGTTGCTTGAACTTGCTGTTTTTTTTGTGGCTTGGCTATTGTTACAGTTTGGAATCTGCAGGTTTGGAGTTTTGTGCAGGTTTTGTGTATTTGTTGTGGTTGGAACTGTTGTTACAGTTGTGGCTTGTTTGAAACTGGTTTAACATGTTTGGGTTGCTTTTGTGGTTTGAGTTGTTGAAGGTTTTGGTTGTTTTTCTGGTTTGATAACAGGTTTGGAGGTTGTTTGTTGTTTGACAAACTGTGTTTTTGTAGACAGTTTTCAGGCCTGGGAGTTTTTTCTTGACTTTGTTAACAGTTGGGAGATTTGTTGTTTGACAAGCTTTTTGAATGTTTTGCAGCTTGGTGGACTTTTTGAAAAGAGTTGCAACTTTTTGAATGTTTGACAAACTGTTTTTTTTTTCTTCTTGCAGTTTGATGGTATTATATCCTTTTTTCTTTTGTTTTGTAACTTGTGACAATTTTGTGGGTAGGATGGCCAAGTTGTACCTTTCACCAATTTAGGTGATATCTCTCCTCTCTCTCTTCTCTCAATGATAAAGCAGAAATGCTTTTTCCTTTTTTTTCTGAACAGTTTGCCAAACTTTTGGAAAATGATGAAAAGCTTTTGTAGCAAGCTTTGCTTGTTGTTTGGTTTACCATACAGTTTTCTTATTTGCCTGCTGTGCTACTGTCTGCATTTGTTCTTTCTTATGCTATTTGTATGCTACTTTGCCATGCTGTTGTGCTAGCTTGCTTGTATTGCTGCATTGTCCAATTTGTATTTGGCTTGCTTGTAATTTGCGCGCCTGCTGGTGCTACTGTCTAGCTTGCTGCATTGTTTGGCCTGCTTCTAGTTTGGCCTTGTTACATTCAGTTTGGAATATGTTTTCATTTGGACCATTTGATTTGCATTCTTTAGCTTTCATTTTTTTTCTTTGTGAACCAAGAAGAGCAATCTTCTTGTAATTTGCAAAGAGGAAAATAAAAACGTGATGAAATGAAAATAGCCCCTCTGATTCCAAACGGCAAACTTTAATGATGAACATTTTTCTTTCTTTTTTTTTTTGAAAATTCTTGCTTATGCTCAATCAAGTGTGCTAATATTTTTTCTGTCTTTCTTTCATGTGAGTGCAAATTGGATGGTGACAAAGCAGAGGAAGCATGAGACTTTGTGGTGAGCATGGGAGCAATGGAAGCTTAGGCTTAGATTTGTAACTTAGAGAGATTTTCCATTAGTTGTAATAATTTTTTTTTCAAGTACTATAAGAAATAAAACCTACAACATTTGAATAATAAATTATTTTTGTAACAACATCTAAAATAAATGAATAAAGTATTTATGAGATCATCTGATATCCAATACAATTCCATTATTGTTAGCAACTTATAATTCTCTCTTTATGTCTTCACTAATTTTTTTAAGATTCCTGATTAAAATAAATGAAACTGCATTCCAATAATTCCAATCCAGATGACTTAAATCTCCAAGTAATCCAATAACTCTGTAATCTTGTAACCTTGCAATAGTATTCCGATCAGAACACGCACTGTGTATTCCAATAAACAGGCAAATGTTTATTCCATAAATAAGCGGATGTTTTAAAAGAAGCAAATTAACTGGTTAACCTGGATCAAACAAACACTGCTTTTTTTTCTAGTAAATTTGAAAGAGCATGAAAATATGTGAAAATCAACTGAATTTCTGAGAACTCAATTTCTTCTGAGAAATGCGAGAAAAACCCTAATTCTTGATCTACTGCCAAAGGAGGAAATCTGTCTGATCGATTCCTGAGCCAATCTTGAAAATTTGAGAAACCCTAGGGTTGTGCTTTTCTTATGAAAAATGGGAAGGCAAATTTTGGGGTACAACAATATCATACAAGAATCAACAATACACCATTTGTAAACGGATATCAAAACCATTATTACATCAAAATACATGTAAGAAAGAATATCAAAGAATGGAAAATGAAATTTGAAAAGATAAGAAGATGTAATCATTCAATAGCTCGAGGTAGGCAGAAATATTTCCAACTTCCAAGAGAAGTGAAAGCGTACAGAATTAAAGAACCCATAATGAGAACACTAGCTTGACATGCGTGAAATCTTTCCAACTTCCAAGAGAAGATGAAGAATCATAAGAAATAATATAAAAGCGGAAGAACACAAAACCAACTTCATCCAAAGAAATCAAAATGAGTTATCCTGCCCAAGCTATCAACAATTCTGAGAAACAAGATGTTATTGTTGTAGAGGGTATTGTGGTGCAAAACCATCCTCGGAATCAAGATGAAGAAAAAAAGACAGTCTTGTGCAACATAAATGTACTTGAGAGCTTTCAGGGTGAGGAGAAGAAGAAGAATAAGAAAAATAAGGTTAAGAATGTAGATGATTCTTTTCTCATTTGATGATGATGATGATTCTAACTATGATTGGTTAAACTTCCTCTCATCCAGAGGATTTAGATTTGATTAAGTTTATGTAGTGAAAGTTTTATAATGGAAGTTTATATGTAATGAAAGGTTGTCAACTTAAACTACCAGCTTAAATCTATCAACTAATATACTGATAAACAGATAACTAATTGAAAATCCAATAGTTTGTAATCAACAATGGAATTTAACTATTAAATTTCAACTAATATACTAACAAACAGATATCTAATTGAAACTTCAACTATTAAATTTCATAAAAAAGTAAACATTCAACAAAAAGGAGACAAGAAAATATAACATCTTCAAATTTCCAGATAATCTCTCTGATTTAAGTTTGTTCTTCAAATTCTTGTTCTTCTTCTTTGAGCCTTCATACATAACCTTGTAAATGGACATCTCCAACTCCGACTTCAAAATGCTCTCATATTCATTTCCACCTTTTTCTCATATGTCTTCATCCCATATGAACAAATTACAGGTTTCATCATTCCTCCAAAATGGACATCTCCAAAAAAAGCCTCCCTTTATTTTGTCCCTTCTTGCATTGGTACGAAATCATACGACCATCACAACAACAAAAATTTCCAGATCGAGATTTTACTGAAGAAGAAACATAGAAACACTTTTGGATGACTTTGTCTTCAAATGCGACATTGAAAGGAAACTAACAACAATAATATATTTCATGTACCGTAAAGGATAATATTGTGTCAGCATTGTTGCCTTCCTTCTCGACAATGACGATGGCGTTGGTGTTAGGGTTGTTTCATGTTGTTTCTTTTTTCAATGGAAAAATGGATACTTATAGTGTTTAAAATATATAAAGAAGCGCCTGTGAGTAACAAGGATTTTAAAAAACAACTGTAGTGATATCTCTGTTAACTTTTATTTAGATATAAATAAAAATGAAAAGGCACACATTATTGTCAAAAGAATAAAGTATTTGAGGGAGATGAGGTTCGAACGCATGAAAGCTTCATTATATCACCATGGTGTTAACACTAACTGTTATTATACCCTTAAAAATTTTAATTAAAAAATATAAAAAAATGTTAGCACAAGAGTTTAGACATGTCACCACGGTTTTGGGGAAAACCGTGATGACTTTGGCGTTGTTATATGTGCGTTTTGTAGTGGCGGTTTGACAATATTGAGAAAAATATTTGGTTTTTGTTTTCATTATAACTCGAGAAATGTGATTTTGATTTATACGAGACTTGAAGCATTGGAAAGCTAATCCAATGTGCTATTGCATGGTGATGAGAAACCAATAATTAAACCAAACATGATTGGTGAGTGATAACAATATTTATAAGCTCCATGAGGAATTATTATGCTTATGTTATTAATTATATTGTGGTTTGATATTTTCCTTGAATATATAAATGTTGAATTAACTATGATGAAAGTGAGGTGATTTTGGGTTAATAACTAGGTAAATGAATTAGAAAGATGTTAGATCCATGGTTTAAGGATTGACAACAATTTTGCTAAAATATGGTTCCTGACAAATGTTGGGAAAGATGTCATAACATCTTAACCAAACTGATACAGCAGAGTATGAGGTTACATTGAAGACATATATTTTGACAGATGTTATGACATGTTGTACCAGAACATGAGTACACGTTATTTTAATTCTTGATATATTTTAATTGATTTTGTGATATTTCTTTTGGATATATCTCAATGATTTGCGCAAGTCAATAAGATTTAATATGGAACAAGGTATTTAATCTCCAGTTGTACATAAGTTCCTAAAATTGAATCTTGAGACAATTTAGGAAATTTGATGTTTTGTCCCAAGATTTATGGAGATTTTTCTACATAACTAGTGCAGACCTCAGGTTGTGGATCAATAAATATTTAGGTGAAGATTTAGAATCCCATGGACTACTGAGGAGTATTTAAAGAGAAATCAAGACTTAATGTATGGAAAGTCATTTTACAATTGTAAAATTAGGAAAAGTCTAGAGTCTTAGGTTTTGAGAGTCTCTCGTTTTTTGTATGCAATCCATATATCCTTTAATACGGTGAGGTAGAGTGATTGTTACTTGATTTTTTATCAAGTTGTTGTTCTCACTCTTAAAGTTTTTAAGCAAACCGTTGAGTATGGTTCATTATTCTCAGTAAAAAGTTTTTAAGCAAAAATGAGTATTGTTTATTGGAAGTGTAATCTTTTGTTTTGATTCTAGTCACTAGTTTTTTTACTGTACTTATCATTGAGGTGATTGGTAGGAAGTGATATGGGGATCTCATATCTTGAAGGTTTCTAGGTAGAAGTTGCAAAAGGTAGTGATTAGGCGAGAATTTGTAAACTGAGATTGTTTAGGATTTGAATTAATTTTGTCATAGTGAATTTCCTTCTCGGCTTTGTAGCCCCTAGAGTAGGTGATGTTGCATCGAGTTGGGTTAACCATCAGTCCTGTTATTTATATTCTGCAATTTATTTCTGCATAAGTTACAATTTTGATATGTTATGTTTTGTCTATCAACAGATACCACAACATTTGTCTTAACATTATGTTCTGATGTTGGGACATCAATATTAACATGTTCTAAAGTGGCATAATTTTAATTAGCATCAAAGCAAGCACCATGTTCTGCTTATCGGGTGAGCTCCAGAGAGATGATTTTTTTGTACTATATGTCTTTTGGAAGTCTTGAATGGTAGCATTCTTGAAATCAATGGACAACAGAACTTGGAAAATTTTCAGGTTGGGAGAATCTTGTTGTGTTTATCACTACTACAAAACGCGTAAACAACAACGCCATGGTCACCAAGATTCTTCCCTACACCGTGGTGACATCTCTAAATTAAGGCGCTACCATATTATTTTTGTTTTTTGATTAAAAATTATTTGTATATAACAATGGTTGAGGAGCCAACCGTAGTGATACCATTAAGCTTTCATGGGTTTGAACCTCATTACCCTCATATATATTTTTCCTTTAATGTTAAGGTGCACCTTTTCTTTTTTATATATTTTTAAATAAAAAACTTAAAGGGTTATGACTACGGTTGGTATGTTCCACCGTTGTGATATATTTTTTTAATTAAAATTTTTAATTGTAAATTAAACTCTAGCGCTTCTTTGTGAAATTTCACTATGAAAGTAATATATCATAACAGTTGCTGGTATTGGTCGTGGTGGTATTTTTATAATATTATACACTCCTAGTTAGCTTGTCTCTTTAGTATCCTTTTTTCCATTGAAAATAAAAATTGAGACAAAACAAAACATGATTTTAAACCTACACCATAACGTTCAATACTGTGAAACAATACACGATTTCAACCAAAACACCATCATTCACCCTACCTTGTCTCTTCAATATCCATTCTTCACTGTGTATTTGTCATTTTCATCATCATCGTCAAGGAGGTGACAAGATCATCACGATCGTGACGTTGATAAGGAAGACAACAACAACAACAACATCATTGTCGTAAGGAAGGAAAACAACACCAACACCAACATCATTTACTTAGTCATAAAGATTAGGGTACGTAAATATTTTCCCCATGCATCTACAGTAAACTTCATTTCCCATTGTTGTGGTTGTTGTTTATGTTCTTGTTGTTCATGTTGTTTTTGATCATAGATGTTGACCTTGTCGAGTTCTTTATCATATAATAGCGAAGATACTCAAACAAATGAGATTTGTGCGAATGAAAGTCAAACTAATGATACTCAAGCAAAAAGATCATAAAGAGGTGACACAATGATGTCCCAATTAACCTTACCACAACTCATCAGGTGAAAACTTATCGAGTTTGATTCGTTCTACATAGTAGTTGATTGTGAATATTACTCTACTTTTAAGAGTTATGTTGCGTTTCTTGGATGTAGCAAAGTAATTATATTGATAGATGATTGAAAATAAGTGGATGAGAAAGTCAAAGAAAGCATATGGACAGACGTTAAGGTATTACATACTATAATTTTCATATATTCGATATCACTACCTATAATTTCTAATACATTAATTTAAATGTTGTTTAGAATTTTGAGTTTACTGGTGACTCAAAGTTGAAAAAAATGGATATCTTAGGCCGATACTTGTTGGAGGGGATTTAAGCCAGAGCTCACGGCTGACTACATTTGGAAGCCTAAGAGCAGTCTTGCACGTCCATTGATAAGATATTGTTTTAGATTGAAGAAGCTCTGGAAAAAGTATGTGAAGATACATCATTTTGAAGAATTCAAGGTCAGTACTAGTCTTATTTAACCGATAATGTTATGCTAATGATTTATAGATACTAATCATATATATTTTTACTATGTTAATAACAGGTTGAAAGAAAAGTAGGAATACAAAACAAGGAAAAGAAAATGTACCCCCATAGGTTTTCTCGTGGGGGTTACAGAAACTTGAGAAAAGAATCATGCTTGAAAAACAACCACAAACAGGAGATGATTGCATCCCATCTCCCCCCATCAAGACATGAGAAATGGAAGAGGGCTCGATTAAGACCTAATGGAGAGTACACCTTTGAGGTGTCAAAAGTAGTTGTTGATAAAATTGTAAGTATGTTTTGTTTTGCTTATGTAATTTTTTATTTAAATGTGTTGGTAACAATATGTAAGTTGCTCATGTTGTGTAGGATAAGTTAGTTGAGGCGACCATTGAAGGCACATTTGTTCCAGAAGCACGATATGACATATTAGTAGAAGCAATTATAGTAGATGAACATTATGGGCGTGACCGTGGTGTTGGAGAATGTGTCGGCTTGAGGTCATTCTTTGGGTCTCAAAGAAAAAGTACCGAAAGCTCGAAATTTAATGCACAAAGACAAAAGATTGAGAATGTTGAGAAACAATTAGAAGAACAAATGAGCATGTTAGAAGAGGAGAGGGATAAAAGGGAGAAAGATATGGAAAGGTTTCAAGATTTATATCCGGTATGTGATTTACTTGAGATGTATGATATATATTGTGCTTATTTTTATTTTATTGTCTAATTGAATATTATGATTTATAGATTAAGTGAAAATCTCGAACAACATAGAAATGAAAATCAATGTTATGTTGATGGTGATGATGATGATCAAACTCCAAGTAGAAGTTTTGTGCGTCGTACTTCTATAAAAGCAAGTAATTGTTCAACCCCTTCCCCCCTCCAGATAACCGCAATGAGTTAATGGTCCCTAACATAAATGAAATCACCATGTTATACTTGAACATTGTGGTGATAAATGATACGCAGCCTCTCCCACTAGAACATTGTCCATATTTGGAGTTATTATATTATAGTCTTGAAGATGTAAGATATTTTCATGGTGGATATAAGTGGTTGGACGTAGGGATATTGCAAGTTTAGTGCACATAAGTATATAGTTGAATATACATTTCATTGTAGAACATTATCATTTTTTGTATTTCCTCCCTTAATTTATTCATTTTCTTTAACCATTTAGGTACATTCACCATGTTTGTATAGAGTTAAATGAATCAAGTATTTATGGAATCTTGGATTCGCTTTTTATTTGATGGGATTTTAATCAACCAAAAGACATTTAAGAGTACTTGAAAAAAACTGTTAAATGTGGGAGGAAAAGAATGTTACTTAGCACCATTTCTCTATTCGTATGTATTTTTTGTAATTGATGTTTATGTATTCTATATTAAGTTTTGTTTTAGAAAATACTAATAATATATATGCTTGTGTTTATTAAATGGTCATTGGCAATTGATCATAATATCATTTAAGACGAATACGGTAACTGTACTATGTTCCTTGAATGATCCACTCGAAAAGAAAATGAAAGAGATTATTAATTCATAAGTGTATGTTTATATCATTTTCTATGACATTGTAATTAGTTTATCATGTAATATGTTTAATTCATTTTCAATGTACAGTGTTGTGGAGTAAGTGAATATGATTAACAATGTTAGAAGAAAGCCCTTAAGGATCTTTCCTAAAGTAAGTGGCCTGATTACCTATTTCTTTCATTTACATTTACGTGTGGTTATATTTATGTAAATATTGCTTAAATTTGTAGACGAGGAAACAACCCGAGACTTACGAGTGTGGGTATTATGTCATGAAACACATGTTAAACATTGTCCTTGTTGACATTGTTGAGTCATGGAATTAGATATATATATATATATATATATATATATATATATATATATATATATATATATATGTCATAAAATGTTTAAATATATAAATATATAAGTTGAATATTGAATTATTATCATGCATGATATTCACTTTTTTGTTCTTTCTTATGTAGATGTTTAACGATGAAACCCCATTCTCTGTTGAGGACTTTGTAGATCTTCGTAAAAGTTGAGCTTATATCCACAATGTGCTTAAGGGTCTTGTTGATTAATTTATTGAGATGTGCTAATGACTTATTTTTTCTATTGATGATGTGAATATTACTTTTGACTTAAACATATTGTGTTTGATGTAAATATTAATTTTGGTTTTTGATGTACAATGTTAGCAGTTTTTTATGCTCTTTATGCATGGTTAACAAAAATACGGGTTATTGTAAATTCTCTGATATGGTTATAATAGTTATAGGATAAAAAATGGGGCGAATTTGAAAAGCAAAGAATTGCATATTTAAAATAGAAGAAGTTTTGACAGAGGTTATAAAACCTAACCGTGATTGTATATCGAACACTAACCAGAATAATATAAATTACAAAATGTTGATGCTGAGAATCAAACCTGGGACCTTTAGTTCTTTCACAATGGTTGGGTTAACTAACCATTGTAACATGGCACGCACTTTCTAGAATACAAAAACAGTCCCATGACCATGATTGTAAGTACCACATATACAACCACACGCTACATGACAACATCTTGTCCCGTGTTTTTATATATCTTTCCCGAACATTGTTAAATGCCTTTTCTATAGTAGTGTATGGAGAATCATGTTGTTAAGGATAAAGTAAAGGAATGTTCTTTGAGGCTAGAAGAGGACTGGTCTAAGAAAGAGTATGAATTGGCTTTTGGTAACTCCTAAGTGTTTGAGTGCCATCTTTAATCTGATGAACACATGTGTTGTGGTCAAAGTTATTTGGGAATTTCTCAAGACCATTCATGAAGGCTCACCAAAGAGTTTAGGAGAAGGGTTGATCATGAAGAAGATACTCAGGTCTCTAGCCAAGAGATTTGACATAAAGGTGTCAGCCATTGAAGAAGCTCAATATGTCAATAACAACAGATTAGATGATTTTTTTGGTCCCTCAAAAGTTATGAGCTGACTAAAGTGACAGATCTGTATAGAAGACCAAGAGCATAAATTTCGTCTCCAACTATGTTGATAAAGAAGAGCAATGTGAATTGTAATCTAATGAAGGGTTATCTAATTCTAGTGTGTTCTTGGAAGGAAATTCAACCAGGTTCTGAAGAGAGTGGATAGAAGGTCAAGGACAAATGTCAAGAACATTAGTCCTGACTTCAGCAAGATTTATGTGATTAAAGAAAATTAGGATCAGAAGTTAAGGCCAATCAAAGTAAAAGCATTCAATGTAATGAATGTGGAGGCTTTGGACTTTTTATAGTCGAATGCCCTACCTATCTCAAGAAACAACCGAAGGGGTTTTCTATGTCATGGTTTGATGAGGGAGGTGATCCTGATGATGTATCTTCCAAGTCTATTACTGCCTTATCTGGAAGGTGGATTTCTGATGTAGACTCCTATTAAAGGAATATCTTATGATGAGTTGTCTTCTTCTTACAAAGAACTGTGGATCAAATGTGAAGAAGTTTGTCAACAAGGAGATAAACAAAAGGTAACTATTTCTCAACTACAGGCTGATAAGGAAGAATGTTTGTCTATTATCTTTAACCTGCAGAATAAGGTGACTTTATTGACCTCCAAACTTGAAATCATGATAAATTCTGTGAGGATGTTGAACAATTGGTTCCTATGTGTTGGTGAGATTCTTTAAGCTAGAAAGATGACTAGAAACCTATAAGGAATGAGGTTTTATTATCAAGACTCTAATAAGCAAGTAAAATCTCTAATGACAAACCTTGTTTTCTTTCAAAAGGCAGGTTACGTCAATGATGTCAATTAAAATGTCTTAACATCATACTAGACATCAAAACCACTCAAGCTAAAGACAGGTTTTTGCACTGAAGTTTGTCACTTCTATTGTAAAATTGGTCATATTAGGTCTCTTTGTTTCAAGTTGAATGGCTATCCCAAAGTCCAACTCAACCTAAGGTTGACTAAGTAGTGGTCAAAACTAGGAGGGTATGGAAGCTCGTAGAAAATGATAATTTCTTTATTGCTCTTTCTCTCTCTTAAAGCTTCATCAAAAGGCGATCGATACCTTGATAGTGGTTTTTCAAGACATATGATTGGAGTAAAGAAGTTTCTAGTATCTTTATATCTCATTCTACTAGCTTTAATATTTTATACCATGGTGCCAAAAAGGAAATTTTGAGGTATTGGACAACTGGAATTATCAGAATTCCCTAGTCTTATGATGTTCTACTTGTTAAGAGTCTGAAATCTAATATGTTAATCATAAGTTAGTTATGTGATCAAGGTCTGAAGGTAATTTCCACTAAGGGAGAGTGTTTGGTAACTAATATGAAAAATGAAGTTTTGATAATGGGAGTTAAGTCCAAAGATAATAATGCTTATGTTATGAATTATATCATGAAATGATATTTGACTTGAATATATAATGGTTGAATTAACTATGATAAAAGTGAGGTGAACCCAGGTTAATTACTAGGTAAATGAATTAGAAAGATGTTAGATCCATGGTTTTAGGATTGACAGCAATTTTGCTAAAACATGGTTCATGATAGTTGTTGAGCAAAATGTCATAACATCTTGACCAAACTGATACAACAAGGTGTGAGGTTACATTGAAGATAGATGTTCTGATAGATATTGTGACATGTTATTTTAATTCTTGACAAATTTGATTTGATTTTGTGTTTTTTTTATATATCTCAATGATTTGCACATGCCAATAAGGTTTAATTTGGAACAAATGACTTAATCTCTAGTTGTGCATAAGTTTATAAAATTGGAAGTTGAGACAATTTAGGAAACTTGATATTTTTTTTCCAAGATTTAAGGAGATTTTACTGCATAATTGGTGCAGCCCTCGGCTAGTGGATTAAGAAATATTTGGGTGAAGATTTCGAAGCCCATGGACTACTGAGGAGTATTTAAAGAAAAACCTAGACCTAATGTATGGCAAGTATTTTCATAATTGTAAAATTAGGGGAAATCTAGAGTCTTAGATTTTGAGATTCTCTCGTGTTTTTGTATGTCACCCATGTATCTTTTGATACAGTGAGGTAAACTAATTGTTACTTGATTGTTTATCAAGTTATTATTCTCACTCTTAAAGTTTTTAAGGAAAGATTTGAGTATTGTTCGTTGTTCTCAGTAAAAATCTTTTAAGAAAAACTGAGTATTGTTTATTGGAACTTCTGTTTTGATTCTAGTCACTGGTTTGTGATTGTGTTTAGCACTGAGGTGATTGGTAGGATGTGAGAGGGGGATATCGTATCTAGAAGGTTTCTAGGTAGAAGTTGCACAAGGTAGTGATTAGGAGAGAAGTTGTAAACTGGGATTGTTTAGGCTTTGAATTAATGTAGTCATAGTGAATTTTCTTCCTGGCTTGGTAACCCCTAGAGTAGGTGACATTGCACCGAACTGGGTTAACAATCAGTTGTGTTATTGATCATTCTAGAATTTATTTTGGCATAAGTCAGAATTCTGATATGTTAAGTTTTGTCTGTCAATAGATGTCACAACATTTATCTTAACACTGTGTTCCGATGTTGGGACATCAGTATTAAAATGTTTTAAAGTGGCATAATTTCAAAAGATAACTTAGAATATGGGTAAATAACTTTGGTTGTGATACTCGATTTTAAGGTTGCCAATGTGTGCATCCATTAGCGAGTAGTTACTAGAGACGAGTTGTCCGATCTATGAGAATGTCGAAGGTATGGATGGGGAACAATGTCATAATTGCGTTGCAATGAGCTTGTATGGAAACATATTATGTTATATTATGATTATGATAGAATCACATGGTATTTCTGCTTATTTCCATGATGGTTGTGATATAATCATATGGAGGTTGATGAGACTTGTCACATGGTGACTAATGAGAATAATCATGTATTCGAAAATTTCCCTTGATCATGGATATCCCAATTGAGATACTTATATAAAGTAGAATTAGGGATGTGGCACCAATGATTCGTGCCTTAAAAAGAGATTGAGTCTAGAAGAAGTCGGTTAAAGTCCCATAGAAGAGAGGTGTGCACCAAAGTGGATTCGAGTCTGATATGGTGAAAGAGACTCAAAATGGTTTGAGCCCCATATGAGTGATGGTTCTTAACGTGGGTTCGAGAACCCGATATCCCCATGAAAAGCAAATCATACGAACAAGCATTAACCGAGCCTTGCCCTAAATATAGGTCCGGTCAGGAATCGATGTTTCTTGCTTGTGAATAGTGATTCATCGAGTTATCTAAAATCATGTTATATGTTTTCGATATGAAACGTAAACTCTCTTAGATGCTAAAGTCCTTGTTCTATTGTGTAAGTGTACACAAGTAGAATGAAGTTGAATGGCTTAATATAGAAACAAATAAGTTATTCCTATAGATCTTATTGGACCCATAAGATAGGAGAACTCACCGAGATTATTATCTCATCCCATTGTCGTTGTTATTTTTTAGTTGTTTATTTGCAAGTTAAAGATAGAAGAAGTTATCTGATGATGTTTCAAAGGATTCTGATTATCGTGATCTTCCACTATGGATTATGTAGAATGAAGATATTGTGCATAAGTCTTGGTTTTTATTGGGCACCTTTGTATAACATGTTCCATCTTGTATTTTATTCGTTGGACATGTATAATTATGCCATTAGGAAATAATTTTATATCAGTACCAATTAATATCACGTATAATGTATTTACTAGATGTATATTATACGGAGTGTTACATTGCATATCACAAATATTTGTTTTGTAGATGATTTGATTATGTTTACTAGAGGTGATGAAATATCATTCAAGCTAATGATGGAAGAATTCCATAGATTCTTTGCCTCAACTGGATTGGGAGTTAATCCTAACAAATGTAAGGTGTATTTTGGTGGGTAGTAGCTCAGGAACATTAAAAAATTCTCACTATGACTGATTTTTGTGCTGGAAGCCAACCTTCATGGAATTTGGGTGTACCATTGTCTAGCAGAAGACTTACTATTATGCATTTCCAGCCCCTCATTGAGAAAATCACCCAGAGAATTAGCCATTGGACATCTAGATTGTTTAGTTTTGCTGGTAGATGTTAGTTAAAAAGTGTTTTGCTTGCTATAATTGGTTACTAGATGCAGGTATTCCCTCTACCCAAAAAAGTTATTAGACATATTGAAGATATCTGTCATAATTTTCTTTGGACTGGGAAAGATAAGGTTGGCAAAACAACACATGTGGCTTGGAAGAAAATTTGTGAACCAAAGAATACAAGTGGACTAAATGTGACAAAAATTGTTCTGTGGAATCCAACCACCATTGCAAAGCTCCTTTGGAATCTTCAAGCCAATACTAGTAAGCTTTGGGTGAATTAGATTGATGCGTACTACCGCAAGACAAATGAAATTATGACTTGGAAAGAACCACATAATCAAGAGACTTCTAATGCTCAAGAAGACAAGCAATAGACTTCAGATGCTCGAGCACATAAGCAAGAGACTTATAAGAATCTAATTGACAAATAAGAGATTGTTTGAGTATTACACTTGATATATAATCATATGTGTAAAAAAAATATAACACAAAAAGACTCTTAAGACTTAAGAATTTCTTAGATGTACAAATGTTAAGAAATTCTAATTTAAACTTGGGAATTTGATTTGGCAGAGTAACATATGTTTTGTTTTCCCATAGTTCATTTCTTTTCTTCAAGAGTGGTTGAAGAAAATTTCTTGCATGTGTTAGTTGGGAATGCTCTATTAGTTGCCAGTTGGGACAAACATAGTAATTAGTGGACTGATAAGATATTAATACTAACTCAGTTGACTTGATAATTATTATTTGGTACATGAAAGGACATTTAATAACAGTATTGGACGATCAATTATTTCCTAGAAGAAATATCTCCTTTAGATATTTTCTCAACCTTCCTCTTACTAACCATTTTCCTTGTTGGTGGTGACATACAAGGAGTAAAAGAGATAGGAAGTTGGTAAGATAAGAGGAAGAAAAGGATAAGAAGAAGAGAAAGAGAGAAAAAAAGAGAAGAGAAGGGAAACGAAGAGGAAAAGCTTGGAACACTCAAGGATCAAGAGCTTGCTTCATCAAATCATCTCCAATCTTTCATTATCACCTTCTTCCTAAAGGTGGTTTCCTAGATAGACATATCTTTGGTGGGGAAAATACATGGGAAAAAAATTAGGTTTTGTGAAAACTTGTTATATATGTGAAATTTAAGCTTATACATGATCATACTGTTTTTTTTCTCTCCATGCCTATTTTGGTTAAAACAAGTTAATTGGGGTTATTTGGTTTAATATGATGATGTGTGTTTATGTGTGTGACCATTTTTACCTTCATGTTACGTTTCTACATTATTCTGGTTGCGTCAGCCTCGTCTGTCGAGCCCTAGACTAGCTGGCCTCGGTTGGTCTTTTCCAGATGAGCAATAGGGATTTTCGCTACAGACTTGTCTCGCTCGGAGCTCGCCCGACGATCTTGACAACTTTGAGAAAAATATTTGGTTCTTCTTTTCACCATAACTCGAGAACCATGATTCTGGTTGATACCAGATTTAAAGTATTAGAAAGCTAACCAATGTGCTATTGCATGATGATGAGAAACTAATAATTAAACTAAGGATGTTTGGTGAATGATAGAAATAATTATAAGCTACGTGAGAAATTATTATGCGTATGTTATGAATTATATCATGAATTGATATTTTCCTTGAATACATAATGGTTAAATTAACTATGATGAAAGTGAGGTGTACCCAGGTTAATAAATAGGTGAATGAATTAGAAAGATAACTTAGGTTATGGGTAAATAACTTAGGTTCCGATACTCAATCTTAAGGTTTCCTAGGTGTGCATCCATGAGCGAGTATTCGCTAGAGATGAGTCGTCCGATCTACGAGAATGCTGAAGGCATGGATGGGGAATGATGTCATAATTGTGTCACAATGAGTTTGTATCGATCACCTTACTACAAATTGACCTGAAGAAAAAACACAATTTAGTTATGGCGCTTCATACTTTTTCTAGCAAAATAGAACGTATACCTATTGGTAGAAAATGCTTCATTATAACATGGCAATCATGTGTCTTTAAACTCTTTAACTTGATGTCTTTCATAGACACAAGTCTTCTAATATCCGAAGAGTAACCTTCTGGAACTTTAACTTCACTTAAAAACTTACACAATATTTTTTTTCTCCTTTCTAGATAAAGTATAAGCAGCAGGCGGAAGATATGTTCGTGTTCCTTTCTTCATGGGTCCTAATTCAGTTCTTATTCCCATTTGTATCAAGCCCTTTCTTGCTTTAAGGCCATCCTTAGACTTTCCTTATATCTTGAGTAACGTACCACTAACACTTTCAAATACATTTTTTTTCAATATGTATAACATCAAGAAAATGTCTTACATACAACGACTTCCAATACGAAAATTCAAAAAAATTGACCTCTTCTTCCACCCACCTTTGACAAGCGTATATGCAAAAGGCTTTCCAAACTGGGTACTCATATCTTTCACCTTTTCAAAAACTTGGTCACCTGTCAATGTAGGTGGAGCTCTATCATATTCTGGATTTCCATTGAATGCCTTTCTCTATCCACGATAGTGATGATTAGAATTTAAGAATCTACGATGACCGAGAAATACATTCTTTTAACAAAATTCCAATCGCTTCTAATTTGTGTGTTTTTCACAAATAGGACATGCTTTTTGACCTTTAATGCTATACCCTGATAGATTTTCGTATGCCGGAAAATCATTAATTGTGCTAAACAACATCGCCCTCAAATTGAAAACTTTATTTCCTATATCCATCATAAACCTTCACACCTTTCACCCACAAAATCTTTAAATCTTCGATTAACGGTTTCAAGTAAATGTCTATGTCATTCCCTGGTTGTTTAGGTCCATAAATTAACATAGATAACATCTTGTACTTGCGCTTCATACATAACAATGGAGGTAGGTTATAAATAATAATAATCATACAGCCATGTGGTATGTGAGATACTTTGAAGACCACGTGGGTACATTTCATTAGTATATAATGCCAAGCAAAGGTTTCTTGCTTCTCCTCCAAAATCAGGATAATCATTATTAATTTTCGACCACTATGGTGAATCTGCCGGATGTCAAAACTTTCCCTCAATAATTCTTTCAACTGCATGACAAGTTAAGTGTCTTGTATCAGTTTCACTATGAAACATGTGTCTAAACCTCGGAATTATAGGAAAATACCATAAGACTTTTGCTAGAGACAATTTTTTCTTATATAGAGATAAACCACATTTAGGACACTCATTTAATGATGCATATTCGTTTCGAAACAAAATGCAATCATTTGGACAAGCATGTATCTTATCATAGCTCATGCTAATAGAGCACAACATTTTTTTGGCCTCATAGGTTCGATTAGGAAGAACATTATCCACCGGAAGCATATCTCTCATAATGGCTAATAACTATGTGAAACTTTTATCTGACCATCCATTGTCCGCCTTTAAGTTATACAACTTTAATACCGCAGACAGTCTTGTGAATTTAGTGCAACCTTTATACAACGGTTTCTCTGCATCGCTTACCAACCTCTCAAATATTTTGGGACAATCCTGAAGATCTTCTTCAAGTGCTTTTGCAATCTCTTCGACTCGATCACAATCGTATGCATCTGTGTCATTGTTGTCTGAAGCATATGTCGTATTATCTCCTGGTTCAACATTCTCGTTACTTTTCTCACCATGGAATATCCAACATGTGTAACTTCGATCAATTCCACGCCTCAATAAATGCGATTTCAACCCAACTGCGTCAATCCGACCCACAAAACAACAACTTAAGCAAGGACATTTCATTCGATTGGCGTCTTCGGCGTGTTCAATAGTAAACTTAATGAATTCCAATACCCCATTCTCGTACTCTTTGGACAATCGATTGGAAGACATCCATTTTTTATCCATGGTCTTACTATTAAGTAAGCTAAACAAAAACAATACTTAAAAAAAAGACAGAGACTAAAAAGCTTAATACTAATTAGGCATATTCATCGAAAATAAAAATACTATAATTATTCAAGCAACTATGGAAAATTAAAAGAACAACTAAATACATGTAGAGAAGTCAACAACTTCTGAAACCACACAGTCTAATATTCTTGGAAACGCTCAGAAACTTCACTCTTCACAAGTAACCTATATAAATGATCAATTAATTTCATTATAATAAAAAAAATATAGAATAAGAATTACATTAGAATATTTATACAATATTAAACATATATGTATACACCATTAAATAATCACTAATATTCTTTTTAACATATATTTTACTAATAAAACAATATTAAACTAAAAAAACAACTTTAAATAATCAATAATATTTATACACCATGCATCAAGAATATTTATATTATCGATGATCGTCAAAAATCATCACTAATATTTATATTTATACACCATCAAAAATATATGTTATTGTTTCTATTCTATATTATCGCTAATATTTATATTATCGTTTCAAATTTACATTATCATCAAATAATCACTTATATTATCAACTTTACACCATCAACTATATGAGTTCTTTCAATTTCAATTTCAACTCTATGTGAAGTGCTTTCAATTTCAACATTATAAGTGTTATTACGACAACCTCTCAAACCAAAATGTATAGCTCGATTAATTGTATAGGAACATATTTTCTCTCAATCAATACATGCAATCTTCATTGTGACATTTACACAAACACCTTACATGCAAAACTCATTGTGACATTTCACAAACACCTTACATGCAAAAACCACATGCCACACAAAACACAACATAATGCAACATTATCAACACTATCAACTAAACCAAATGCAACATTATATATCAACATTATCAAATATATCAAAAATCATACCTAGAGGAGAAGAGAACCTTGGTTGTGAATGGAAGAAAGGATGAAACAGTCTTGAATGGAAGAAGGATGAGAACCTTGAAGAAAGGATGAAACGATTTTCATTTAGAATCAAACGAAAATCTTCGTGAAAATGGATTCATGTGTGTTAGTTCGTGAAAATGGATTTCTGAAAATATAACTTTACTGTGTAATAGTTCTGCTGGCCGTGTTTTATTTTTTCTTATAACAGGACTTTAGACAGCGCTTTTAAAAGCGCTGCGTAAGCCCACCCTTATCCAGCGCTTTTAGTAGAAAGCGCTGCTTAATCCCCCCCCCCCCCCCCCCTTTAGGCAGCGCTTTTACAAAGCGCTGCGTAAGCTCACCCTTTAGACAACGCTTTTAAAAAGTGCTTTGTAAGTCCACCCTTTAGAAAACGCTTCTCCAAAGCGCTACAGTACCTACCCCCTTTAGCAGCGCTTTATAAAACCACATTCACCCCTTTTAGGCAGCACTTTCACAAAGCGCTGCTTAAGCCTACCATTTAGGCAGCGCTTCTAAAAAGCGCTTTGTAAACCCGCCCTTTAGGTAGCGCTTCAGTATCTACCCCCTTTAGCAGCGCTTTATCAAACCATATTCACCCCCTCAGGCAACGCTTTTTTAGAAAGTGTTTTCTAAGGTATACGACCAAATTTCTGTGTTTTTAAAATGGTTTTTTAGCAGCGCTTTTGATAAGAAATGTTGCCTTAGGTGTGCTGTCTAATCTTATTTTTGGCGTAGTGATGGCTTAATATAGAAATCGATAAGTTATTCATTTAGATTTTAGTGGACCCATAAGACAGGGGAACTCACTGAGATTATTATCTCACCCCATTATCATTGTTGTTTTCAGGTATTTATTTGCAGGTTAAAGATAAAAGAAGTTGTATGATGATGTTTCAAAAGATTCTAATTATCGTGATCTTCCGTTGTAGATTATGTACAATGAAGATATTGTGCATAGGTCTTGGTTTTTATTAGGCACAGTTGTATAACTTGTGCCATATTGTATTTTATTCGTTGGACATATATATATATATATATATATATATATATATATATATATATATATATATATATATATATATATATATATATATATATATATATATATATAATGATGTCATTAGACGTTTATATTGTATCAGTACCAATTAATATCATGTATAATGTATTTTCTATATGTATATTATACAGGGTGTTACAATGTATATCACAAATATTTGTTTTACAAATACTGATTATGTTTACTAGAGGTGATGAAATATATGAGTCAAGCTAATGATGGAAGAATTCCATAGATTCTCGGCCTCAACTGGATTGAGAGTTTATTCTAACAAATGTAAGGTGTATTTTAGTGGATAGTAGCTCGGGCACAACAAAAAAATTCTCACTACGACTGATTTTTGTGTTGGCAGCCTACCTTCAAGGAATTTGGGTGTACCATTGTCTAGCAGAAGACTTACTATTATGCATTGCCAGTCCCTCATTGAGAAAATCACCCAGAGAATTAGCCATTGGACATCTAGATTGTTAAGTTATGCTGGAAGATGGAAGATGTCAGTTAATCAAAAGTGTTTTGCTTGCTATAATTGGTTACTAGATGCAGGTAGGGGTGTTCGCGGTGCGGTTTGGGCGGTTTTGAAGCAAAAAAGCATCCGAACCGCAAGAGAAAAAATATGCGGTTCGGTTTGGTTCGGTTGGCTTTTAAAAATAAATCCGAACCAAACCAAACCAAACTAATGCGGTTTGGATTGGTTCGGTTGTTTCGGTTTTTTACAAAAATAATTATTATGTCATACATACAAATATATAGGAAAATATAATTTTATATTTAATTGTTCATACATTACCATAAAAAATTTATAATTGTCAAAATAAATTTATAATTTGATACATACAATTGCGTATTATAGTTTTATCTAAATCTAAATAATGATATCAACACGATTGCATTCTTAAATAAATATTATACAAAGAATATGATAAAATATATTTTGTGAAAATAGTATTTATAAATGAATAATATTTTATTTTTTATGATTTGTAAATTAAAATGAATATAATACAAAGTATGATAAAATATACACATAATACATGTTGATTTCTCTAAAGAATTATAGAAATATATATTGGTTAGTAAGATTTTATAACATAATGCGGTTTTGTTTGGTTTGGTTCGGTTTGTAAAATACAAACCGCAAACCGAACCGAACCATGCGGTTCCACAAGAAAATGACCCAAACACATTCGAACCAAATGCAGTTTTTTGCAGTTTCGATTTGGTTCGATTCAGTTTTACTGTTTTCTATTGAGCCGGTTTGGTTTTGAACACCCCTAGATGCAAGTATTCCCTCTATCCAAAAAAGTCATTAGACATATTAACGCCATCTGTCATAATTTTTTTGGACTGAAAAAGATAAGGTTGGTAAAAGAACACGTGGGAGGGACTCGGGAAAAAGATACGGGACGAAAATATATTATTTAATACACTTATTAATTTGATGGTATCATTTGAAACTAATACCCTGCATCAAAGTTGCCACATAATGATGTTTTTTGTTGTCTAATTGACAAATAATACAAATCATACATAAAAAACCTCAACTACAATCATACATAGTTGATACTATTAAATTACCATTTAGACTCTGCTAAAGTGAGAAGTTTTTTAATTTCTTCACACTTGTTCATCTCGCTCTTTTGCAACAAAATTGCTGCTAGTGATGATCTCATGATTAGGATTCTCCATTCTGTCATTCTTCTCTGTACTTTCCTTAACTGCTAATGCTTCATCTTTAACAATTGAATTTGGAGGGTCATAATCTTTGCTTTTACCCCATACCACTAAATACAATCCTATAATAATCACAACTGCGCCGATCACCCTAAAAAATTGTCAAAAATTCTACTAATTAGTTTACGAATTTAACTCATACATATAAATTGTACGTTTGAAGATATTTTATTTTGGCAGAGATAATCACCTTCCGAGGTATATTTTCTCGGCCAAAAAGAAAGGGCTCATAATCGCTACAATGACCATACCGAGAGGAATGAAAGTTGTTACAAAAACTGGACCTCTATGTCTCATAACTACTCCTTGTATATAATAGGCCATTCCTGAACAAACTATACCCTGCATGTGAATAAATTATAATAATTATAATTATTATTATTATATAAATTAATCTGTGATTAATATATTAATCACAATATTGATCAAGCAATTAATTGTGTTCATTAATACTAATAAACTTGAAAAACTTACACTATAAACCGCAGCCAAAAGTTTTGTATCCCAATTCAAAGACCAAACGGAATAATCACCCCTTTCCATAATCAAAGCTACGATGCCACCTTCAATTGTTCCCAATAAACATATCCATGCTGTAAGTGATAGCTCAGCAGGATATGTTTCAAGTGTAATTGTCTACAAAATTTAATTAATCTCTATTAGTATATAGTTTTGTAGCAATGACATCTCTGAAGAAAGGTGTATCCATGTGGTATCTACGTATCAGTATTACTATTGTGTTCTGTGTGTCCGGACTTCATAGGTAAATAGAGATGAAGAAGAAAACATATAAATATCATTTGATTTTTTAGATGAAAACTCACTTGGAGAATCATGAAACAAGCACAACTAAAACAACCAATTGTGATCATAATTGATCCCTTTATTGCATGTTGAAGATTTGTTCCATTATGTTGGATTTGAGCACTATTTCCATGTGTCCCAAAAATATTAAGTATTGGACCTCTTAATAATGTCATAACCATAGCACCTGCAACTGTTGCTAATGTCCCAACCACCTTTGCTTGACTATGCACACTTTTCATTTTTATCTTCTCAAGTCTAGACACAATAAACCAATTAATTGTAAAAAATAGTAAATATTTTTCACTATTAGAAATTTAAATTATCGACAGAAATTTAGTGACGGATAATAATTATATCCGTCGCTAATTTCTGTTGTAATTGAATTTTTTATCTACTAGCAAAGAGTGAAAAGGTTACTTGAAAATACAAGCCATGACAAAGGTTATGGCAGGGAGGGCATTGTTCATAGCGACTGCGAAAGTAGCCGTTGTATACTTCATTCCCAAGATATATAAATTCTGATCGATTACCGGTCTGTCATAAAAAATTAAACAATATCAGTCAGAATCATGAGAAGTTTTTCGATGAAAAAAGAAAGTGTTTAGCCATGCAGAAAATTACTCTAGCGTACTGAGAGCCACAAGCTTCATAAAGATTGAAAATGTCATCTTTGGCCTAACTTTCCTGTAAAAAAATGTAGCATTATTTACTTCAATTCATATTCATGTTAACAAAATATTGACATGAACATAGAAGGAGATTAATCTTACTTTTCCAAGAACAGTGCAAAAGGAGCCATCACAACAAAGGCGACAGCGTGACGATAAACGACGAGTACATAATTACTCATTCCTTTGTTCAGTGCAGCTTTAGATAAAACATCCATACCAGCATATCCAAATTGCATGAACACGACAGCTATGAATGGTTTCATTCTGTCAAACTTTTTTTGGTTGCACCATTCCATCTTGGTTACAACCTTTTTGAGCCACAAGAATGAAATATAGAAGAATGAAGGTATGGGTGTATATACTGAGTTAATGCTTGGAAAAATGAAAGAATTATATATAGGAGTATATCTATACATATATGGTAGCTAGCTAGCTCTACTGGTTCACGTAACCAAATGGGATGTCACATAAATCAATAGACACCTTCCTCCAAAAAAAAAAAAAGAGTTAGTGTCACGCTTTAAATTATTACTATCTTTTGGTTATATACTTGAGTGATACTCATCATCGAGTAGCTTTTATCAATTTGTCACTTATTTTCTTATTTTTTGTATCTTGACAAAACATTCACTTATTTTCTTATTTTTTGTATCTTGACAAAACATTTGCGTATACTATGTGTGGAGATTTGAAATAGAAAAGTTGTATGTACTGTTGGAACATGTCCATGTTTCAATATGTTGAATTTAAAAAATTCTCAAGTCCTACATTGTTAGAATATTTTTTTTGGTTGAAAAAATCATTTAGTCCCACATTGCTCATGTGAGAAATATTAATTATCATATTTCACTATATAAGGAGTGCATATGTTTCATTCTAAATCACACTAAAAACTATTCTATTAATTTTTCCTTCTTCACTCTCATAACTCTGCGTCTCTCGAATTGTTGAAGCGCCATCTTCTTCCCCTTTCTTTCTACTCGTTGAATTTTTCGAGTATTTTCTTGAATTCTCTTTAGAGAATTATTTTAATTTCTCTTCATTTGAGTTGAGAAATTTTCAAGTTTAATCTTTTGGATTTTCTTTGGAGAATTATTTGAATTTCTCTTTGTTGGAGAAATTATTATGAGTGGTCAAATGACCATTATTAATTTCTCTTTGGAGAACTATTTGAGTTTCTTTTTGTTTGAGAAATTATTATGACTGGTCTTTGTACCAGATACTACAAATGGTGATGATACCATATTTGAATGGTCTTGTACCATCAGAGGGTGTATTTCTAGACTGATTATCTATCATGTAAGTAGTAATCATACAATATAGAACTGGGCTGTTTTATCCTAGAGGCGGCGCGATAGTTTGACTGCTTTGCATAATTTTAAGCAGTGCCGTGAAACGTCTTAAAGAGAGCGACCTAGTCTGCGACTCTACCTGGTAATTTCTTCGATGACAAATATTTTAAAATCCAAAATCCAACATGTACTTTCTCTTCAAAGATGAGAAAAAGCAATTATACAATAGATATAAATTGAAGTGCAAGATTCTAAGTATTATGAGTTGTAGTTCCATGATTATTTGTTTTTTTAAGATAAAAGACTAGTGTATAGTTTAGTGCATGCACTTAACCGATGTACTAAGAAAGAAAAACAAAAAACTAGGATGGATTCAGTTGGTGTGTTTCAAGGGTTTAAGGTGGAATCAGAAGGGCTTGAGGTGTCTTATTTCTAATATGTCGATAATACGGTGTTGGTGGAGGTGTTGTGTATTGATAAATTTTTTGACTATTAAGACCGTTTTCAGAAATTTCAAACTTTAAGTGAGCCCTCAAGTGAATTTCACTAAAAGTTGTCTATTTGGATTGAATGTGGGTATGCCTTTCTTAGATTTGGTGGAGGGTTTTTTACACTATAAAGTTGGTTCTCTTCCTTTTAAATATTTGGTGCTCTAGGTGGGTGTTAATCCAAAGAAGGAAAGGATTTGAGAACCCCTGATTAATCATGTCTCTAAGAGGTTAACCTCATGGAGAAATAGATTTGTCAGTCTACTCTTGAACTCTATCCCATTGTTCTTTTTTTCATGAAGATGCTAGTTTTGTTTTGAAAGAAGTTGGTTGATTTATAGAGATGTTTTCTCTTGGGTGCTCTAAAGGAGGTGTTAAGGTTGTGTGTGTCAAGTGAGAGGATGTGTGTAAAGGATCTTAGGCTTGCCAATCTTGTCTTGCTTAGGGTTAGAAGCGAAGGGTCTTAGACTTGTTATTCTTATCTTGCTTAGTAAGTGAAGGTGGAAGATTCTTTTGGACTCGCCTTGTCTTTTGCGAGATAATAGTATGGAGAGGTATGGGTCAAAGGGGTTTGATCCCTATTGGGAGGTAGGAATTATGGTCTTAGGAGAGTGTCACATAGGTGGAGAAATGTTTCTCTTCCAGGGGATCCTCTGGAATAGGTGTATGACTAGTTTGTCTTCTCTTATGTGAGGAAGGTTGGTGATGGGTAGAACACTAGGTTTTTCCATGATGTAAGGGTAGGTACTACCCCCCATGTGTTTCTTACGAGAGTTTATTTCTCATATCGGAGCAGATGTCGCAGGTGGTAGGTTTTATGGATGTTTGGGATGAGGATGCATGGGGTTGGAATTTTAGGTGGAGATGGTATTTTCAAGTTCGGGAGGAGGGGCTTCTAGTAGATTTGGTAGATCTTATTTCCAGTATTTTTAGGTGCGTCTAGGAAGATATCTGGATTTAGATCCTGATCGTACCTGACTAGAATGGTCGTCAAGGCCTTCGTCGAGCTGAGGTTGAAAGCGAGATGGAGGGGGGGGGTACCTACAAGACACTCTGATGTCAAAGTAAGTTTCAGGGAGAGTGAAAGCAAGTGTGAGTATGAGTATGAGAGAATGAATACCTTATCCTCCCAAATGAGAAGGTATTTATAGCCCCCAATGCTGGGCCAAGGTCCCCATTGTTGGGTCATGATGAGGCCCAATAATAAAGACTGACATGGCTTACGTGTTTATGTAGTCCAGCACATGAACCCCTTCCTCATGGTCAACTACCACAGGAGAATAGGTGTTGGACCCGTGATTTCCGAAGAGCATTTATGATGACAATCCTAGGGACATGTGGGCCATGTTCCCCAACGGATGCGTGGGGATTTGCCCAACGATCTCTAACTTGGACTACTTGCTTTTGGGCCTTGTACAATAGTGTTGGATTGGGCCTCCCCAAGAGTGGGGAAAGTGTGGGCCCAGTCCAGATCAGGAGTCCCCCCAAGTTATTGTTTAGATGAAAGGGTGATGACTTAAGTTCAGTTTTATGGCCAGAGAGAATTTGCTTGAGGAGGGAGGTCGAAGTCCTCTGGTGGAAACGAGTTGTTGTCGGTGTCAGGGACAACCTGTTTGCCGATGTCGGGGATCTTGTAGACAAGCGAGCTGTGTTGCCGACTGGATCAGTTGTTAGTCAAGTGTTCGACGGGAGTATATAGGCTACGGGAAGCTTCCACGAACTATTTTTCGACATGCCCGTCTTCAAGGGATTGTCACGATATCGTGCGTTATTCGCCCTC